>CM076577.1:986102508-986579974 GCA_034641835.2 Pinus albicaulis | reverse complement strand
TTGGATACATGGCTCTTGTGAGTCAATGTGTTGTGACGGAGCCATCCTCTTTTGAGGAAGCTGTGGAGGAACCCGCATGGGTTGATGCCATGATCGAAGAATATGATTCGATCATCAGGAACAGTGCATGGGAGATTGTCCCAAGACCGGTTTGGAAATCAGTTGTAGGTTCGCGATGGATCTACAAAGTGAAGCAGGCGGCTGACGGGAGTGTGGAGAAGTACAAGGCGAGATTTGTCGCCCGTGGCTTCTCACAGATCGAGGGGATTGACTATGAGAAGACTTTTGCACCTGTCGCAAGGTACTCTTCCATACGGACGATCCTTGCTCTCTCAGCGCAGATGGGGTGGCACATTCATCAGATGGATGTGAAGACTGCTTTCCTCAATGGAGTTATTGAGGAGGAGGTGTACATAGAGCAGCTGAAGGTTTTGAGATCTTCAGCAGTGAGTCGCATGTGCGGAGCTCAAGGGAAACCTTGTATGGTGGAAAACAAGCACCTCGATATTGGTACACTCGGATAGGCAGCTAACTGTCGGGCTTGGAGTTCTCAAAGAGTGAGGATCAAACTTTGTACAGTTATTGTGGTGGAGAGCTGGCATTTGATCATGCGTCTTGTTCTGAAATGATCGATTTTGGTAGCGGCATGGCAGTTAGATGCTGTCTGAGGATGATCTTGCCACCGAGTTTGGAATGAAGAGCACAGGGCATCAACTGTTATTTCTGCAGGATTAGGTCCCAGGCCTTGATGGAGAGTTGTTTGTTTCTCAGGGCAAGTATGCCCGGGAGATGCTGGAGAGGTTCAACATGCAAGGCTGCAAGCCTGTTGATACCCCTCTTCCTGGTGGATGGAGGAAGGGAGATGCTACTTCGGAGGAGGTAGTGGATGCCACTGTCTATCGACGGTTGGTGGGGTCGTTGATGTATCTGGTCAATACTCGACCCGATATATGCTATGCAGTTAACCAGCTTTCGCAAGCTATGGTTAAGCCTACCAAGCTCTTTTGGAAGGCGGGCAAGCATGTATTGCGCTATATCGGAGGCACATCGGGATATGGTCTATGGTACAGACAGGAGGATGGAGTGAAGCTTTCTGGTTTCACTGATGCAGATTGGGCAGGGAGCCCAACAGACCGGAAGAGCACTTCAGGAGGAGTTTTCAGCATTGGGTCGACAGCAGTTTCACCGGAGTACGGCCCAGGGAAGAAGCGAGTCAGAGTGGCACTTCCCGGTTCGAGCGGGCGGAGTACATGGCGACAAGTTTGGAGACGCATGCGAGGGGCTATTTGGATAGGAAGATCCTCGCAAGGAGGAAGATCCTCGCAGGGTTGTTCAGGTTGCATTTGGAGCCTACAGTGATCTACTGTGATAACCAGAGCTGCATCAAGCTCTCGGCTAATCCAGTTTTTCATGATAGGTCCAAACATATCGACATCGGGTACCATCACATCAGAGATTGTGTTCAGCGGAGGATCATGATGCTTTCATATGTTCCCACGGAGGATCAGGATGCCGACATCCTGACGAAGGCGCTCACCAGGAGCAAGTTCGAATTCCACAGAGGCAGGATAGGGATTGCAGATAATCCATATCTTGCTGAGAGGGAGTGTTGAGAATGCGGCAAGATGATGGAGCTTAGTGAAATGAAGTCGCCTTCACTAAGTGGGCCCGCAGGCAAATTCTGGCGCAAAGTCTATTTTTAGACTATGTCTATTTTTAGACATACGGAGCATAATTTGGGAATTCTACTTGGAGATTCTTGAAGTATGCGACATGTCGATAAAAATAGATGAGACCCTATTTTTTAGGACCCAGACTATTTTTAGACTAATCTCCTAAAAATATGGAAGTCAAATATTATTTACCCTTAATAATATTTTGACTATAAACAGCAGTTTACTCTCTTGGCGCACTTCAGTTTGAGTCATGGAGGTGGCTCATGCAACTGACACAAGGAATCATGTGGTTCCTAGGGTTTGATGTCATCTTGCATGGTTGGCTTCGGTTAGACTTCAGTGGCAGGAGTTTTGGAGGAGTTAACGGGACAGATAGTGGAGTTGTGTTCTGTTTGTTTTAGTTGAACTAGTTGGGATTAGTTAACTAGCTAATCAACTAGATATGAGTGGAGTGAATTAAATAATATTTAATTCACTAAATATTAACCCATTAGTCAACTCAAGAACACTTCAGTTCACTACAGTGCATGATCAGTTCAGTGGAGACCAGTGGAAGAGGTAGATGAAAGGGTGAGTAAAGCTATGAGTTGGAGGATCAGTTTTGCATGGGATTTGCATTACACTTGGAGGAATTGTCCATGACAATTGCGCAGTCAAGCCAAGGGGATTCGAACCTTGGATCTCTTCATATACAGGCCATGATTGCGCAATAGAGGCAAAGGCAGTCAGCAGTGAGTTTTGAACCCGAGACTTGTTCAAAACTGAGTTAGATTGTGTGTGACTTTATGAGAAAGTACTGAGTACTTGTGAGGAGTATTGTACTTTGTTGGTTACATGATTTCTCCATTATAATATACACAATAGCTGCGGGGTTTTCGGCTATAGGCTTTCCCCATACACTGTGATTGTGTTGATTGGTTGATGGGGTATTCTGTTCTTCATGGTGGTGGTGTGAAGATATATGTTTATACCTTGTTCAAATTGATGTATGATGGGACCTAATCTTGAGTGAATAAATTTTCTTAATTATTCTCTGAAATGGTAGAATGATAGGACTGTATTTAACAGAAGATACTATAATAAACTTATTTGTTTATAAATGAAGATGAAAATTAATTTAAACACACTTAATAAATGACTTATACACTTAATAAATGCATCTACAATCTACATATCTGTAAATATATATATATATTTTAACTAAAATATCATACATAATTTTAATTAAAAAGAGGTTGGCTTCAGTTAGACTTCAGTGGCAGAAGTTTTGGAGGAGTTAACGGGACAGATAGTGGAGTTGTGTTCTGTTTGTTTTAGTTGAACTAGTTGGGATTAGTTAACTAGCTAATCAACTAGATATGAGTGGAGTGAATTAAATAATATTTAATTCACTAAATATTAACTCATTAGTCAACTCAAGAACACTACAGTTCACTACAGTGCATGATCAGTTCAGTGGAGACCAGTGGAAGAGGTAGATGAAAGGGTAGAGGTTAGCTACTGGGCTAGACTATACTCGTTGCTATTTGCAACACATAGATAGGTGAGTAAGCTATGAGTATTGAAAAGTTTAGGGCCGGTGGTTTATCTATATATGAGGCCATCACCTAGCATTCAAATACGCAATCAAGGTTGGCACCAAGTGGCTAAGGATTGGAGCAAGTGATTTTGCTAGATCTAGCTCGATAGTGTAGCATGGGAGGTAGTGCATGAGAGCTTGTGAAGAGTTTTTGTACTATGATTGTTACATGATTTCTCCATTATAATATACACAATAGTCGGGGTTTTCAGCCATAGGCTTTCCCATACATACCGAGTTAATGTGTGATTGATTTGATGTGCGATTGCTTCTATATTACCTCCATGGCAACTAATTGTAGAAGAGGGTTATGTGTTATGCATGCAATTCTAAATTGATAAAGGATCGGGTTAATCTTCATTGAATAAGTGATTTATTCAGCTAATTTCTACATAGAGTGATGGCAAATATTCTTGTGATGCTTGAATAACCCTTTCGTGATGTTGCCCTAGCATGAAGATGATGCATATACTAAACTCCCTAGCTACATTTATATCCCTATCTAGATGATGACAAGCCCTAGATTGTTGATGCATGATCTAATGATGGATGAAGAAGCCCTTACCACACACCCTTGTCAGCATGCATTTACGCTTGTCCCTATGTGATAATGATGCATGGATAAATGTTGATTGGCAAAAAGGATGCCCTAAGCCTTAGCCTTGTCGAAGGTGCCCTAAGAAAGAAGACATATTGAAAAGGTGCATAGCCTTAAAGCTATTTGATGATTCCTTCATCTATGCCCTTGCATCCTAGACCTTGAATATTAAGAAGCCTATCCACATTCCAAATGTCCATAATCCTAAAGGCTGCCATGATAAATTAATGAAGACAGTTCACATAAATATTATTTTATTGATGATAAAATGACCTTATCTAAGGGTGGAATTGACATAGGATTGTAGAGGAGGTCAAGAGCTTTCCAACGAGCTATTACACACCCTCTAACTCCTTCTAGATTGAGATAAAATGATTTTTAAGTTAAAATACTATATATCTTATCCTACCCGACCTAAGCCAACTTGTGTAGGCTGACATGTTGTCCAAGAGACATGTCTCTCCGTCAAATGTCAAATCTTGTATAAATATAAGGATGAGTTCCGTCATTTCTGAGCAAGAAAATTCGGTCATATCATCTGAAATCCGCAGACCAACAAAGACAGAGATACAAGCAAGGAACAAGAAGAAGTTCACATCTTGTGGAGGAATTGTACAGATTTTCTGTGTTTGTATTTTGAACCTGAAGCAGCAATTTGGTGGTTTCAGGAATATAAACTCAGTGGAATAGTGTTAAAAAATTCAGTCCCAGCTGTAATGAAAAGGCTGCAATCTGAATTGCATCTGAAGGGATTTTCATGAGGGTTATTGTCATATTTTGATCTTGGTATCTTTGTTTGGAGGGGCTGCTACAGCAGTAATGATTAAGGTTTATGACAGTCTCTTGTGAGGCATTTCTTGTCTCTATATCATTATTCTTGCAGGAAACTACTACAGCTGTAAGGGACGAAGGTTGAAGGAGTTTTTAAGGTCCTTCTTGAGACCTTGTAACAGCCATATCACTGCAGTTCTATCTCTCTTGGAGGAAGTTGCTACAACAATCTAGACTGCCCCTTTTGTCACACCTTTTCACTCAATATGCAATGCTAAAGAACACGTAGAGACTTCAAGCTTTTAAGTAGACTATGGTGGCATTAGAAAACAGCCCAGAAGAGCAGTCCTTTTGACATTAATTGAAGAAGCCAAGTGACAGTTTTGAAGAACATTTTTGGAGGACAACTAATGAAGTGACAAAACTGTTTTGGGCAGCCCTTGGTAGCATTTTTGAAGCACCATTGAAATCATTCCTGAATATTGAAGAGGACACCCTTTGACGGCCTTGTTGAAGAAAGCTTGAAAATTTGATCAGAGAGACCTTCGTGACACCTTTGGAGCAACAGATTTTTTGTGAACTGTTGGAAGCAGCCTATTGAAAAAGTCATCATGAAACTCTAATGAAGTAACCTTGGAAAGGTGTTTGGGTATCATGAAGAGCGTTGAAGACATATTTGCGATTGTCAAAGTTGTCATTTATGATTGAAGTTATTCTTGGAGACTTTTCTTGAAAGACTCTATTGGAGCTGACCCCCATGCATTGTTGAAGCTTTGTGAAGATCTTGTTAGAACAGATACCCGTGCACTATAGAAGATCAGTGAAGAGATCCTTGGAGATTCGTAAAGACCAAGTCAAAGACTTATTGAAGACATTTTGGAAATCTCACCAAAACTCTATATTGTCTAGAAGTTGTGGGTTGGAGCCCTAATAGACGAGCAAGTCAGAGCCTGGTTGAGTTGAGTGGGTTGGAGCGCTAATAGAAGAGCAGGTCAGAGCCTGGGTGAGTTGAGTGGGTTGGAGCCCTAATAGAAGAGCAGGTTGGAGCCTGGGTAAGTTGAGTGGGTTGGATCCCTTAGAGAAGACTAGGTTGGAGCCTGTACCAGAGATAGAGTTGGAGCCCTAGAGGTTGGTGCCTCAAAGTGACAAGGTTGGAGCCTTGGGAAGATAGGGATGGAGCCCTAGAGGTTGGTGCCTCAAAGTGACAAGGTTGGAGCCTTGGGAAGATAGGGATGGAGCCCTAGAGGTTGGAGCCTTGTGAAATCCAAGTTGGTGCTTGGCAAAGTACAGGTTGGAGCCTGGTGGATTGGAGATTGGTGTCTTCATCTAGGGTTGGACCCCTAATTATTATTGTACTTGACTCATTGTAAAGAGGATTGAAGTCCTCGTCATTGATTAATAAAATTATTATTTTATCATTGTTCATTTTGTGTTCTAATTATAAGTGATCTTAACTAGTAAAAATAACAATTGAAAAGAAATATTGATTCACCCCTCTTCTCAGTATTTCCAACAGATCACTCAGTGGTTCTTCAAGATCAAACATGCAGCAGATGGAGTATTGATAAATATAAGGCAAGATTTGTGGCTAGGGGCTTCTCTCAACAAGAAGGCATCGACCATGAAGAGACATTTAATCCAACAGCAAGGTATACAACTATTTGCTCGTTGGTCTCTTTGGCAACATCGATGGGATGGAACATCCACCAAATGGATGTCAAGACTACATTCCTGAATGACACAATTGATGAGGAAGTCTATATAGAGCAACCCTTGGGATTTGAAGTTAAAGATAAAAAGCCATATGTTTGCAGATTGAAGAAGGCTTTATATGGCCTCAAGCAAGCACCAAGCGCATGGTATGCTAGGATCGATGCATACCTTCAAAGGTTAGGCTTCACAAACAGTTACCACAGATTTGTCTTCAGGCCTAGATAGGACCTCCCAAACTCCATTCTTCATTATAGATTGATATTCTTCATTCATGGCATCCTTCCATTCTTGGTGATTGTCATCTTCTTCAAAAGTGGATGGCTCTGCTTCTATTAGTTTTGCCATGTAGGTTGCATACCCAGAATATTGTTTGGGCTTCTTGCTTTCCCTGAATGTACCTTGGGCTCATCCATGACCTTTTGCATCTAGTAGTGTAGACTTCAACCAGTTAGGTATTTTTTAGTTTCTGGGATTGCCACAGGTTGTATAGGTTCACAGGGGCCTTCATCTTCATGTTTTGAATATTCTTCTTCCTTATCAACTTCTTCTTTGAATACTAGAAGTCCATATGGAGATCTTTTGATTTCTTGAATGCAATACTTTCGTCAAATATCACATCTCGATTGATTTCTATTAGGTATCCTTCCTTTATGTAGATCCTATAGGCATTAGAAGAGTTATTGTAGCCCACAAATGTTCCCTTCATGTCCGATGGATCCAACTTCTTTCTTTTGTCCTTAGCTATATGAATATAGACAGGACAACCAAAAATTTGAAGATGATCTAAAATTGGTTTCTTCCCTGTGAACACTTCTTCGAGAGCCTTATTATTTAGTGACCTGTGGGGACTTTGATTTTGTACGTATACAATTAGTAGCGTCACCCCACAGAAACTTCGGTAAATCTTGATCATGTAGCATAGATTTTACACTTTCTTCAATGGATCGATTCTTTCGTTCTACAACTCCATTTTATTCGGGATTATATGGGACTATCAGCTCCCTCTTAATCCTAGAGTCCTTACAAAAGGCTATGATTTCCTTGGATGTGTATTCTCCTCCATTATCAGATCTTGATATCTTGATTCTTCGTTCTGTAAGGTTCTCTACTTCAGCTTTGAACTCTTGAAATTTGGAAAATACTTCATCCTTGGATTTCATTAAGTAAACCCAAGTTTTCCTTGAATGGTCATCTATAAATATGACATAATATAGATGACCTCCAAGTGATTTAGGAGTCATAGGACCACAGAAATCGGAATGAATAAGATCCAAGATTTATTTTGACCTTGAAGCACTGCTTCCAAATGGTCTCTTGGTGTTCTTACCCAATGCACATCCCTTGCATACTCCCTCGTGATTTTCTTTTAGTTCGGGGATTCCATCCATAGAATTTAGGGTTGGAAGAATTTTGAAAAGGAGATATTTGAATCTTCTATGCCCAGGTTCACATGGGTTGATTTCAATGTGAACTAGAACTTGGGCAAGAGGAGATAGCAACCTATAGAGTCTTCCTTCACAAATCCCAACCACTCTAGCATTTTCTATGATTGAGTTTTTGCTCCATACGACAACTTTTCCATCAATAAAAGCCACTCTATCACCTTTATCTTCTAGACTTGAAATGTAAAGTAAGTTTTTATGCAAACCTGGAACAAATAGGATGTTGTTGAGATGAATATTGCCTCCACTCTCCAATTTTATGGACATAGATCAAATTCCTCTCATGGGATAGCTCTTATTATCACCAAGCTCCACGAAGTAAGAAGACTTACATTTTGACAATGTATTTAGTTGCTTGTGATGACCAGTCATGTGTCTTGATGCTCCACTATCGATCACCCAAATGCTTTCATCTTAAAATGTGCCAATGAGTGCTAAGAAGAGACCTTCGTCCTTTGTCTTGGTCACTTCCTTCTTTGGAGTAAATAGGAAATTTTGTACTTCTTTGATACCCTTCTTGAGATGACTTGTCACCTTTGAACACTTCTTTAGAAACTTCTTCAATGTAGAAGAGATCTTCATAATGCCCTCTGACAACCTTAGCTCTAATACCATGTTGAGAAATCTATAGGGAAATGATTAGAGTGATTTCTCTTTTATTGATAACTGCTTGTGATGTCTTTTTATCTTTTCTTACTTATCCAACTTCTTTACTTATTATTATGTTTGTGTATTATCAAATAGCTACCAAAACACGAAGAACAATAAAACAGAGTATAGGCTACAAGCCAGGGCCAAAACCTCTCCACTTGAGAGGAAAACAGACAAACTCATCTCTTCTTATAGATTCTTTAATTGAAGAATTCCAACACCTCTAGACCAAGACCAATACCCTCCAAGACCAAGTCCAATTATTACAAATGATGTGTTTCCTTTGTCCAAGTCAAACCTAGTCAAATCTCTTCCAGTAGCACAACTTTGACCTCCAGCTGCAAAATTTTGGCCTCTTCTGTAGGTCTGAAATTTTCAACCCTCCTACAACAGTTGTTATCACACGTGTGAGCTTCGTTTGGTCTCTCAAGGCTTCCTTAGTCCCTCGCTTGGCTTTTCTCTTCCTTCTAGAACTTGAGGATGACTTCTTGTGACTTTTGCTAAGCCTCTTTCCCTTCCTTCTTCAAGATCGAACCTACAGAAGAAAACCCCAGACCAGTTGTGGAAACTCTAGCCTTCCTTCACACATGGAGAGAAAATAACCCAAAGACAAGTCTCCTTCGTCCTCTTCCTTCTTCGTTTTAATGAGTGATTGATGAATGTGATCCAAGGAGGTCGAGTTTCCTCCTTTATATAGGCTTCTCAAGGTGGACGTTTCTCCTCAAATTACGCTGACTTGAAAACTACCAGGTCAACTTGGCCTTGAAGGGTATTTTGACACTTTTAAGGACAAAAGTAATTATATTTTCAAGTTACAGAGTGCTCGATGGGGTCTTCAACTTATGACAATGACTCTTTTGACTTCTTGACCTAGGACAAACCCTAGAAGCACTCAATGGGTTCTTGACCTATAAAATAAAAGGCGTTGAGCATGAATCCCATGCTCCAAAAATAATAATAATAATTTTCTTTCATTTTACAATATACAAGAATACATTTCATATTTATGAAGACCAAACCTAGTTACACAATTTTCAACACAAAATAGAATCTTTGTTCTACACTATACCACCAAGAGGAGTGGATGTGGTCCTAGGTATCCAATGGCTACAAACCCTAGCCACTTACTCTGCCAACCATCAAAAGCGATTTATAAATTTTAGATGGGAAGGACGGAAATATAAGTTATATGGTTTTCAACCACCTCAAAATCAAATTGTATCATCCTACCAAATGATGAAGTTGATCTGGAAAGGAGCATCAGGGTATATAGTGCATGTCATCAAATGAAAATGTTGGCTTCGAAATTGGTTAGTGAAGAACCACCTGAAGTTCAGGAACTGATTCAAATACACAATTAGGTGTTCCAAGATCTCCCAATGAAGATGCCTCCTGAAAGAGAAATCGAGAACATAATAGAGGTCAAATCAAGGTCAAACCCTGTCAACATCAAGTCATATAGGTATCCACATCATCAAAAAACTGGAATCGAAATATTAGTCCAAGATCTTTTGAAGGGTGGTATCATCACAAAAAGTAGAAGCCCTTACGTTGCTCTGGTGGTTCTAGTCTGAAAGAAGGATGAGTCATTTAGACTATGCGTAAATTATTGAGGGTTGACCAAGATAACGATCAAGAACAAGTTTTTGATTCCCTTTATAGACAAAATGCTAAATGAACTTCTTGGAGCCAGATATTTTTCAAAATTGGACTTGAGATCCGGATACTACCAAATCAGAATAAGGTTAGAGGACATAGCGAAGACTACCTTTTGAACACATGAAGGTCATTACGAATTTAAGGTAATGCCTTTTGGGTTAACCAATGCTCTAGCAACCTTCTAAGTTACCATGAATGAGTTATTTCGTCCATATCTAAGGAAGATTTAGGTTCTTTGATGATATTCTAGTCTATAGTAAAACATGGAAGGAGCATCTACAACATTTGAAGCAAGTGCTCACTATATTAGAAGAACATCAGTTTTATGCAAAGATGTCTAAAATTTAAATGCACTTTTGGGAAGGAAGAAGTAGAGTACCTCAGACACATAATATCCAAGGAAGGAGTAAAAGTAGATCCTAATAAGATCAAGGCTATAAAAGAATGGCCCAACCAACTAACATCAACAAATTAAGAGGATTCTTAGGGTTGATTGGATACAATTGAAGGTTTATTCAAAATTATGCTCATGTAACCGCACCCTTAACAAACCTTCTAAAGAAGAACTCATTTCGATGGGATGATTTGGCATAAAAGTGTTTTGAAGACTTAAAGGAAATTATGTCTAATGCACCTATATTTACTATTAGCAACTCTAGACTTTTCAAAACCATTTGTAATTGAATGTGACGCTTCAGATTTTGGAATAGGAGCAGTGTTGATGCAAGATGGCCATCCAATAGCATTTGAAAGCAGAAAGTTCAACAAGTGAGAATGTCAAAAGTCTACATACGACAAGGAAATGTTCGCCATTATGCATGCATTAGCCAAGTGGAGGCAATATCTTTTGGGAAGTAAGTTCTTAACACGAACAAACCATAATAGTCTTCAGCACCTCCTCCAGTAGAAAACACTCTCTACGGAACAACAAAAGTGGATTGAAAAAATTGTTCCTTTGACATGGAAATATTATATAATAAGGGGAAAGACAACATAGTGGCAGATGCTCTATCTAGAAAAGATGAAGAGTCATCACGGCTTGCAATCTCAATTGTAGTTTCAGAATGGCTTAATGAAATCCTAAGTGAGTATGCAAAAGACCTAGAAACCTGTGCTATAATCAATAACCCTGCCCAAAGTTCAAAATTCGAGTGGAAAAAAACATTCTTTGGTATAAAGGAAGAATTTATCTAATCCCCAACTCCAAATTTAAGTCCAAAGTTCTCAATGAATCCTATGATTCTCTATCAACAGTGTTGATAAATCTAGGAGCAGCTTAATCAGATGATTTCTCAACTTTGATAACTGCTTGTGACGTATTTTTACTTAACTTGATTAGCTTCTTCTTTTTCTTGATTATTAGTGTGTTTTCTATCATCAAACAGCTACCAAACAATGAAGAACAATGAGACAAGGACACAAGATATAGGCTATAAGCCAAGGCCAAAACCTCTCCTTTTGAGAGTTAAACCCACACAAACTCTTCTTTTCTTATAGAACTTCAAATGACAAATTCCAAGACCTATGACCCTTGACAAAGACCCCTCTAAGACCAAGTCAAACTTCTCTTTCAAGAACTCCCTTCTCACGAAAGTAACTTGAGTCAAACTTGCCATATAGCAGTTGCAACTTCTCCTTTGACTAAGATTTCAGACGTGCAACTTTGATTGCAATTTTTAGCCTCCTTGACCTACAAATTTCGGTCTCTTCTGCAAAAACCCTAAATTGGCATGTGTGAGAGAAGATGGTGAAATTGGCCTCCTTTCTCCTTCACTTGGTTAGGTTATTCTTCCTTGACAATTCGGCCTGCAATCTTGACTACTTTTGACCCTAATTTCAGCTTCTTTGTGGTGGTTGCAATTTGGTGTTGTTGCAATAGAATTTACCCTAGATACCTCGCACTTGTGAAGAGTGAAAACCCAAAAACTTTGATATATTCTTGGTTGGTTCTTCTCCTCTTTTTTGCTCTTCTTTTGGTCTTCTTCTTGCCTAGATCGAACTTCTTACGAAATTGATGATGATCTCTCAAATGAGGTCGAAGTCTCCTTATATATAGGCTTCTCAAGATGGTTGAATAGTTGTTTGTAGGCCGACTTGTCCTCTACTAAAGCCAAATTGTCTTGGAGGGGGTCTTTTGTCAATTTTTGACTTACAATAAATTTCTTTTACATAATACAACATGCCTAATATGGTCTTTATATATGACAATGACTTCTTTGACTCTTAGAATTTATGACAAAACCCTAGAAGCATTCAATGGTTGCTTGACCTATAAATAAAATGATCTTGAGCATGAAACCTGTTATCACTCAGAAGTTTTCCTTGGCTATGAAAGGAAACTCACTGAGGAAACCTTCAAACCGCTTTGAGATTGAAAGTTGGCCATTCAATTTGGAGAGCGATTTCTCCTTAACTCTACGACTCAAGGTCACTTTAGCAGTAGGTCACTAAGCTTATTGGCCAGATTTAATTGGTAACACATGAAATTGGTTTGGAATAGAAAGAAAGGGACCATTGGGCATGGAGTCTTTGATAGAAAAAGATGTTAGCCACAGTTTATATGAACAACTTTAGCAAAGGCAAGATAGATTACGGTTTTTAGACAAATCTTCATTGAGGTATGGTAGAAGAAACTAGAAAACAAATACCAAAAAACATAGCACTGTGATTTCTACTAATGATATCTACGCTGAAAAACACATACGTAATTTGAAAAACATGAACTTGAGCATTTAGTAAAAATTCCAATTCATATAGCTTTTTCCAAATACTGAAGACTTAATGATCAAAGTTTTGACTAATGAGAAAAGAAACACAGTAGAAAAACTGACAAAAAACCATTCACACATGAGTCTCTGAAAATTTGCACATGTAATCCTGCTTATAGCAAATTATATTAATATCAAAGGTAAACACAAGGTCTGTTTTTTCCAAAAAAAATTGAACCCTTGGTTTGTCTTTTGGAATAACTTTATAGAGAACTGTTTACAAACCGAATCCATGATTCTAGGAAAAATTAATTACAGACTATTTTTAGAAAATATATCCTATCTCTTATGCTAAATCTAATATACATTTAGAAAGATAAATACTTGATGTGTTGTCTCTTGAATTCATAGTACATGATAAACTGCTTGCAATAAAAAGAGGAGTTGTAGCCGGTAAACTACTGAAGAAAAGGAACGAAAACAGGTAACTGATCTTTTGCCATAAAATCTGGTAATCCCTTGTCTTGTGCCTCAAAATATTGCTCAAATATCCATTACTGTGCTCGAAATATCCCATCTCCTTAGACCTCTAATCTGATCCTCAAGAATGATATCAACTGTGTAAACATTTCCCCTAGATAATTTTAGCAAAACTGATCTTTTTATCATTGCCAGAATCCTACAAAATATCTGGGCACTGACAAAATAATTGGCAATATATATCGGGAGGAAATCCTGCAATGCGCTGCCAAAACAGAGAAAAACTGACGCTGACAAAATAATTGTCAGCGCAAAACAGAACAAAATAGCGCTGACAAAATAATTGTCAGCATTCTGTGTAAAATTGTCCAAAGGAACGCTGACAATTAATTGGCAGTGTGGTTCAGAAAATCTCATTTGAGTTGCGATATTGC
Organism: Pinus albicaulis; assembly: GCA_034641835.2. Classification (NCBI taxonomy): domain Eukaryota; kingdom Viridiplantae; phylum Streptophyta; class Pinopsida; order Pinales; family Pinaceae; genus Pinus; species Pinus albicaulis. The sequence continues at coordinate 986,566,263 of CM076577.1, read as the reverse complement.
CCTCAGTAAAAGGTCTTTCATTTGTTTTCACCCTTTTAGTTTTTCTAGCCTTTCCTTGGGGCCCTGCTTTTGCTTCTTGGAACTAGAAGCATTTTCCTTATTTATCACCATATCCTTTAATGGTGAATAGTCTAACTTAATAACCTAGTTTACTAGGGCAGGGTTTTGCTTCAGTGTAAACTTGAGCCTGAGTTTGATTACAGGTCTAGTATGGGGTTTTTGAATCCCATGAATTTCAACCGGGGTAGGTTCCTTTTTCCTCTTTCCCTCCATGGTGTGAAATTTACCCATCCATGTTTCACTAGGTCTGTCTTCTGCAACCTCAACTAGTTCATCTATAGGAATTTGTTCTGGAGGATCTACAACCTCAGCTTACTATGGTTCCTGGGGAGGAGACAGGGTTTTCTCTCTCATGACCTTTTTAGCCTTCCTAGTATAAACCCTTCAATGTTGGTACTAGAAGAGGGGTTTTAGGTTGTGATACCTTCCCCTTACTTCTGGTTTGAATGGAAGAGGATTCTCCTAAGGCTTTAACAGCTTTAATAAAACCCTTATGTTTCCTACGTTTGTTGGTTTCAAGTTTAGGGTTTACTGTCTCGACAAAACCTCCCCAAAATAAATAAAAAAGTTCCCATGTTCTCTTTATCTTCTTTAAATGATCAACAACGAGCAATTTAATCAAGGCTTTATGAAAAACAGATTGAGAAGGTGATTTTGGCTCGGCTCAAACCTTAGTAGACATTTATCTCAAGCTCATCAACAAAAATACAACATATTGATATGCACCTGCCTAGAAATGTGTGCTAGAAACTTAAAGTGGTACATACCCATTCTGTGGTAGCACCCTTCACAGGTGAAATATCTCTAATTCAGAGTATCGTGCCACTCTTTTTTAAGCTAGGACTTCTGCACACCTAACTGCCAGGGTTCATCTCTGCTCGTCTTTAAGGAAAAATGGAATGTTGATACCTGCCAGAGTTTGGTTCTTAAACCATCAATCTCCATCGAGCAGTAGGCTTGTTGCCTCTAAAATTGTGTCCTCTGTGACCGGGAAGGAAATATCAGTGATGCTAACATTTTTCCCATCGAACCCCTTTGCAAAAGCTTGAGCCACTCCATTGTGATAGCCATCACATCTGAAACAAAACTCTTCCCATCCTGCTTCTCAAAAGTGTTCCCGGAGTTCTAGGACGACTTCAAGAATCTCAAGGGGTCCCGGTTCTCCTCTTTGCAAGCAACCGCCTTTCCCCATGGTTGCTAACAATAGGCCACAAAATCTGCAGATGACGTTGAAATGTTGGCGCTAATCTTTGGAATGAAAACAAAATACATGAACCTCATATGTCGTGAAGAAACTGATTTGTTGGTCATTCGGTTGGAATGATAGCAAAATATACGCCTTATGCCTTAATCATCACATTCGTCACTCACCTGTAACGAAATCATAATGAGTAGGCGTTGTAGCTTTGGAGAGAATCATATCAATTGTCAGCCCAGTACTCCACACCAATCATCGAATCATGTTGTTGATGTTTCGTTTGTCAGTGCCAACCGTCGCTGAATAATAGGCTACAATGATCATTAATTTGGCAACGTCTTTGTTTTAGCATATGGACCATATCGTTGTCATTTTAATGGTCAATGATTCTCTTATTTTGTTTTTAAAACAACGCTGACAGCTTTCAAATTTGTTTTAAAGAAAAGACTTTAAACAACCAATTCAAGTTCCTGAAACTTTAATCTCAAATCTCAAACTGTGATAACAAAACCCATACATCAAGAATGACAATAATAACTTTCGTTTCTCTTTAATATCAAATACATAAAATCATGATTACATATGTCATTATGAAGACCGAACCAAGTTACATATTTCAACACTACCTCTTAACTAGGGAGGTATTCATAATCTATACAAGGTACTTGGACATTCTCATACTAAAGAATTTTCATAAGAAGAGTTAGATTGGTAAGCCATATCATAAGCAATCTTCTTAGCTTATATCAATGCATCTCAACATATCAACTAGCATTGTCACATAGCAAGGCCTTGACTAACAACGCTATCTCTCCACAAGATTAAAGCACAATGTTGGGGAGACCAATGATTCATAGACACTTTCATCATTGTCTCTCAAGGCACATACCCCATCCAGATGTTCACGAGCCATGTCCTTCTAGGACAATTCCTGTCTTGGATTAACACATCCTTAAGGAGTTTCCTCTTCGACTACTCTTCCCCATTGGATGCCCCACTATTTCCTCAAAGAGTATCGAAATCCAGTTGCTTACCCAATCCTCCATTCTTTCTTCATACAATGAAGACAAGAAAGATGTGTTTATCTCTCCCCTTCAACTAGGGAGGATCTACTCATTCCTATAAAAGGAATATACCAAAGTTCCCTCTTACCTAGAGACTTTCCCAAGCTCCCTCTTAACTAGGGACTTGTTATCAATAGTAGCTATCAGCTTTTTTGGTGGAGATCATCATACTATATGTTGCTTGTAGAGATCCTTCTTTCGATATCATGTCATGAACTTCAATTTCTTTATTATGGAGCCTTCTTCATCATAACTTCTTTGTAGGGCATCGGCCATCTTTCTCCATCACTTCCTTTCAACAAACCATAGGCTTGAACCAATAGTCATGCCATCCTTCTCTTCATCGGAAAGTGATCTTCTAGTCATCATCTGGCTTTCCTTCATACAACTACTTTTTCCAAGTCCTATTTCTTTCCGGATCTTTCATCCAATCTCATGAGTACTGGTTGTAGGTGACTTCTACAATCCTATTTCGGTAGCCCTGTAACAACCCAACTAGATGCTTTTAAGAATCAAAATGAACATCAAATCAAAGTTACATTTTCATGATGGCCTTTCGTCATGACATCAACTTCTTGCAACATCAGCATCCTGCACATGAATGAATTCATCTCCAAGACATATATTACCAAGGTTCTCCTTTTCCAGCATACATATAAGAGTCTTCATACCTTCTACATGGAGATGACATAGTTAGTTCTCCTAGATATCAGATGTTGAACACTTATCTTATCTTATAGATGCATCTTCCCGCGAACTCTTCTTTCATTTTCTTCGCATATTGCTTTCCTCGAGATCTTCTTTACATGGTTCTTACAACTTAGGAACCATGATTGTTAACCACCTCAAGTTCTTCATGAGGTCATATTATGTTGATTTCTTCTTGTCAATATGTAGAAGAGTTCAAAGCACATTGTTTACTTGCCTTCATGCATATTTCTAATGGAAGAGATTTTTCTTATTCAATCATCCTCATGAGATAGAGCATTCAACCATTATTTTCGCAACTATATGATGACATGACTTTATCTAAATACATACATATCTCTTCCTTCGTTTGTTCATCTAGACTGTGAAAATTCGTATTGCCCGGAATCCTACTACAGCACTGATGAGAAATTTCCTATCTTGTTAATTCCTTTTAACATATTATTTATGGTTTTCTACTGTAAGCAATGAAATCTCATACACTACAGCCTTCACAAATAAACTGCCGAAAATTACAAGTGCGTAAACAAAATTTGAACAAGAGTAAAACATAGACACAATTGGCACAGTTATTTTTTGACCAATGTCCCCGGAAAAACCCAATGCGGGAAAACCAGTGCAGCAGTTGAGGGTTTATATATTATGCAGTGATTTTCTAAAAAAAAATGGATGCTTTGCTGGCTATCCTCAGAGAATCTGACTAACAGAGAAGCTGGTGAGAATCGAGATTACCTCACACACTGACACCGAAAGCCCAACTGGCCAAAACCCCGGAATGGCAAGCCCTCCACTGCCTCTGCGCAGTCTTTGCATCACTCTGCATGGGGACTGTGTGGTTTCTACATGTTGGCTCTTTTGTTGGCTGGATCTGACCCTCTAGCGCCTTTCGGTCTCACACCCTAGCTTTCCGGCACTGGATTTGACTAATCCTCAACTCAATCACGGACTTCCTCTGGGCTACTGCACTGCCTCTATTGGCTTTGCACAGGCTCTATGTAGTTTCTACGCTGCCTCTATTGGTACTGCTTTCCGGCACTGGATTTGACTGATCCTCAACTCAATCACGGACTTCCTCTGGGCTACTACACTGCCTCTATTGGCTTTGCGCAGGCTCTATGTAGTTTCTACGCTGCCTCTACTGGTACTGCTCTATGTCTTCTCTGTTGTGTATTCCCGGCTCAGGAATAGACTTTCCAACCGGAATTACTGCCCTCTCTGCAAAGATCTCTTGATCGATTCTCTCCCTGAGCACTGCTCACTAAAGAATTTTGATCTCTTGATCCTCTCTGTGTCGCTTTCCAAATGACCCTTCAAGTCCTTATAATCTTCTCGTTGAGACTTCAACGACCAAGATTAAATCATTAATCAAAGACTAAGATTAACTTTTGACTTGATCTTCGTCTTCTCCAGAAGATTCACACTCTGTTTTATTAATACCCTTTAATTATTTTATTTTCCCAAGTTTAGACTTACGGTCCCTTTATAAATAATCAATTATTTTAATAAAACACACTCTGAGTGGAATTTTCACAAACGATTTCTGGATTCTTTGGAATATATATGCTTAAACCCCCTTGCAAATTTTGAGACTTGGAGTACATCCGATGCTACCCAAACCAACACTCCCTCTTAGTGAGGAATATGCTCTAGCAATACACCCTATTGAGTACTGCTCTAATTCTGCAACATCTCCCTCTGCGTTGTTGATGTCTGACACTGCTGCCCACCAACATTGCGTTGTTGCATCTATGCTGCTGTTGCCCACTGCGACTGCACTGCAACTGATAAAAATCCAATATTGAACTAAGTGTTCAGCATGATGCATCTCGGTACTGAAGATCTAACTATTGCTAGTCTCTGCGTTGTCCCTCTGAAGCTTTTGCGCTACTGCTGACTTCTGCATTGTGCCATCCTGCACTGCTGCCAACCTTGCTCTGCGCTGCTCAGACTTTGGTGCTCACTAACCATTGCACTGTCACTTTTGCACTCCTCTGCACCAACTGGCACTGATCCATCCTGCTACATCTGATTTGAGATCCCGTAGCAAGGTATTGATCCAAGAGGTGGACTCCTCAAGGATCCTGCCCAACTACAGTTCTAGATCACCCCAACTCTCCCCTAGAGATATGTGGGCAATCATAGCAAACTCTTCCTCCTCGATCCTTGCGGTAGTAGCCTACGGATCATGTCTCTCATCCTTGTCCTTCTTCTTGAGAGGACATTGTGTAGTGTCGTGACCAAATTCATCACACCTGAAACATTTGATCTTTGAAAGGTCCTTCTTCCTCCTGCGTTGCTCCTGTTGCCCCTTTGATGCAAGGGCTACATTCTCCCCCTCCTCCTTCAGCTTCTTCCCACTGTTGTTGCTGCCCTCAAGTTGGCACTTGAGTAAATCCCTCCTCATCTCATCCTGCTGAAGAGTTGCCCACATTGCCTCCCAGTCCGGCAAATTGAACCATGTAAGAAGGCAGTCTTTACATCCATCTGATGGAGACTCCATCCTTGCGTTGCAGCAAGGGCAATGATCGATCAGATGGTGGTGTAGCGGGCAACAGGTGCAAATATATCATCATATTCTATGCCTTCCTTTTAAGAGAAGCCCCGGGCAATAAATCTTGCCTTGTACTTTTCAGCACTTCCATCGACTCCATGCTTGATCTTGTAGAGCCATTTCGAGGTGCCAACAGATTTGTCCTTCGGTCTCGGGACCACACCCCAGACATCATTCTTCATGATAGATTCATATTCTTCGTGCATAGCATCCTTCCAAACTTGATGCTTTACGTCTTCTTCAAATGTTCCAGGCTCAAATTGTACAATAGTGCTCATGGTTGCTAGGTACCCTTGGTACCTATTTGGCTTCTTGCTTTCACGAAATGTTCCTCTTGGAGCAATATGTCTCTCGGCATCTTAGAGAGTGTCCCTAAGCCATGAGGGTCTCTTTTTATTTGAAGGGGGTGGATCAATAGGATCCATCGGACCTTCAACATCAGGCATCGGTTCATCCTTTGGTTCTTCTTGCTTCCCTTCTTCTTTTTCTTCTTCTTTGTCTTCCTTTGAGCTAGGAAGATTCCTAACTTTCCTGAGGGCAGCATCTTATCGAAGGTGACATCGTGGCATATCTCCACTTCTCTTTGACCAAGCACATAGATTCTATATGCCTTCGAGGTTTCACCATAGCCCACAAACATTCCCTTCTTTCCAGAAGCATCCAACTTGCTTCTCTTTTCTTTTGGCACATGAAAATAAACGGGACTTCCAAAAACTCTAAAATGGGAGACATCAGGCTTCTTACCAGAGAAGACTTCTTCGGGAGTTTTGAAGTCCAATGCAGAATGTGGGCATCTATTTTGAACGTACACAGTAGTGCTGGCAGCTTCTCCACATAGAAACTTTGGAAGACCTTGGTCATAAAGCATGGCATGAACAATTTCCACAATGGTTCTATTCTTCCTTTCAGCAACACCATTTTGTTCAGGAGTATACACAGTGGTAGTCTCCCTCATAATGTCAGCTTCCCTGCAATAGACATTGAATTCATTCGACTCATACTTGGTTCCATTATTGGTCCTCAAAATCTTAATCTTCTTCCCTGCTTGATTTTAACCAAGGCCTTGAAGGTACGAAACCACTTGAAGACTTCATCCTTCTTCTTCAAGAAGTATATCCAAGTCTTGCGGGAGAAGTCATGTAATATAAACATCCTCCCAAGGATGTTACGGGAATCATACCAGATAGATCGAAGTGTATCAATTGCAACATATCGGATGTCTCTGTGACACTTGAGGGGAATGATCCCCTTGTATGTTTTCCTTTGAGACAACCCTGACAAATACCTTCATGATCATCTTTGAACTCGGGCATCCCTGTCACCACCTTCCTTGCTTCGGGAAGGGCTTTGTAATGAAGGTGTGCAAACCTCCAGTGCCATAGCTCGGTTTGAAGAGTTGTGTCACATGTCATGGCCCCCAACTGACTTCCTACAACCTGATAGAGCGTATCAACTCTAAAACCAATAGTAAGAGCTTCATTGAAGTTCTTCTTCCAAATGCGTACCTTTCCACCGATGAATGCCACCTTGAGTCCTTTGTCTTCCATTGCCGAAATGGACACAAGATTCTTCTTCAAATCAGGTACAACACATCTTGCAAGCAGAGGACTTGACCTTGAGTTAGATGAAGGGTCACAGTCCCTGTCCCTTTCACGGGATAGGTGGCATTATCTCCAAGGATAATCTCCAAATTAGTATCCTTCTCAATCAAATCAAAGAGGGCTTCTTTAAATCCAACGAGGTACCTTGAAGCACCACTATCAATCAACCAGACATCCAGGGTGTCGGGAGGAGATGCAGCAGAGAGGGCAGATATAAGAATATATTCATTTTTCTTATTATCAACAACATTGGATTCATCGTACCTGGAATTCCTTGACCTCTTGAAAGGTTGACCATTTCCACTTTGATCAGAGGGAGCCTTCCTCTTTCCTTTGAACCTGTTGTTCCTTTGATTTCCATTCCCCCTGAAGTTGTTGTTGTCATCATCTCTGGAAGAGTCCTTTCTATTGGGGCACTCTCTTGCATAGAGACCAAACTTGTTACAAGTGTAGCATCTTCTTTTTCTTCCTTTGGGACCCGCTCTTCCATGGTTTTGATTTCTCGAACCACCATTGTTCCTCTTTTTTGCATGAGCAGTGAAGGCAGTAGGGTCACCTCCATTCCCATTAGAGGGATGGTCTCTCTCCATCATCCTTGTCTCCTCTTGAGAGCATCAAGTCAACAATTCATCAAAATCAGGAATCACATTATTATTAAGAATAGTAGTATTAAATACATATCAATCTCGAGGGAGTCCTCCAAGAGCGATGAGAACGAGCTCTCAGTCAGCTATTTCTTCTCCAATAGCTAAGATATCATTCTTGATATCTGTGAGCCTCATAAAATAGGATTGGATGGATTCTTCTTTGCCCTTCTTGATATTCTTCAACTTGTTCTTGAAAAAGAGAACTTCATTAGCATTGCTTGCCCTGAACATGCTAACCAACTTATCATGCATCTATTTATATGTGCCCGGCTCGGAGATATAAGCAACCAAGTGCTTATGAATAGAATCCCTAATGATCTTCTTCTCCTTGACTTCCCCTTTCCTATATTTTGTCGCAGCAGCAGCCGGTGCATTTGATGGAGGCTCATTTATCTTCCCCTGCACATAATCCATGACATCTTGATCTTCTAATGTCAAATCCAAAGACATCTTTCAAGCATGATAATCAAACTTATCAGTCAGCTTATCATCAGTCTTGAAACCCTTGTATGATGAGGAGGCCATTGGTCCTTGATAAGACAACTTCGGTGATTGCTTTTCACACTAGCTTGGGCTTTGTCTTCACCTTAGCTCTGATACCATGTTAAATTTAGATAATCATGGTATGTTCTATGTTTAATGCAGCTTCAATCTTTCTTATAGGCCCAATTCTAATTAGCAATCACATAAACATGAAAGTAAATGTTGATAGAACATAATAATAGATTGACAGAAGACAAGCCAATATAATAAATCTGAATTTGTAATTCTTCTTGTCCAGCAAAGATAGAGAGAAATGTTTGTTATAGCGGTCAACAGGATGCCCTAGCTAGCAAAGACTTTCGTTGGTCAAACCAGCTCTTCCAACCTCCTAGAGGTTCAGTCAAACATATACAAGTACTTCAGTGTCACACACACCTCAAAAGTCAACTCCCAAAACAATCAATGCAAGTCAAACTTCAGCCAACGCTACGGTCAAAGGGTTGCAATCAAAGTCAATGTTCTTCCTCGATTTATGTGCCCTCCAATGCGACCTTCAAAAATCATAATTTCTGCAATCAAAGCTTGAGGGTTGACCCAAAGTCAACATTGGTCAACGTTGTCCAGAAAGCCCTAAAACAGTCCGCAATTCTCCAGCTTCAGATCCACACGTGGGAGAGAGAGAAGCCTCTTCTAGGTTATACGAACCAATTCGATGATGAGAAATGTGTGTGATGAGTTTATGATGAAATGAGCATCATCTCTCTCCAATTTATATCCATCAATAAGGGTGTGTGACACATATATTGGGCTTATGAGCCTACATTACAATTTTGGCCGACCATGACAAATTGCACATGTGTGGAAAATAAATTCAAAATATAAGTTTTGCTTGTCCAAACAAGATGATCTTTAGATCAATCTTGCACCTCTCCGAAAGAGGAATCCAACAAAAATATCATCATCAACATATAAGTAATGAAACATGGAGTTTGGACCTAGTTGCCCAAAATTAACAGGGTCATCGATTTCTCAACAAGAAGATTACAAGGACTTCGATGGACATTTGGAAATACACCATGCAGATACTTAGTTGCCTGAGCAGATCGATTTTCTCACTGGCTGAAGTTCGACAAGAGAAAATCGAATCAAAGGGAGAGTTGCACGTTGGAGAGTGAGGGAAACAACAATAGTCGGGAGTGCAGGAACAGACTGGAAGAAGCAGCACAAAGGAGGGGCAGCGTAGAGGCAGTGACATTGGGATTGCGTAGTCACTGCGCAGAGGGTGACATAGTGAGACTGTCATTGTGATTGTACTTCTGCGAGTATTTTTCCTTGCATTTACTTTCCGCAGTATTTTAATTATGAAGGTTGGAGTAGAATTTATTTCGATATTTATTGTGTAACACCATAAATAACTTGTTTATGAATTAATAAGTAGAAGAAATAATATCAATTATTGCAGTAGGGATTTTATTTAGGAATTTTCACATGGTATTAGAGCTAAGGTGAAGCAAGAGAGCAGAGCCAGAAGAGCCAGCGCTAAACAGAAGAGGGAGATCGAAGAGATGCGTAGGCAGCAGATCGAATCCCCAGAGGGATTTTGCAGTCCAGTCCAAGAGGGAAAAAATTTCGTGGGAAAATCTCTCTCTGAGTGAGTCGACAGAGAGAATGATCTCCAAATCGAAATTTGCCACTGACAAAGGGAGCAACGCAACAGTTTCTGCGCAGAGCAATCTTCAAGTGGGATGCATTTTTGCTGAGCAAAAAAGCGTCAGAAATCGAAAGGAAAAATGGCACAGATAAGTATGGAAAATCAAGATGTCTCTGAATTGTCTTCCAGATTGGAAGAAGAATTCGCATGCTTGTCAAGTTCAGCATCAGCAAGTGTTTGGTATATTGATAGCAAGGCTTCAACTCACATGACTGGAGTACAAAAATACTTCTGGAGTTATCAAGAAGAGCAAATGGACTTGAAATCGAAAGGAAAAATGGCACAGATAAGTATGGAAAATCAAGATGTCTCTGAATTGTCTTCCAGATTGGAAGAAGAATTCGCATGCTTGTCAAGTTCAGCATCAGCAAGTGTTTGGTATATTGATAGCAAGGCTTCAACTCACATGACTGGAGTACAAAAATACTTCTGGAGTTCAAAAATACTTCTGGAGTTATCAAGAAGAGCAAATGGACTTCCAGATCACCATGGGAAACAGAACGAAGTGTACTCCAATAGGGAGAGGCACCATAGCGTTTCAGACGGAAGCAGGAACCAGCATCAGAGTCACTAATGTGTTGCATGCGCCCGGGTTAGGAATGAATCTGATTTCAGTGTCCTAGTTACAGGACAAGGGATACAATGTATACTTCATTGGAAGGACAGTGTGCATCAAACATCCAAGTTGGAAGAAGATGAGACAAATTGGAGCTTGAAGCAACAGACTGTATAGATTGCAGCTTGAGTCTCCAATGTCACTGATAGGCAGCAATCATAATGGTGAAAAGGAACTTAATGAACTGCAGCACACGCGAATGGGACACTTACACCATGGAGCACTGAGGATTCTCAGAGAGACTGTTACAGGAGTTCCAGTCCTCATTACTAAGCATGATGATGTATGCAGAGGATGTATACTAGGGAAGTACGCTAAGGTAGCTTTTCCCAGAAGTGACAACAAAGCGAAAGGCGTATTGGAATTGATACACACATATTTGTGCCCCAATGTCCAAGATAGCTCTTAGCGGTGGCAAATACTTTGTCACCTTTATTGATGATCACTCTAGAAAAACCTGGATCCATTTCTTAAAGACCAAGGATAAGGTCTTTGATCGGTTCAGAGATTTTAAGGCTCTCGTAGAGAACATGACAGGGAAAAAGATAAAGGTATTTCGTTCAAATAATGGTGGAGAGTATACGGACAAAGACTTCACATATTTTTGCACAAAGGAGGGTATCAAAAGAGAGTGGATAACTCCATATAATCCACAGCAAAATGGAGTAGCAGAGCGAAAGAATAGAACTATCGTCGAGGCCGCAAAGGCTATGTTATATGACCAGGACTTGCCTGGATTCTTATGGGCAAAGGCATGCAACAGAGCAGTGTATATTCAAAATAGAACTCCTCACAGAGCATCGGGGAAGAAAACGCCTAAAGGGATCTTCACAGGGAGAAAGTCGGAAGTGATTCATCTCGAGATATTTGGAAGTGTGGCATAGTGTCACATTCTAGACGAGAAGCATAGTAAACTGGATCAAACTGCAGAAAAGGGGTACCTTGTAGGGTATAGCAAGACTTCAAAAGAATACAAAATCTACATTCCTAGCAGCAAGAAAATTGTAGTAAGACAAGATGGAAAGTTCATGGAAGATAGAGCTTTCAGGAAATCTCGAGAGATGCCAACAAAATATCAGTCAAAGGATGTTCCATTAGTCCAACAGCAACAGGGGTAGCAAGGAGGACAAACACCAAGATTGAGTACAGTGACTAGTACCAGTATTTCCTCAGGAGGAGATCTTGGCAGTTCTTAGCAGATGGAATAGCCAGAACAGGAGGAGGATTTGATTGAGCCCCCTACCACCAGTGGTAGAACCAGTAGGGAAGTACAGCAAACACTGAGGGATGCACATTGCAAAGGAGTTTGTTGGAGCTCCCATAACCGACAAAAGGCAGCGTAGGCAGCCTATAGATACAAAGCCTTGGTAGCACAAGTTGAAGAACCTTCCAGCATTCAGGAAGTCGTACAACACCAAGTATGGGTGGATGCCATGGTAGAAGAATACAATTCTATCATGACAAATGATGTTTTGGAAGTGTTACTTAGACTAGAGGATAGATTAGTTGTATGATCAAGGTGGATCTACAAGATCAAATACGCTGCAGATGGCAATGTAGAGAAGTATAAGGCTAGGTTCGTGGCAAAGGGGTACGCACAAAAAGAAGGAATAGACTATGAGGAGACCTTCGCCCCTATAGCTAAATATACCTCTATCAGATCTATTATATTCCTAGCAGCTCAAATGGGATAGGAGGTTCACCAAATGGATATCAAGACAACATTCTTGAACAGGGTGACAAAAGAGGAAGTGTATATAGAACAGCTTGAAGGCTTCGAGACTCATGAGAAGGGAACTCATGTATGCAAGATAACGAAAGCCCTATATGGGCTCAAGCAAGCACCCAGAGCGTGGTATGGTCGGATTGATAGTTACTTGCAGTAGTTGAGATTCATCAAGAGTGATGTTGATTCCAATCTCTACTATCTGATGGTGGAGAATGAGCCACTTATTCTGGTATTATATGTAGATGACCTATTTCTAACAGGGTCATCTAGGCTCATAAAGGACTGCAAGAAGAATCTTGAAGCAGAATTCGACATGAAGGACATGGGGTTGATGCATTATTTTCTAGAGTTGGAAGTTTGGCAAAAGAATAGGGAGATCTTCCTTGGGCAAGGAAGATATGCTACAAAGATTCTGAAAAGATTCTGAATGCAAGATTGTCGACCCATGGTGACACTTATGATCACCAACTGGAAGAAAATAGATGCATCAGGAGACAAGGAAGTGGACCCTACCTTGTATAAACAGCTCATTGGGTCACTCATGTATCTGGTCAACACTAGGCCAGACATTTGTTTCGCTATCAACACCCTTCGTCAGTTCATGGTGGAACCGAAAAGGGTACATTGGGCAATAGTTAGGCACATTCTCAGATATGTGCGTGGAACAGTCAGATATGGGTTGAAATACACCCAAGGAGATGATGTCAAATTGAGCGGATTCACAGATGCAAATTCAGCAGGTAGTTCAGCAGATCGAAAAAGTACCGCTGAGTACTGCATCAAGTTGTCAACGTTGGATCAGGAATGATCTCTTGGTGCAGTAGGAAGCAAAAATCGGTAGCTCTGAGGTCAGCGGAAGCAGAATATATGGCAACCAGCACAACAACGTGCGAAGCTATATGGCTTAGAAAGTTACTTGTGAGTTTGTTCAGGAAGAGGATGGAAGCGACCAGTGTTTACTGTGATAATCAAGGTTCTATCAAACTCTCTGAGAATCCAGTATTTCATGATCAATCGAAACACATAGATATCAGATGTCATTTTATCAGAGACTGTGTTCAACTTGGGGCAATACAGCTGCCGTATGTCCCCACAAGAGATCAAGTAGCAAACGCACTCACAAAGGCTCTAGGAAGAGCTAAGTTCATCCAGTTCAGGGAGCAGATGGGTATGGTAGAAAACTCGTTTCAATAGCGGAAACAGATGGTTCCTTAATTGCAGCAGCAACAGATGAGAGGGAGTTGCAATGTAGATGCAATAGTTAGCAGTAGTATGCAGGGTCAACAACAGCTCAGATGCAGCATTTGCGCAGTAGTTGGTGGGCAGTGATGTCAGACATTAACAATGCAGAGGGGGATGTTGCAGGGTCAAGGTGATGCTTCAGCAGGCTGCATTACTAGAGCACATTCCTTGCTCAAAGGGAGTGTTGATTTATGGTAGCATCGGATGGTGCTCTAAGCCTCAAAATTTGCAGGGAGGCTAGGACACATGTATTCTAGAATACCCAGAAATCATTTTGGGAAATTCCACCCAGAGAAGGTTTTATTAAAATAGTTAATTATTTTTAATGGATGCCTAAGTCTAAACTTAGGGAATTAAAATAATTAAAGAGTATTAATAGAAATGGGTGTGAATCTTCTAGAAAAAAACGGAGATCAAGTCAATGTGAGCTGAACCATTGATTAGAATCTAATTTGGGTCGTTGATTTCTCAACGAGAAGATTATAAGAAGGACTTCGATGGACATTTGGAAATACAACAAGCAGATACTCAGTTGCCCTAGCAAATCGATTTTCTCACTGGCTGAAGTTCGGCAAGAGAAAATTGAATCAAAGGGAGAGTTACAGGTTGGAGAGTGAGGGCATCAGCAATAGTCGGGAGTCCAGGAACAGATTGGAAGAAGCAGCGCAGAAGTAGTGACGCTGGGACTGCGCAGAGGGTGACGCAATGAGGGCAACAGGTCCTCTCCAAAGTCAGAATTTCAATTGTGAAGCGTGAGAAAATTGTCTGTAAAATTTCTCACAAAAATGCCTCTTCTATTTTGTTGTTTGTATCTTGTACATGAGATTTTGCTGTAGAATAATAAAGAAACCCTCATCTGTTGCATCGGTTTTCCCACATTGGGTTTTTTCGGGGACAATTGTCCAAAAATAACTATATCATTGTGATTGTACGTGTGCTAGTATTTTTCCTTGTATTTACTTTCCACAGTATTTTAATTGTGAAGGTTGTAGTAGAATTTATTTCTATATTTACTGTGTAACACTATAAATAACTTGTTTCTGAATTAACAAGTAGAAGAAATAAAATCAGTTACTGCAGTAGGGATTCTATTTAGGAATTTTCACACCCCTGTGACACCCCATGATGGTTGACAAGTGTGTAGCATGAGTGGTTCACCTTCCCCTACAATTGCAGACACGTGTATGTAGGGTGAGTGGTTCACCTTCCCCTACAATTGACATATGCATAGGATGAGTGGTTCACCTTCTCCTATGGTATATGAGCGGGATGAGTGGTTCACCTTCTCCTGTTGGTGCCCCAGCATAGATCCTACCCATGTAGTTCAAGACTTATGGGAAGTACCTCTCATCTGGCCAATGAGTTGGGAAACATGGATAGGGACCATAGCACTACCGATGGACGCATCGTGTACTGTCGTACTCCCTATGTCTAGGATGCATGGTGTTCAACAACTTGATCTGAGTTCAACTAAGGTTCTACCTCTGGACTGACTTTGGTCAGTGGAGAGTGGTAAGATCTTGTGACTCACTCTCGATCAATTCTTCTTCATTATTACATCCTAGTTCAGCAAAGCAGAGATGGCAGAGATGGTACATGACGACAGATGGATTGGCAGGTGGAATTCTCCCTAGATGAGAGGGAGTGTTAAAATTGGCAACTAAGGCCAAATTCCACCTTGGGATTGCTCATTGGAGATGATAACTGCATTAAATTCCTCTTTTCGAGAGGACCAAAATTGATATAAAGATCATCCAATTTGGACAAGCAGAAGTGCATTTTTTAATTTATGCCCACCCATGTGCAAATTGTTCAGGTCGACCACATCATCATGTAGGCTCATGAAGCCCAATGGACATGACTCTTCACCCACAACAAATTGTATAAATACAAGTGACCTCTCACCTCATTTGGCATCATCGACACACATTTTTCTCTCTCCTTCTCTCATTGGTTCGTACAGTTATTGGGCAGCTCTTCTCTCTCACACGTATGGCAAGAAGGACAAGTTTTTTGGGCAGATTACAAGGTCGAAATTTCAAAGTTGTTGCAGGGTTTGACCAACATTGACCAAGCACTTTGACTCATCCTTTGACCGCAATTTTTGTGGGAAAAAATCGTTTTTGGCAAGTCGTTTGTTTAGAACAGAAATCGAGAAATTCTAGGTTGTTTGATCTGCATTGACCGCAGGCCTGTTTCACTGCAGATTTGACTACAGGTTGAGCAAGCTTGTCTATTGATCTGTTGACCTCCTATTCAGGCTAGGTTTGACTGGGTTTGACCAAGCTTCAAAAGAGAAATTTTGTCGCTGATTTGACCACCTTTGACTTTCTGGTTAGGGTTGAATTTGACTGCAAATTTTGACAGGGTTGTTTTTTACTGGAATTTGGCAAGTCAATTTTGACTATTGTACTCTCTCTCTCTCTCTGCTGAACATTTTGATATAATAATATGAAGAATTGATCAAAGGGTTTTCCCCACATTGGGGTTTTTCACTAGCATCTGCCAAATCCGGTGTTCTCTTGTCTTGGCTTGTATTTTGCATTTTGTTTTATGTTCTATCTGCACTTACTGTCAATGTGATTAATGGTTAATGTGATTGCTACTGGAAATAATTGGAAATTGTCATTGGGCTGCTAAACGAACAATGAAGTAATTGTGCTAAGCATAGAACATACCATTGTTAACTCAAATTAACAAATGGAGACGCTTGAAACATGGAAAAGAAAACCCAAGTTTGATAACTGAGGATTGAAGATGTTGAAGTTTGCAACAAGAAACAGTGAAATTGGCATCCGGAAATAACATCCTTGATCCTAGTGAAAATTAAGCACCTACATTAGGTGGGGCCCACACAGGCTATTTTTAGGTGGATGTCTATTTATAGATGCATAAGAAAATTCTATTTATAGATTCATGTCTATAGAAAGATGTATGTGCAAGTTCTATTTATAGATTGCATGTCTATTTATAGATGCATGTCGACTATTATTATCCCTTAATATTAGTTGGACAATAAACAATAATCTATTCTCAATGAGCACTTGGAAATAGTTAACTGAAGTGGCAAATCATTTAGCTAAGTGAATTTCGAATTAAGAGGTTGGTTGGTGGAACATGCAGGTTGACTTTAGTTGTAACTAAGTGATTCTAGTTGTAACAGAGTTGGAAGTGCAGTGGTGCATTAGTTAATGCAAGTTGTAAATCAATTTAACTCAGTTAAGTGAGTTAAAGTCATTTGTGCTAGCTGTAACTGCAGATACACTAGAGAGAGATCAAGTGAATTAAATATTAATTAATTCACATGTAGTGATCTCTCATGCAACTGATGTTTTTACTATTATTAACTACATGCATGTCAGTGCCAGTGGAGACCCAGTTGAGATCTAGGTTAAAGGGAAGTGTAACTATCAGTTGTGATATTAGCAGGCTACCCAGGTGTAGTTATAACACTATAGGATGCCCATGATACTCAGCACAGTTGAAGAAGGCCGAAATTCTTTGTGATTAAGGATTGCATTCATCAGGAACTACATGAGCAAGGCAGGTTGTCTGGAGATAGTGAATTGGCTAAGGAACTTGCCAATTTTTGTATGACAGTGTGAGACAATTAACTGATGTACTGAGAGCTCTTGTGATTGGAGTTTTGTATGTAATTGTTTCATGATTCCTTGTGGAATATACAATATATGATAGAGGGGTTTTTAGCAGTAAGCTTTCCCTAGGAATATCTGGTGTTGTGGTTTTGATCTATTCTTCTTTGCTTCATATGATTGGCAATTGTGTTGTTTTTAATTTCGCAAAATATTTGTAGAAGAGATCAGTATTTAACTTTAGCATATTGTTAGATCGGGTGAATCCAAGATGTACATGCATATTGTATAATTTTTACATGGTATCAGAGCTATGTTACTAATTTTCTACATGGTATCGGAGTTGTGTTATAAATTTTCTACATGGTATGAGAGCAAGAATTATTTGGGTGCACGAGTTTCCAGAGAATATCTGAATATTTTGATGCAAAATTTTCAGAAACAAATAGCATATTTGGATTCCTTGCAAAAAAATATCCAAATTGGAAAAAAAAATCAGTCGAATTGAATCTCAGATGAGGGAGATATCATCGATTTAAAATCAGCTCTTTTGTTATAAAATTTTGCGAAGGTGAGAAAATTACAATGTGCGCGAGCCAAGAACCTACATGCACTGAGGTACAAGATGCATGCAAAGCTTTGAGGAGCAAATCAGAGGTTAGTGACTTGGTGGTTGAGAGGGAGCCTCTCAACATGCAGCCTGAGAAGCAGTCTCAGAAGTTTGTGGAGCAGCCACAACTAGAGATGCAAAAGAATCTCTATAGATTTGATGTAGATGTGATTTCTACAGAGCTTCCTACCATTGGGAAGTGTGAGAAAGCCATGCAATTGACCCTTGAGAGGGATCTGGATTTGCATGCAGGTAAGAGTGAACCTCGGGATGTGGAGCAGCCACAAGATGAGGATCATAGAGTGGGAGCAACCACTCATGCAGAGAAATTTCGAGCCAGATGGGCAGAGAGACTGCATGCAGCGATACCACCAGGTGAGAGGTGGGGCGACATGAATGAATAATCCCAAGAAGAAATTTCTGGGCAGGATTAATTGAGATGGTGTGGATCTCATGAATCGAACCTGACTACGAGGAGCCCACAAAGCAGCAGTAGCAGGATCAGTTGGATTGATGAAATCAGATGTCGTGAGGACATGAAATCAAAGTGACAGTGTCGGATACTGGAACACAGATCAGAGTTGGCAGCAAGTGCAGAGTGCATGGATGCAGGTGTCAGTAGCGCAGTGGTTGCTCAAGACATGTGTAGTAGCTAAGCAGAAGTCAGAAGACTTTGACGACAAATACATTATACTGATTCAATTGTTTGGAGGCTATTTAGTTTCGGAAATGTCGCATGCAAGGACATTCCTTTCTTGTTGAGAGGGAGTGTTGAAGTTTGCAACAAGAAACAGTGAAATTAGCATCCGGAAATAACATCCTTGATCTTAGTGAAAATTAAGCACCTACACTAGGTGGGGCCCACATAGGCTATTTTTAGGTGAATGTCTATTTATAGATGCATAAGAAAATTCTATTTATAGATTCATGTCTATATATAGATGTATGTGCAAGTTCTATTTATAGATTGCATGTCTATTTATAGATGCATGTCGACTATTATTATCTCTTAATATTAGTTGGACAATAAACAATAATCTATTCTCAATGAGCACTTGGAAATAGTTAACTGAAGTGGAAAATCAGTTAGCTAAGTGAATTTCGAGTTAAGAGGTTGGTTGGTGGGACATGCAAGTTGACTTTAGTTGTAACTGAGTGATTCTAGTTGTAACAGAGTTGGAAGTGCAGTGGTGCATTAGTTAATGCAAGTTGTAAATCAGTTTAACTCAGTTAAGTGAGTTAAAGTCAGTTGTGCTAGTTGTAACTGCAGATACACTACTGAGAGATCAAGTGAATTAAATATTAATTAATTCACATGTAGTGATCTCACATGCAACTGATGTTTTTACTATTATTAACTGCATGCATGTCAGTTCCAGTGGAGACCCGGTTGAGATCTAGGTGAAAGGGAAGTGTAACTATCAATTGTGATATTAGCAAGCTACCCAGGTGTAGTTATAACACCGTAGGATGCCCATGATACTCAGCGCAGTTGAGGAAGGCTGAAATTCTTTGTGATTAAGGATTGCATTCATCAAGAACTACATGAGCAAGGTAGGCTATCTGGAGACAGTAAATTGGCTAAAGAACTTGCCAATTTTTGTATGACAATGTAAGACAATTAGTTGATGTACCGAGAGCTCTTGTGATTGGATTTTTGTATGTAATGTTTCATGACTCCTCGTGGAATATACAATATATGATAGAGGGGTTTTTACCAGTAAGCTTTCCCTAGGAATATTTGGTGTTGTGGTTTTGATCTATTCTTCTTTGCTTCATATGATTGGCAATTGTGTTGTTTTTAATTGTGCAAAATATTTGTAGAAGAGATTCAGTATTTAACTTTAGCATATTGTTAAATCGGGTGAATCCAAGATATACATGCATATTATAATTTCTATAGAAGAAGAGTCTACAAAAAACTCAAAGAAAGTCAAGTGATGACTCTAAAAAAAACCCTAGGTTTGCAAGTTAAAGAACATCAAAAATTGCCAATGGAGAGGCATTCAAAGAGTTCAAAAGCTAGCAAGCACAAGGAACAACCTGATGAAAGAATGAGGGAGGAAATTTTCTTTCAAACAAACACCTTTTGTTGTTCCAAAAAGGAAAGTTTTGATTTCGAAGATGCAGGTAATGGCCATCTCCCTTTGAAGTTGGTTGGTCTCACCTGGGGAGAAACCCAGCAAAGGTTTTAAGGGAGCTAAGATAGAAGGAAAGAGATCATTCATGGATGAAAAGAAAATTTTATTAGGTCTTTACCTAAGGAAGAAGATTTTGGGGTTGGGGATAGTCTTAATAGTGAGTCAATAAGCTAAAACCCAACCCTGGCCAAGATGAGATCTCTGGATTCCAGTCATCCACCAAATATCATCTTAGGACCAAAATGGTTGATAGGGAAAATTTAGATGATAATAAAGAAGG
Organism: Pinus albicaulis; assembly: GCA_034641835.2. Classification (NCBI taxonomy): domain Eukaryota; kingdom Viridiplantae; phylum Streptophyta; class Pinopsida; order Pinales; family Pinaceae; genus Pinus; species Pinus albicaulis. The sequence continues at coordinate 986,546,029 of CM076577.1, read as the reverse complement.
TCGGTTAAGGTCAAATACTATTAGAGAATCCCATCAAAAATAATCAAGGGAGAAAGTCATATCTTCAACATTCGCAAGAAAAATCCCTTGAGGAGATTAGAGCAAAAATCCTTGAAAGGGGTCCTTAGAGTGGGACATAACCCCTCCAACATAAACTCGTGATCCTTTGGTCTTTAAATGTAAAAGGCTTGAGCAGCACCTCAAAAAGATTAGCCCTGGCTAGATTGGTGAAAGTTAGCAAACCTGATAATATATTGTCGTAGGAAACTATGGGGGATGGGAAGAAGAGAGTGGGTCTTTAAGTAAACTGCTCAAAGGACCGGAATTTTTTATCTTTGGATGCAAATGAAATTTCAAGGTGTTTGAAGGAATATAATTACCAGTTGGATAAGTAACATTCATTTCTTGAATTACTCTTTTCTTGCAGCAGGGAATTTTCCTAATTTCAGATCCAAGAAATAGGGCATGGAATCAATGGGATCAATTGTAATTTGTTATGGACCCCACAATGAGGAGGCATTATGGGATGACTTCTTGGCCCAGTGATTCATATGTCAAATTATGTCATAGTGGATGATATTTAAGCTTTACCACGAGCATCACAGAAGTTTGGGGGGTAAATGCAAGGCATGATAGACTTGCAACACACTTCAAGCTTAAGGTGGAGGAGGTAGATTTATAGCCATGGACCTTATCAAGATGATGCTTACCTGGAGGAACAATAGGTTGGTATGCATGCGTATCCAAAAGATTGGACAGATTTCCAGTTTCTGAAAATATTTTAATGGAAGTTGAGAAAATCAATACTTCACTAGAAGTAAGTGAAGGATCAAACCACCTTCCAATATTACTGCAAATAGATAAAAAAGATTCCAAACTAGAAGGGCCCTTCTTAATGCACTGTAAAAGGATTGACAGTGCTTTAAGAAAGTAAAGGAGAAGCGAGTAAGTTGTAATCCCTCTTCAAGTGATACTGCAAGCCTTCAATTTGCTGAAGCATTAAAGTAAGAGGAAAATGTCATATCTGCATGTGCCACACAAAAATTTGAAAACATTGATAAAGAACTCAAGGAGGCGGAACTGGCCCTCTCTTCTCTGTATGAAAAAACTTCAGCAGGTATGTTTACAGAAGAAGAAAGAGAAAGACTGAATGTCTTGGAGATCAATAAACAAAAATTGTTAGATAAAAGGGAGGCGGAATCAAGGATTAAAAGTAGACTGATATGGGTGGAAAAAGGTGATTAAAATACAACTTTTTTCCATAACTTTGCAAATCATAGGAAGAGAATTAATACCATATGGGAGGTGAAGAAATCAGATGATAAAAAATAAAAAATAAAAATAAATAAAAATAAAAAATCAAGGAATTGCAGACTTGGGAGTGGCACATTTTCAAGCTTTATACTTTGAACCTAATAGAAGCAATATTCTAGAAATTTTAAAGATTTCTTTTGCAACAGAGGAAGGGAATCAGATGTTAATGGAAGAAGTGTCTAAGGAGAAATTCAAAGCTATACTATCATCTTTCAACAGAGATCAAATTCCTGGGCCAAGTGGTTAGCCAGTGGAATTTAAGATAGGAATCTATGAACCTATGGAGGACAACCTTATAAAGGTGATGGAAGAGGTTAGACACACGTGAAAAGTTCTTGGAGACTTCAATGCCTTGATACCTAAGAAGTACTATCCTGAGAACTTTGATGATTTCAGGCCTATTTCACTGCGTAATTGTATATACAAAAGTCTAACAAAAATCCTGGCAGCCAGAATAAAAAGGATCTTTTTAGAGGGTACATCAAAAGAGGGATTTGGGTTTTTGAAAGGAAGGCAATACTGAATACATGATTCTATCAGGGCAGCCTAAGAAGGTATTCATACTATGTAGCAAAATAACAGTGAGCAGTGGTCAGTAAGTTATGCACCGAACTTACTTCATGGATTTGGGATTCATCCATACTTTTTGGGACTGTTTCTTGACCATCACACAGTTTTGTGACAGCTTGTATTAGTCTTTGGACTGAATAGTAGTACATACTACCAGATGATGTAACATGTAACCTATCTTAATGAAAAGTTACGAATTTTTTCTCTGTGAAAAAAAAACAGTGAGCAGTGGTAATGAACATAGAATTGTCCAAAGCCTATGACAGATAATGCTGACTATACATCAGATTAATTGTTCTGCACATTGGGGTTCGTCTGCTTGTACTAAAGTGGATATTGGGTTGTTTAACATCAGTTTCTTTTGCACTATTAATAAACAAGTCTGTCTCAAAGTTTTTCAAGTCAACAAGAGGCTTGAGACAGGGTCACCCCCTTTCCTCGTTGTTATTTTTCATAATCACTGAAGGGTCAAGTAGAGCAATTGCTGAAGCAAAAAGGCTAGAGGCACTCACTGGTGTAATGACATTAAAGATTTAAACTCATTCCATCTGCTGTTTGTGGATGATGCCCCATTATTACAAAAGGGTCATGAAGGAGGCAAGAAAATTAAAAGAAATTCTGGACATTTCAGCTCATCCACAGGAATGGAAGTCAACATCACCAAATCTTATATATCCTTTACAAGTACAGATGTGAATTAGAGAGACAGGTTAAGCAGACTTTTCCAATTAGAAGCATTGATTCCAATGAAGGTTTTAAATATTTGGAGTTTCCTCTTAACCCTAATGATTTATGGGGGGGCAGACTGGAAATGACTGGTTGAAAAAATTGAGGCTCGAAACTCAGTTCTGTCTGAGGATAATTGGATACCTTCTTTTCAGGTTGCTTATCAAACTATATCGTTGCCCTTGGCACATGAAATTCCAGTGGTTCTGAAACCTGATCGGCAGCTACAAGAATTATAATCAATAAGGAGCCAGGTTGGGGCTTTCTAGATGGCTCAAGTCAAGACTCTCAGAACAAAAACAGTGTTGGGTATGCATTGTTTCTATCTTAAAAAATATATAATTAAAATGAAGGCCTCCCTTGGCAAGGGGTCAAACAATCACGCCAAGCTAATAGCACTTACGTTCTTGACTAAAATGGCCATGGAAAAAAATGCCAGTCTTACAAGTATATGGAGATTCAAGGCTAGTGATCAATTGGATGAAGGGAACTGTTCAACTTCTTAATATTCACCTGAAATTTGTGGGTGACCAGATTAAGGATGTAGCATGAAACTTTGAATCTATTGCATTCTTTCGTGTTTTCTGAGAACAGAATTCCAAGGCATATAGACTCTCAAAAGATGGTCACCAGATTCCAGAAGGAAGAAATTTGTTCAAGGAAATCAAAGGAGGAGTTGCCACAGCTTGTGAAGATAATTACTGTTCATTCAGATCCAATCTTCCTTATGGAATTGTTGGAGATTTTATTGAGTGTTAAATAATTTTTATGCCTTTGAGACTTGGCTGATGTAATTTTGTTCTAGGTTTAATCCATAGTATAGGTATCCTTATGGGTTTTATTTTGTATATGAAATTGGCAGAACTGGTCTATTTGGACAGTTATGAGCTAATGACGAAATTTCTGTTAAGGAATATTTTGTTATTTAAATAGTAATAGGCTCTGACAATATTTTGTTGGGCCCTATGGGGAAAAGTAGTAATTGAAGTAGTAAATTTTCATATCCAAGCATGGCAGCACATGAAAAGTGTGATTTCTTTTCTCCTTGCATAGGATGACTGTGTAAAAAGAAAAAATTAATAAACCCTAAAACTTAAATCAAAAAACATACAGCAAATCCTGATCGTTGACTTCAAAATAAATTGATAACAGCATGTAACTTGAGCACTTCACAGTACAGATCACATGCCATCTCCATTTTGATATCATAGATCCTCCCTCATTGTGGTAATAGCATCGCTGGCCGTTTCAGTGTGAAGCTCATGGGCCCTCTGGTTTGTGGTTGCCATGTAATGGTGTCCTTGATTGCAAGCTATCACTACACTGGCTATTGGGATTTCTTTACGCATATTATACATACTCTTACTCTTCAGGAGTTCAAAGTCAAAATCCATAACTAAACTGTGACTCCATGACGATGTTACATCAATTTAAAGGTGGTTAAAACAATTCATTTTATAAGTGCCTCAAAGCAGCATTACCAGCAATATTAATAACAAAAAAGGAAAACTTCGTTAGAACGTGAAACCACAGTACAAACGAAACAAAGAGCAATGGAAAAGTTTATCCAACTGAAGAGATAATTTAGCACCTGTAATCCGACGCCACGGGGCCTTCGACATGATTTACGTCTGTTTTGGACGAGAAATTCCTTCCAATATGAACCGTTGGACTGTACAAACGAAATTCATGTGTGTGGATGAAGCCCTGAAAACTCGATGAAGAAGAAGAGCAGAGAATTCGGCGACCATCTGAAAGTGCCTTACTCCTACAAAGAGTGAGGGAAAGCCTCCTCACAGAGAATGCCATTTTCAAAGCCCTAAACCCTGCCCTTAACCAAGTTGAAGCTTAACCGTTAGGAAATTATGTGTGTGTTTTGATGTGGTGTTTGTCCATTCGGTAGAGACATTGAAGGTGTATGTTTCAGAATTTTCGATTCGAAATCCAGAAAGTTTAGTTGGTCCATGGGAATTCGAAAGTGGAAAAAATTTTAACTACGAGGGAACGAGGTCGTGATTCCGCGTTGAAGATGGGTTAACATTAATTCTTATAGGCTAGTTGCGACCAAGATATGTGGAAGCAATCGACGCAGGGTGATTTCGAAAGAAATTATTGTGGGTTTGCAGTTTGAAATTGTTATACTATTTCCAGCAGGTGGTTTGAAATTGCTATGCTATTATATGGAGATAAGTGTGCTGTGTGTTTCCAGCAGGGGTTGCGGGTATAAGATACATAGAAATAAATAGTGAGTTTTAGTGTTGGAATTAATGGAGAGAAATTTATTAATATATTTGGTTGTTTGTTGTTAAGATAAAGATTTTTTATTTAGGTCATATATCTTATTATTGAGTGAGTGAGTGGTTCAAACCATCAAGTTAATGTGTAAGTTTATATGTACCAGACATTTGATTGAATGAATACAGTGTGTATTAAGTGCTTTGGTATTCTCTAGGTGACTTGCTTGGAGAGTCTCTTATTTATCTCAGATTTTGTCTCTTTTTCGATTTTTATCATGGTATCGAAGACGAAACTTCAACAGCAAATGAACAAGCATGGACTCTTTAGCAAGAAGACAAAAATGAAAGCTCAGTTATCAAATTTTTTATGTACCAATGTAAGTCTAGCTGAGACTGAGACCGAGACCAGCAGGCGTATATTAAGCCAAGGAAGGAGAAATATGACTTTAGGTGAATTTTTCCATTAAGGGGAGTGTTGGAAATAATGGGGAAATCTATTAATGTATTTGGTTGTTTGTTGTTAGGATTGAGATCTTCTATTTAGGACCTAGATCATTTTATTTAGGGAGTGGTTCAAACCACCAAGCTAATATGTAAGTTTATATGTACGAGACGTTTGATTGAATGAATACAATGTGTATTAATTGCTTAGGCATCAAGTGACTCACCTAGAGAGCCTCTTACTTATCTCATATTGTGTCGCTCCTTCGATTTTTATCATTTAGAATATTTAATTTTTGTTTTAAAATGTTTGGATGATTATAATGTTTGAAGAATTCATAAGTTAATCAAGTAACTAGATTTTTTTTTTAAATAAAACTATTATATTATCTATTTTATTCTTTTGATTGAAGTTAGTCTTTTTCTCATTAATAGCATAGTTATGTTTAGGTATTTTATGTATAAGAAGAAGCTTTACAACATAGAAGCCAAGAGGTCCCAAAATTGCTTTTAACTTTAGCTAAAAACTCCACCTCTAACTCAAGCAAGGTTTGCATAAGGATGCCCAGTGTTGACTTGACCATTGGGAAATAAAAGAGGAGATCATCTTGGAGAATAAGGATAATATTAAAAATACTATTACTTGTAAATTTATGGATAAGTTGTGGAATGATAAGTAGATAGAGAGAAAAAGGAAGTTAAGGTATTATAAAGAGGTGATCAGCCCTATTCTTGCTAACCAAAATTACCTTTCTATCTTGACCAGTGCTAAGAAGAAAATGAACATTACGAAGATAAAAACTAATTCTCATGAGCTTTGAAGTGAAATCGAGTGCTGGTATATTCCCAAAACACCTCGAGACAAAAGAGTCTTGTCACCTTTGCAATACTAAGAGGGTTGAAGATGAAATACACTTTCTTTTGGATTGTACGACTCTTACTCGCATTCGTTCTCATTTCCAAAACATTTGCCACACTACCAACCTTCTTGACTTGTTAAGTCAACAAAACTACAGTCATCTAGGAACTCTTCTCTCCCTCCTTTTTTATCATAGAAATAAAATATTAAAGAGTCTCAATTAGTCTCTTTTCTTCGGGTTTGATAGGCCATATTGGTCTTACTGGACATTAATCATCATCATCATCATTATTTTAAAAATATGATTTAAATTTGTTATGGGAAGAATATTATTAAAAAAATGTTCTTCGTTTTAAACAATTTTATTAGACAAATAATATAGTTTTTTTTTGCCTATGATGTTTTGGTAATTGTCTAACATCCAATTTCACTACGAAGCTCATAATATTTTATTCTTACTTTAACAATGTTGATTTTATTTGTTACACTTATAAAGATATAGAGATACTTTTGATCTTTTATATTAGGGTTAATCACATTTTTATAATTTGTTAATTTTGTTTTATTCTCTATTTTTTTTCTAATAGGTTGAGCTTGATCGAACCTGGACGACCCATGGGACAGTGTTTATACCCCATGGGTGTCTCGCACCCACAACCCCTCCCCATGCGATTTGAACTAGTGACCTGATGGGAACTAAACCCTATTGAAATATGTAACTAGGTTTTGTCTTCATAAATATGAAATGTACAGGCTTTATTCTTGTATATTGTAAAAAGAAAGAAAAATTATTATTGTTATTTTTGGTAGCATGGGTTTCATGCTCAAGGTCATTTTATTTAGAGGTCAAGCACCTATTGAGTGCTTCTAGGGTTTTTCATAGATTCAAGAAGGCAATAGAGTCATTGTCATATGAAGGAGACCCCATTGGGCATATTGTAACATGTCAAAAGAATTATTTTTGTATTTAAAGGGTCAAAATACCCCTCCAAGAACAAGTTGGCCTAGCAACTAAGACGTCGGCCTCATTAGGGCATGTTGTCCTCCTTGGAAGCCTATATATAGGAGAGAACTCGACCTCCTATGGACACACACTCACTCCTCATCATCCAAGTGAATAAGAGGCAGAAGAAAGGCAAGTGAAGAAGGATAGAAGGAAGAAGGATGAATATTGTGGGTTAATTCTCTCTTTCTCTCTCCCACGTGCGAAGATAAGGCTAGGGTTTTGTAGCTACAAGGTCAAAATTTTCAAGTTGTAGAAAGAAGGTTGAAGAACGGACTTTTAGGTCACCTACTAGCCCTAAAAGGAGAAGCAACCCAAGAAAAGGAGCAAGGAAGACTTGGAACCCTAATTCCCCTCGCACGTGTAGAAGCAGCAACTATTGCAGGGACCGAAAATTTTAGACCTACATTGGAGGCTAAAATTTTGTAGCTGGGGGTCGAATTGTTCAACTGAAAGAGATTTGACTGGGTTTGACTTGGATAGAAGAAGCACATAATCAAGAAGGTTTGGCTTGGTCTTGGAAGGGTAGTAGTCTTGGTCTAAAGGTCTTGGAATTTGTAATTTGAAGAATCTATAAGAAGAGAAGATATTTATGGGTTTTCCTCTCAAGGGGAGAGGTGTTGGCCCTACCTTGCAACCTACATCCTATGTCCTTGTGTATTATTTGTCTTCATGTTTTTGGTATTTGTTTGATGATAAGAACAACATAATAATAAATGAAGAAGCTAATAATTAAGAAAAAAGAAAAAATACATCACAAGCAGTTATCATGTATACGAGAAATCATCCTAATTATAGCCCTATTGATTTCTCAACAAACTCCACACAAATCAATTGGTCTGCTCCTCATGGGTTTTATCCTCTAATTATTTATTGTACTATAATTTCTCCTTAAATTCAGATGTAATAATAATTTTAATATTATCATTATTTTACAAAATAGCATCTTCCTTTATTCCCTAATGACCTAACCTTGACTTGGCATCTGTATGCCATCACCACTTAAGCTACAAGTAATTTTGGCTAGAGTTTGAACTAATTTTGGAAATTCTTTGGTCTTCCATGTTGTTTATCTTGCTCTTATACATTAGGTATATATTCATAGTTATGCTCTCAATTTGGAGAAGGCTCGTTTTTATGAGGATAGGATAGGGTGTATTGTCTTTAATCATAAAATTATAAATTATACATTAATTTTGGATTTGCTCTACCTTTCTCTATGATTCTCTAGATATAATTGTTGGACATTGGGTTCAACGCCCCCTGTGTATTTCGCGACATGGACTAACCACCTCTCGTAGATCCTAACTCTGGTGATTGTAGCGGAGGCTAAGGCCTATGATTTTTGGTCTAACGGTAATCGTGATTTCAACAAGTGGTATTCAAGCGACAGGTCTCGAGTTCGAAACTCACTCGGCTTGCGTTGGGGGGGAGATTGTTGGACACTGGGTTCAACGCTCCCTGTGTGTTTCGCGACATGGACTAACCGCCTCTCGTGGATCCTAACTCTGGCGATTGTAGCGGAGACTAAGGCTTGCGGGTTTTGGTCTAACGACAACCGTGATTCCAACAATAATGCATCTTGAAAATTTGTATCAATATAAGATAACAAGAGTGATGAGAGGCTCAAAGAGAAGTTTTTTACTATCCCATACACAAAATTCACTAATTTATAATTGTTTTCAAGCTCATAATAAACTTTCTACCCTTCATTCATCATTTTCTCGATTTTGTAATTCTAGTTGAGCCTAAAATGAATATTGATTCTTAGATAGTTTTCTAAAGGCACTTCCACCAAGATATTGTTGTCACATATGAAATTATTAGAAGTGATCTTTTTTATTTAATTAATGTGACCTTAATTTCATCAATGTTAAAAATCATATCCATATCAGAGCATAAATCCTTGAGGATTCTTAGTTGCTTGTCGATATCATAGGTACTCCTCGCCATAAGAACAATATAATTGGCATGAGGAAGAAGGATGATGACTATACCAATGAGAATGGAGCCGACATAGCCTACTTCTTCTAAATAATCTTTGGAAAAGGGTAGAGGATAGGGGACAACCTTGTTTGACTCCTATATTGCAATAATTTCTTCTAACTAGCCCTTAATGTTCTTAAATAAGTTAATAATGTTCTCATACAACCTTAGTACAACTCAGGATGAACTTTTAGCTCTTTTAGCTCATTTTGAAGGTTAGTCCTAACCATTGTGCCAAAAACTTTTCTAAATCCAACAAAACAACATATGAGATTGATTTTGTTGTTGTGACACTCCTCCACAATGATCTTAACCATAACAATGTTGTCCATAGTTGAGTGACAACTCTTAAATCTCACTTTTCCTTTAACTCTTTTTTCATGGCTTTTCAGTCATATGCAAATCTCCTTTTCCAAAATAATTAGGTACAACTTACCTAAAATATTGCTAATCACAACGGTCCTATAATTAGAGAGATTGTTGTATCCCTACTTTTAAAAATAGTACAATGAGGCTTTGAGTCTAGGGTTGGTGAAGCCCTACTAGATTACTAATTTTAAGAGTTTATGTAGATGATGGATGAGGATAAGGCTTCCAGTTTTTAAAATTTCAATGTGGTAGCCTTCAATGTCCCTAGCTTTCCTTTTTGCAAGCCTATTAACCCCAAATTATATATCTTCTATTTAAAAAAAAAAAAAAAAAAAATTTGTATGGAATGTTGTTCACAACATTAGGGGATTTGTAAAGGATTTTAAAATGGGAATTCCAAATTCTCAAGGGAATCAAATTATTTTCTTTAGTTTTACAGGCCAAAATTTGCCTTTATTTTCTTTTAGGATCTAGCTTAGATAGGTTTCAAACGCTTATCCTACTTTCTACTTATATAATACCTTGTTTTCTTTTTAATCAGGGCTTTATATCTAATTATTTAATCAAAATTTAAGGACTTATTAGAACCATCCCTAATTGTTTTTCTAAAAAATTTACCTTTGTTATCATACCAAGGGATGGTTGAACATGTATTTTTTCACAACACCTCAATATAGAACTTGTTAATGGAAGCAGAGAGGTTGTTGTAAATTATGATAGAGGTCTTTAATATCATTCTTGTACAAGAGGAGATCTAATTCATGATTTAAATTCTTTATGGAAGAAGCAATTATATATTTGTAAGTGCCTTTAGTTGCTAGAATTCTCTTCAATGGGATTCTTTTGCACAATAACTTTTAGAGTTAGGGTTAAAGGTCTATGATCAAAGTCAAGTTTATGGTCATTTAGAAGATCAAAATTAATTATTTGGTTCTATACAAGGATATAAAATATCACATAATTCCCAATAATGTTTCCTAGCCCATGAATACAATTCATCAAAATGGATTTTGACCACTTCAATAGAATATTACCAAATTATTAGATCTTGAGAACTACAAAGCTTGATTAACTTGATACCAAACAAATGCCCAATCAATTATTTAGAGTATCTTTTGTATATGTAGCCAAAACAAGGTCTTGATCCAAGCACAAAGAATTAGGATTGAATATTACTTAAAATAATCACTTAGTTAGCTATAATTCTAGCATTAAAGCCTCCTATGTAACTAGTTATGCCTCTAATCCATCTCTCGTGGGATTTCTTATTCCATGTTGATCATAAGACAAATCCTTCTATGTTAGAGAACTTAGATTCTTCATGCTCCCAAGTTTCAATTAGAAATAGAGCATAAATTTCATGATCCAACTTAACATAGGCCCTTTGCTTCATAGAAAGCCACAATAATACCAAAAGAGGATATAGGATGCCCAACCTCTTATTTATTATTATATTTTGGTATTTATCCCTTATAATAGTTTTTTGGTTCATAATTATTATTCAACTTCCTTCCTTCCTAGCTTCTTTTACCTTTGAACTTCCTTAATTCAACTTGGTCTTCTTGAATGAGATGATTTTCCTAGTCTCTTCACTTTTATGAGGGAAGTTGTTTCCGTTTGTAATTTATTTTGTAAATCTTCCTTAACTATCCTTAGTGTGTCCTCATCTTTCTACTCTTTTATTCCAAAAATTATGAAATTCAAAACTCTTTTGTTATGCTCATATTATGTTAATAAAGTAAATGAACACATTTTTTTCCAACATATTTATTATTCAAGCAAAATAGAGAATACAATCATAAGATGCTCCAATCACTATCCAAAAAGCCCTTTAAAATGGAGCTATGTACTAGCAAACATAGAGTCAACAAGTGTTCAACAAGAAAAACATGGACCTTTGCAACTCATCAAAAGGTCAAACACTAACATATTTCATACTTGATAAATAACTATCAACTCAAAAAAACATACTTTAACAATAACTATTAATTCAAAAAACATTGAGGTAAGAATGTCTACTAACAACACATTAACCATAATGAAATTCAGAAAGAACAAATTGATTCTCCGAAAGCTTCCAAACTTCTTTGGAGAGATTATCAACAACCTACTTGTGTTCTGAAAAGATAAAGAAAAGTTAATATCATGTAAAACTTTGGCAATATCCTTAAGTTTTTCAAAAACAATGATAAGTCCAATATAAACCTGCTCAATAATCTAATTAATGACCAAAAGGGAATCACCAAAAACCCGTGAGGACCTTAATCCCCTGCCCAAAGCAAATTTTAGCATGTAAAGGAAAGCCATAATTTCTCCAATGTTATTGCCCCCTTGGTCATATTTACTTTGAAATGGAAGTAATGTGATTAAGAAAGAAATAAGGTAAACCCGAGACAAATTGCCATGATTTATCTTTGTCATGACTCATCAAAGGCTTGAAGCAAAATATTTGTCTGCCCAAAAGTCTCCTAAAAACCTAGGAGCTTTTTTCTTGGGAAACTCCTTGTAGAAAGGAAATCATCCCATCACCTATGCCAAGACTTAAAAAGTGGGGAGTTGTTTATCCTCAAATAGAGAGGAGTTCCTTACAAGTTAAATGCCCCACAAAACTATAATGGCATAGCTCAAATGGTTTTCAATTCCTTTCTCATAAACCAAGACTAAAACAATCTTCAATATTTATCCATTAACATAGGGTGACATAAATGATTCACCCTTCAACCTCTTGCCAAACTTATGTAGAATAAGAACAATGTAGAAAGAGATAAGGGATTTTTTCCTCATGGAGTTTGCATAAAGCACACTTCCTATACCATAACTTGGAGCTTCTCTATAAATGGCCCCAAGCTAGAAATGATATCTTCAATATTTAATTTGATTTTACTAAAAAATAAATATTACATATATAATTTTAATTTTAATGTAGATAATTTTTTTAATAGCTTCAACAATGTTCCAAGGTCTGCTATCTCAAGTCTTGCACAAAGGCTCTTCAATGAGACTATTTCAAGTTACTTCTACAATCTGCTCCAAATGATACTTCTACAAACTTCAACAAGGTTGCTCTAAAGAAAGTGCTTCAACAAATATTAAATGAAATTGCTTAAATTTCAAATCTTCAAATCAACACAAAAACTCATCAATAAGGCTACTCCAAAGACAACTTCAAGATGTTCAATTATCTGCTCCAAGGAATCGTCAAAATTCCCTCAAAATATGATCCAAATATGTCATCACTTGGCTCCACAAGTGCTCCAATACCAAGTAGGTATGCTTAACAAGAGTAATCCAACAAGTCAAAATCTCGCTTCCTTCCTAAGTCAAAATCTCATTCAATATACCAGGAGATCTGCCAAAAGAGGTGTCAAGATTTTCTCTCTAAGGTAAGCAAAAAGTGCTCCAAGGTAATACCAATACTCTGGTGTAAAAGAAGACCAAAGTCTGTTCAATAAGGGGACTAGGTTTAGCTCCAACAAGAACAAATCTCACAAGACAAGGTATGCTTCTACAAGGCCGAGATTTTGTTGTTACAGGATCGAGACTGCAGCTGTTACAGGGCCAAGACCTGCAGCTGTTACACGTCTGAGATCAAACAGGTCAAAGATTTTCTTTGACAGATTCGAGACTATGGAGCCTTACACAAGTAGTCCACGGGCAGACAGAGATGTACCTCAAATATTAATCACAAAAAACTTAACAAAACTTGACCAAATAAATTATAATCTACAACTTTCGCCCTCCTTTAGTCTCCTGGGCTGAGATTTGAATCTTCCCTTTTTCTTCAGTATTTTTACTTCTTTAGATGTGAATTCCTTCTTATTCCTTGACCAAGATTCCTTTCCAAAATTAAGAGTGAAAGGATGTGGTAGGAGGAGCCGACATGAGTATTTGAGCTGACCTAGTAGCAACCGACCTATGCATTTAATATATTTTTCAATTATTTTGTGTAGACAATCAATCTTCGTATCATCGTCCATTTTCTTCAGAAATTTGTTGTGAGAATGTAGTCCGTTAAGCTCATTCTGACAATTTTTTGACAAATCCAAAAGCATAACCAAGAGCGGTATGCGAATTGGTTCCATGCTTCTTGCGTCATTCTGATTTGATTGGAGAATCATATATATTTTAAACAAAATTTTCAGACATAAGAAGCATGCATCTCCATTTGCATTGTTTTTGTATAAGATGGAAAGGTTGGGAAAAACTTGACTGATAAATATATCAGCAATTTCAAGCAGAACTATTGAATCTTTCCCATTCAATTCAGGTATGCAGAGAAGAGTTGAAAGAAAGTCATCTCTACCTCGAAAGGATGCAATCTCCAATAGTGCAAGTTGTTGCAACACTTGACCACTAATAATCCTCTGCTTGAAGATTGGACTGCTAAAAATATGGAACACAATAGGGAAAAGATGGATACTGCTTCCAAAATCTATTTCTACAATAACTACAAGTTAGCTTAAAAATGCTTCAAGGTAAGCTATATGGAAGGATTTAGTTACAAGATCAAATCTTCTAAAGGATTGCTTCAAAGAGCCTTACAACTGTATAGTCTATAGGAGAGAACAAGAGCCCTGAAATCCAAAGTACTTAGGAGGAAAAGTAACAACCTTGTTACACGGTTGCATGTACAAATAACACTAATATTTCTAACATTCCCTACTGACCTGAACATGGAGACATAGAGAGATGTCATTACAAGATCACAAAATTTAGTTTCATCTTATGATCATCATCCCTTTTTCATAGAACAAAAGGAACGCATGGTTATTATGACTCTTCATGCCTTATCCCTTGTTAACATTTCAATCACCATATATTTAGAGCTTGCTTCAACAATTTAGGACAAGGGCATCTTCTACATAGACCTAGGGTTTCTTGCACATTAGCATTTCATGAATTATCAACATATACACTTTGGGCTTCAACCATTTAGGGTTTCATTTATGTATAGGTTTAGGGTATGCTCCAACAAGGGCTAGCATCAAACATCTAGGGCTAGCATCTAGGGATTGCCATAATCTAGGGTTAGAAACAATGTTGGACATCATATTGACATCAATCATAACCTTATCCAACAATATCCCTCATTTTCATTGATGGCAATACTCACTTGCTTTCAACATTCTCTCCCCCTTTGACATTAATGGAAACTTCTTCATATGGCGCTCCCCCTGTCATTGTGTTGCTCCCCCTATCTTTATCAAGGATACGTCCCCCTAACATAGTGATTAACTTGTGAAACAATCTTTAAGCAACCTTCTTTGACTTTTTCTCCCCCTAATAGTATGTATGACCTTCCTTTTTTTTAATAGGCATCATTTTGGTGGAACATAGTTTTTGCTTATGATGCCCACCAAATTTTATCAGTAGCTAGAATCTATGCCTTGATCATTCAAGGCACACTCAAGGTGTTCTTTTCTGGTTCTACTTGCTTCTTTCTCCAAACTTTTATGATTCTTTTACCATGCTTGGTTGAATATTTTTCAGATTCTTTAGGAACTCAATTCAAGTTGCAATTTGGAGCCATATGTCCAAACATTATGGAATTTGAAGTATTTCTTTCTATACATGAATGAGGGGACATAACTTATGTTGGTCAATGTAAAAGAGTATCCCCTTGAAATTTTACTTGTGGGGAACTGATTGGAGTTTTTTTGTTATATTCCCAGTAATCCTTTACCATATGTCCAACATTTGTACAAGAATAACAATATCCAAAAAATATAGTTTGATACCTGGAGAATGAGGATTTCCTTAGTGCACTTATGAAGTTATTCTACGTAGAGATTCTTTGATGATATTTATTGCTATCAACATTTCTTCTTGGAGCATAGGTTCTTCCAATGTTATTCTAACTCCTTGCTTCTGCTAGAGTTAGAGGTACTCATATAATTTTCAAGATTCTCCACATTCTTATTCTTTGATGCTTTAGGGTTTGCATAACTTTTGCTTGAAGTATCCAAGACCAGATTTGTCAAGTGGGGATATTTGATGACTTAGGATGTCATCCAAGGCTTGAGAACTCTTTAGACTCGTAGACAACTCATCAACTTATTTCCTTAGAGAAACAATCTCTTCTTTCATCTTCTCATAGTCTTCATCTTTCTTTGTCAGTTAGCTCTCCATGTGTTCCTTCATCCTTATTGATTCACATGCCTGGACTTTAAAAGAGATGACATCTATTTTAAATATGTTAATATCTTCATCTTTTTCTTTTAGCTGGCATGTCATGGTTTTTATTTCCTTTTCAAGTTCATCAGCTTGTCCTTTTAGGAGACCCAATTCTTTCTTTAAATTCTTATCTTCAGTTCCTTTTATTTTTTTATCCGCTTCCTCTCATTGAGCTTTTAGGGAGGTGACTTCTTCTTTATATTGATCAATTTCTGCTTCAGATTTACTTAATTCCTCATATCTATGTTTGAGATGACTTGTCAAAATGTCTCCCCTTATCGTTTCTTCTTATAATTGAGTTATCAAGGATACAACTTCTTCACTATGTCTTTTCTCATTTTGATGCAATTCCTCCTTAAGCTTGTTGAGATCCTCATCTCTTTCTTGTACTTGATTCTTGAAACAAACAATTTCTTCCTTTGTTTTGTCATGATCATGATCAACATTATTGTACCTGCATTTTGAGTTCCTCATTTTCCTTTTTCAAATTGATTATCTCTTCTAGGGAAACTGCATGCTTTGTCTTGAGGTTCACTTCAATTACAATTTCAAGGTTCACCGCATCATCTTATTCTTTTATGTAATTGGTGCCTTTATCTACCTCCTTTAACTCTTGATTGTTTTTGTGCTCTTTTCCACCATCTTCTAGATCTGAGGTCATGAGAAAAAGTCATTTTGATTGAAGATATTGAAGATTCTCCCAAAGATCTTTTGTTGAGGAGTATTTCTTCATCTTAGCTTTTATTGGATGTGGTAAACTACTCAAGATTTCCTTTATTTATTTTGCATTATATTCCTTGGACTCCTCTTCCATTGTATTTCCAATAACCATTGATTCCTAGACTTCAAGATCTTGAGCCATAAAAAATAATTCCATTCTTTGTTTCCATGCCTCATAGTTTGCTTCATTGAACAAGGGGGCTTTGTCAACCTGATTTTCCACTGATTTTTTGACTAGGGAGGATACATCTTTAGAAGGTTTGAAGCCTCTCTTCCTTGAATTTACCATTTGTGTTTTAAGGATCTACCTTCTATCTATTAGGTTGCTCGTGAAGGTATTGGCTCTGATCCCAATTGTTTGAAATACTAGGGCGGGTGGGGGGGAGGGGGGTTGAATCAATATTTATTTTACAATTTTTATTTCATCCTAGTTAAGATAACTTAGTAAAATTATAACACAAAATGTACAACAAAGAATAATTTTTGTTAGCAATAATAACGCGGACTACAATCCTCTTTTACAACGATAATATGTACAATCCTGCTTATAATTCCTTTAGGGCTCCAACCCTAGATGAAGACTCCAATCTTCAATTTCATACCAGGCTCCAACCTGTACTACGCTAAGCTCCAACTTGGTATTTTAGAGGACTCCAATCCTCTTCAACAATTCAGGGTTTGATCTGGATTTCACAAGGCTCCAACCTTATGTGAGGACTCCTATCCTCTATGGCTCCAACCCTCTCAATTTGCTTCAACTATTCAAGATGATTATAACTGTTTTTCAAGGCTTCCAATATTTTCTACAACAAGCTCGGAAGGATTTCTCTGAGAGTGCTCTTGTTTCAACAATTCTTTGCGTATAACTCCAAGATCTGCTTCATCAAACCATAATTCTTCATGTTTGCACAAAATATTTTTCTTCTAGGCTACTTCATTAGAGCTTCAACAATGTTTCTTCATGAAATGGCTTCAATAATGTTCCAAGGTTTGTTATCTCAAGTCTTACAGAACAAAGGTTCTTCAATTAGAGTATTTCAAGTTACTTTTACAATCTGCTCCAAATGATGCTTCTGCAATCTTCAACAAGGTTTCTCTAAAGGCAATGCTTCAACAAATATTCAATGAAATTGCTTAGATATAAAATATTCAAAGCAACACAAAAAATCATCAATGAGGCCACTCCAAATATGGCTTCAACATGTTCAATTATTTGCTCCAAGGAATCCTCAAAATACCCTCAAAATCTGATCCAAAGATGTCACTAGTCAGCTCCACAAGAGACAAGATAGAAAATTGCTCCAAGACAAAGTAGATTTTCTCAATAAGAGTAATCAAACAAGTCCAAAAACATTTCTTCCTTCCCAATTCAAAGTATCATTCAATATACCTAGAGATATTCCAAAATAGGTGTCAAGATATACTCTTAAGATAAGCCAAAAGTACTCCAAGGCAAGACCAAAATTTTGTCGTAAAAGAATCCCAAAGTTTATTCAATAAGGGGACTAGGTTCAATTCCAACAAGAACAAATATCACAAGGTGAAGTCTGCTTTTACAAGGCCGAAATTTTGTTGTTACAAGGCTGAGACTCTAGTTGTTACAGGGTTGAGACCTGCAACTATTACAGGGCCGAGACTGTAGTTGTTATAGGGTCGAGACTACAGTTTTTATAGGGCTAAGACCTTCAATTGTTACAATTTTGAGATGAAATAGGTTCGATATTTTCTTTCGCATATCCAAGACTATTGATCCTTACACAGGCACTTCATAGGTAGACAAAGATACAACTCAAATAAAACAAAGTGACATGTGGAAAATTTTTATGAATTACTAAATAATTTAAAGGAAAATTTGTAATTATTCAGCATATATTTGCTCAAATTCGAATTTTCCATTTTTTTCAGTTGTTTTTCTTCTTCAAATGTGAATTCCTTCTTATTCCTTTACTGATCTTCCTTGCTAAACTTAAGATTTTAGCTTTATACTGATACTTATTCGAATATGTGAAAGGACATGTCTTTTGGTAGGAGGGAGTTGACCTGGCATCAACTAACCTATGTATTTAATATATCTATTAATTGTTTTGTGTAGACAATTAACCTTCGTATCATCATTCATTCTCATCAGAAAGAGAAGGGTAGTCTGTTAAGCTCACTCTAACAATTTTTTGACAAATCCATAAGCATAACTAGGAGCTTATGGGAATTGGATCATTGCTTCTTGTGTCATTTTGATTTGATGGAGAATCATATATACTTAAAAAAAATAGACATAAAAAGCAAGCATATCCATCTATATTATTTTTGTATAAGATGGAAAGGTTGGTAAGGACTTGACTCATAAATATATCAACAATTTCAAGCAGAATTGTTGACTCTTTCCCAATTAATTCAAGTATGTGGAGAAGAGTTGAAAGAAAATCATCTCTACATTGGAAGGATGAAATCTCCAATAGTGCAAGTTGCTACAACACTTCACCACTAAAAATACTCTTTTTGAAGTCTAGACTGTTAAAAAGATGGAACACAACAAGGAAAAGATGGATACTGCTTCCAAAATATGCTTCTACAGTTACTACAAGGTTAACCTAAAATTTTCTTCAAGGTAAGCTATAAGGAAGGATTTATTTACAAGATAAAATTTGATAAATGACTGCTTCAAAGAGCCTTACAACTATATGGTCTATATGAGAGAATGAAAGCTCTAAAACCCAAATTTGTTAAGATTAAAAGTAGCAACGTTGTTACATGCCCACATGTACAAATAACACTAATATTTCTAACATTCCCTATTGAACTGAATAGGGAGGCATAGAGAGATGCCATTACAACATCACAAAATTTAGTTTCCTCTTAATGATCATCATCCCTTTTCCATAGAATAGAAGGAATGCATGGTTATTATGATTCTTCATGCCTTAACCCTTATTACCATTTCAATCACCATATATATTAGATATTGCTTCAAAAATTTAGGACCAGGGCATCTCCTACATAGACCTAGGGTTTCTTACACATTAGGGTTTCATGCACTATTAGCATATACACTTTGGGCTTCAACCATTTATGGTTTCTTTTATGTATAGGCTTAGGGTATGCTCCAACAAGGGTTAACATAAAACATCTAGGGCATCATCTAGGGCTAGAAACAATTTTGGACATCATATTAACATCAATATTGATATCATATTGATTTTATGACATCCTATGTCGTAGGAAACTTACGGAGAACTCTTACTAGCAAGAAGAAAACAATTACATTGCTTAATTTTTTTACCCTTGATTCAAGTATTTGGAAAAAAATTTCATTCAAGGACCTAGGCCAAAGACTTATGTAATTAATCATATGGTCCTTATGCTGACATATGGATTTTGGAAATCCTTTTTCTCATTGAGGTGCATGAAAGAAGAGAGGAGGAAATAATAATTGGTAGGGATCTTAATTTTACATTAAGTGAATGAGAGGAATGGGGGGGAGTGGCTAGGTTGGATATATTGTCAAATTTCATTAGACACAAAACGTAAGTTGTAAACCTAGTAGATGTGGAAAACATAAAACTAATGCCAACTTGGAGGAATAATATATCTTGTGAAGCTAGGGTCTCTAAGATATTAGATGGATTCTTAGTGCTTAAGAACCATATAAATGAACAATATAGATAAGATCATGAGTGGAGGTGGGGGAAGTCTTGGATCACTTACCTGTTCTTATTCATATAAAGAAGTAGGATGGTAAACATGCCATCCAATATGATCCCAATGGGGGAACATATGGGGTTAAATGTATATCATATGACCCCATATATTCATGGAACAAGGCTTCAAAAAATTGTTATTCAACAAGATTGTTATCAAAGACCAACAACTACTACAAATTGGAGAAGTCACAATAATTATACATGGAATTGAAGGAAATATAATTATGCAACATCCAACCATCAAGGATTAACACTAGAAATAATTGATTTTGGATGGATGGATAATCATCAATGGCAAGAAGAAATCCTATTATTGGGTTTGATCACATGTAACACTCTTACTTAAAAATATTTTTGGAGGAGGGTACTATGATAGGATCCCAAGGGGGGCATAAATGAGGTTAAATGTACCTATAAAATGCAAATATATATGTAATAGGGTTAAACTAATAACGAAGGGGCCACATGTGTAATATGTGAATACCTAGATATAGAGATAATGTATTCATTATGAAGGACATATGATTGGGATTTATGAATGTGTTTGGGTATGTGGAGTACTTTCTCTTATTCATATCTATATTGGAGTTGTGCTCCATGTTCACATTTATGTACATGGTGTGTACTTCTGGTTTTTATGTATTTGGTTCATAACAATATCCCTTCCAAATTTAATCCTATTCAGAGGGGAGAAAAAGATTTTTAGGATTTGGTTAAAAGAGAGTGGGATATATATGATACAAGGTCTAGAGAGACTACTAGTTTTGAACATTTTGTAGTAGTTTTTGTTGAAAATGGCAACAAGAAACAGTGAAGGAGGCCTCCTGAAACATCTTTCCTGATCCTAGTTGGAAAGTGATCACCTAAACTAGGTGGGGACCACACATGTGATTTTTGTCGGAAAAATCTATTTTTAGACTATGTCTATTTTTAGACATACGGAGCATGATTCGGGGATTCCAGTTGGAGATTCTTGAAGTATGCGACATGTTGGTAAAAATAGATGAGACCCTTATTTTTAGGACCCAGGCTATTTTTAGACTGTGTCTCCTAAAAATATGGAATTCAAATATTATTTACCCTTAATAATATTTAGACTATAAACAGCAGTTTACTCTCTTGGAGCACTTCAGTTTGACCCCCAGAGGTGGGGCATGCAGCTGACATAAGGAAATTCGAATTTCCTATGAGTTAAGTGAGCTATTGCATGTTAGAATTCAGTTAGACTCATGTGGCAGAGTTTTGGTGGAGTTGATTGAGGAGTTAATGGAGATGGTGTTCTGGTTAACTAGTTGAACTAGTTGTATTTAGTTTAACTGGATAATACACTAGAGATGAGTTGTGTGAATTAAATATTATTTAATTCACTAATTATTGACTCATTATTCAACTAAAGAACACATCAGTTTAACTCAGTGCATGGACAGTTCAGTGGCGACAAGTGAAAGAGGTAGATGAAAGGGTGAGTAAAGCTATCAGTTGGAGGATCAGTTTTGCATGGGATTTGCATAACACTTGGAGGAAATTACCAATGACAATTGCGCAGTTGAAGCCAATGAAATTCGAACCTGGATCTCTATTTAGACCAGCCTTGATTGCGCAATAGAGGCAGAGAAGTAGTGGGTGTGTTTTGAACCTGTGACTTGTTCAAAACCAAGCTAGTTTTTGTGTAGCTTTGGGAGATAGTACTGAGTACTTGTGAGGAGTTTGTACTATGTATTTGCTGCATGTTCTCTCCATTTTTAATATACTATAGCTGGGGGTTTTCAGCTATAAGCTTTCCCCATACATACTGTGTTAATGTGTGTGATGATTTGATGTGCTATCGCTTCTATTCTTTCCGCATGTGACAATTAATTGTAGAAGAGATTATGTGTTATGCATGAAATTCGAAATTGATGTGTGATCAGGTTAATCTCCATTGAATATGTGATTTATTCAGCTAATTTCTACATGGTATCGGAGCGATATTAATTGTCGAGATCTATTACGGTGATTGCAAACTTATTTCCTCAGACAGAGCCTGCATACGGGCTAGATAGCCTCCGGATTCATCTTTCTTTGGAAAGTGAAAGGTCTGGTAAAAGCCCATGCAGTCAATCTCTGATTTGGAAATAATTTGTTCTCAAGTGTAGATCGGAAGCGATTGAGTTATCAGCTGGTGGTGAAATTCGAATTTGCAGATTTGTGTTCTTGGTGCTGCGGTGAAAATGTCTTTCATCGGGTTGCGACTAGAATATGCCCTGGAAGGCAGTTCGAATTATGTTGCATGGAAGGACCGCATGGAGGCTGTATTAGATGATCATGGGCTGTTGGAATTCGTGGAGAAAGAGATTCCAAAGCCTACTTCTAATGATGCTGATGTTGTGGAAGCATGGCAAAAGAAACAAGCAAAATGTCGAAGGATCCTGTTGGAGGGTGTAAAGGATCACATTGTATCCAGTTTACACGGGAAGGCCTCTCCATATTTGATGTGGAAAGCCTTGACGGATCTGTACCAAAGCAAGAGAGATCAGAGGAAGCTGGCACTCAAAGATAGACTCAGGAACATCAAGTGTGAGAAGGGGGAAAGTATGCCGAATTACCTCACGAGGTTCACCCAATGTCGGGATGAGCTGGGAAGTGTTGGTGTGCCGGTGGAGGATGAGGATCTGGTGAGTTTGGCGCTTCTTGGTTTGCCGAAGAGTTGGCATGCATATCAAGATAGTTTCAATGGTCGGGAAAAGTTGCCGGGATGGGAAAGACTGTGGTCTGATCTCGTGCAAGAGGAGATCCGGCGAAATACCAGAGATGGTTCTTCGTCAAAGGGAGCTGATGAAGAAGACTGCGCTTTGGCTGCAAAAGCAAGGAAGGGGAAGGGCAAGGAGAAGGCTTCTCAATCCGGTGCGGATGGTAAAGAGGTGACATGTCCAAAGTGAAGTGTTTTCATTGTCACGAGCATGGACATTACACCACAAATTTTCCACAGAAGAAGAAGAAAAAGCAGGCTGCTGGAGCTACAGTTGGTGAGGCTCTTGCCTCTCAATTTGAGCTAGACTTCTCATTGATCGCATGCATGGTGTCTAGTACATTGGGATCGGGGTAGTATTTTGATAGTGGCACTTCCTTTCACATGACGGGAGATGTGAATCTTTTCAGTGACTTGGTGGAGAAAGTTCTCCAATTGCATGTTGAGTTGGGAAATAATGGATGATACAATGTGAATGGAATTGGTACCATAACCTTCCAGAGGGAGTCAGGTAAACTCATTCTTTTACAAGATGTAGTGCATGTTCCAGGTTTAAAGAAGAATTTAATCTCAGTTGCAATGTTACAGGATAAAGGGTATGATGTTGTCTTTAGTGAAGGAAAAGTTTTCCTTTGGTACAAAGCAACAGGACAAGTCAAGAAGGTTGGGATTCGAGCCAAGAATCTCTACAAACTTGAAGTAGATGGGATTTCTACGGATCTTCCTACTATTGGGAAGTGCAAGAAAGACATGCAATTGAAGCTTGAGAGGGAGCTGGATTTACATGCAGGTAAGAGTGAACCTCAGGATGTGGAGCAACCACAAGATGAGGATCATGGAGTGGGAGCAAACATTCATGCAGAGAATTTTCGTGCCAGATGGGCAGAGGGAGTGCATGCAGCTATACCACCAGGTGAGAGGTGGGGCGACATGCATGAGTAATCCCAAGAGGAGTGGGCGGGACCATGAGATGTGTGGATCTCATGGATTGAACCCTCGGGGCTACGAGGTGCCTGGCAAACATGGCGCAGCAAGATCGCTTGAGCGGATGCAGCAGACCAAAGGACAAGAGCCTGGACATCGGGAGCGCGGATGTAAAGGACAGCAAGTGCAAGAGTGCATGGGTGCAAGAGTTCAACAAATGCTACAAAGAGTCCCCGATGACATGCGCTTGGTACCAAGAAGTCGAAGACTTGATGATAGATGCTAGGATGCATCAAGACCGATTGAGTTGTTTGGAGCCTATTCAAGCCAGAGGAGTTGCAGAAAGGTGATGGCTGAGTTTCATGGTGCATGCATGAGTTTGCATGGCACATGCAAAGGGTGCATGGTGAATGCATGGAGTTGCATGTCGCATGCATGAAGTTGCATGGCGCTTGTGGAGGTTGCAGGGTGAATGCATGGAGTTGCATGTCGCATGCAAAGACAGTCCTTTCTTTTTGAGAAGGAGTGTTGAAAATGGAAAAAAGAAACAGTGAAGGAGGCCTCCTGAAACATCTTTCCTGATCCTAGTTGGAAAGTGATCACCTAAACTAGGTGGGGACCACACATGTGATTTTTGTCGAAAAGTCCATTTTTAGACTATGTCTATTTTTATACATATGGAGCATGGTCTAGGAGTTGCGGGATTCTATTCTTGGATGATTGGTAAAGTTGGTAAAAATAGATGAGACTCTATTTTTTAGGTCGAAGAGGTCGAAGGCTATTTTTAGACTGCCTCTCCTAAAAATATGGAAGTCAAATATTATTTACCTTTAATAATATTTAGACTATAAACAGCAAGCTTTTTACTCTCTCTTTTGGAGCATCAGCTTTGACTTCAGAGGTGGGGCATGTGCAAATGACATAAGGAAATTCCAGAATTTCCTATGAGTTAAGTGAGCTGGTCAGACAAGTTAGATCTCCAATAGACTCATAGCAGTAGTTTGTGGAGCTGATTTGAGAGTTAATGGAGGTGGTGTTCTCGTTAACTAGTTGAACTAGTTGTATTTGTTTAACTGCCTAATACACTAGAGAGATGAGTTGTGTGAATTAAATATTTAATTCACTAATTATTGACTCTTAATATTCAACTAAAGAACACACTGGCTTAACTCAAAGGCATGGACAGCCTGCTGAGACCAAAGTTGAAAGAGGTAGATGAAAAAGGGTGAGTAAAGCTATCAGTTGGAGGATCAGTTTTGCATGGGATTTGCATAACACTTGGAGGAAATTACCAATGACAATTGCGCAGTTGAAGCCAATGAAATTCGAACCTGGATCTCTATTTAGACCAGCCTTGATTGCGCAATAGAGGCAGAGAAGTAGTGGGTGTGTTTTGAACCTGTGACTTGTTCAAAACCAAGCTAGTTTTTGTGTCGCTTTGGGAGATAGTACTGAGTACTTGTGAGGAGTTTGTACTATGTATTTGTTGTATGTTCTCTCCATTTTTAATATACTATAGCTGCGGGGTTTTCAGCTATAAGCTTTCCCCATACATACTGTGTTAAATGTGTGTGATGATTTGATGTGCGATCGCTTCTATTTTTTCCGCATGTGACAATTAATTGTAGAAGAAGGTTATGTGTTATGCATGCAATTCGAAATTGATGTATGATCAGGTTAATCTTCATTGAATAAGTGATTTATTCAGCTAATTTCTACAGTTTTAAAGAAGTTCAAAGGGGTTCTGGCCACATGGGCAACAAATAAAAACAAGAATATAGATAAGCAATTGAAAGAAGTTGAAAATATATATTTTGAACATGTACGAGAAGGATGAAGGAGGGATTTTGTGGAGGAGAAAAATTTGAGGATTCAAGAGTTGGAAGTTAAAAAGAGAAATACATTGGAATGTATAGAGATATAAAGGAGGAAGAAAAGCAGGGTTGTTTGGTTGAATATTGGAGATGAAAACTACAAAGTTCTTTCACCTATATGCAAATCATAGGAAGGGGGTTTAAGCAGTCTAGGAAATGAAAAATGATGAAGGCATCTAAGTTAGGAAATCCTCATAGATACCATATAAAGGATTTTCTTATTTTTAGTTGTATATACAAAACTATAGAAGGAAAATATTGTTGACCTGAAATTAACCACATATGTTACTAGATTTCAGTACTACAATATAAGGTTGTAGAATTTTCATTAGTGTTGTATCATAATGCATCTTTTTTATTAAAACAAGTATAATTTTAGATGATGCAAAACATGACACTAAAGTGAGCATCATGATTTGCATTAAGGAAAATTTTAGGGGCAAAATTTTGCCATTGGGTGAAATTTAAGGGGATGAAAAAATAAAAAAGGATTTTTTTTTTTAATATTATGATATTTTTTTATGTATAGCACAAAATATATAGTTGTTAAAAAATGTTCATTTATGTCATCAAAACAATGAAAATAAAAGACATTGTAACAAAATTTTGCATTATCTTCTTTGTGGTCGCGGGTTACATTAACCTTCTCCTTGCAAGGTTTGCATTTATCTTGATAAATTTTGGGTCTCTACATGCAAGTGTTACATTTACCTTGCAATTTTTCCCTCTCTTCCTTTAGGTTACAACCACCCTATGCTTTTTAGTTCTCTACTTGTAGGGTTGCATTTTCCAGTGACTTTTGATTCTCTATCTTTGGGGATATTTCACCATATAGTTATTTGAAGAATATAGTCCCTTTTATTGGGTTATGATTTCCAAATAAAATTGGCATTGATTTTCAATCTCAAACACAAAAAAAATCAAATGCGATAAATGCTTATTCTTTATAGTAAATGAGGATAATTGCATTAGCGGGGTATAATTCCCAATCATTACATCAACGTGGAATAATGCCTCTTGGAAAAAGGCCTCTAAAAAGTGATGACAAGGAGAGTTTGTAAATTGCTTAGTAGGGTTGAGCTCAAATAATAAAATGGTGGTAATCATATGGAATACATTTGCACATTTTTATTACTTTTTTTTTTTAAATGAAATGATTAAGATTCTTGTATTAATGTCAGGTTGGTATTAAGGCCAAATCCTTTCACAATATCAGCGGAATTTTCATCTTTTGAGCACATACATATACAAAATAAACTTTTTTCCCTACTACACTTCTTGCATACTGCAAATCTAAACAAGTATTGTGTAAAAACCTTCTAAAAAACTCCTAACACTGATACATATATGTAATACATAATTTAAAACAGAGAGTGAACTAGCCAACTTTGCTTGAACTAAATTCTGGATTTGCTTCATCCACTTCACCATTGACATGGTTTAACTGTGCTAGAGCAGGGGCTTAGATCATTTCTTCTACCTTGTCATCTTCCTTTAGGAAATTTGGAGCCACTGGTTGGTTCACATCCTCACCTATGTTGACTCCTTCAACGTCATTATACAAGGACTCAAATATTACCAAACAAAGATCCAATACTTCTAATTTCACTTGGAGTCTGTCAAGTTTGGTCTGGAGTACAAATCAATCTTTTGATTCAACAATAATAACTAGGCTTGAATCTCCATGGCCACCATTTCTCCCTGTCTATTTAACAAAGACAAGATATGTTCCATTGCTATAGTGAGAGTACAACTAGCGATTGGATTCCTCCTTCTACGAGACAGGTGGCATCTCCATTTATTCTCCAATGCGACTATCCTCCTTGCCTACTATGATCTTGTATTTCCAAACTCGGGCTTTTACAAAGAAATTAATAACCCAATGAGCCTTATAAACTTGCTCACTAGGCGTGTCTGCGTGGATGATTTAATTGCTACATGTGTGGAGCATAGAATTCAAGAATGCAAGAAGATATTGGTAGCATAATTTGAAATGAAAGACCTAGGAATTATGCATTATTATTTGGGCTTGGAAGTTTGGAAAAATCCTATAGAGATATATCTTTGTCAAGGAAAATATGTTATCAAGATTATACAAAATTTGGTATGATGGATTCTAAACCCATGATAACTCCAATGATCACTAACTTAAAGAAATAAAGAAATTCAAACTCTAGCCTCGTTGATCACACATGTTATCCCCCGTTGGTTGGCTCATTAATGTATTTGGTGAATACTAGACCCAATATATGTTATGCAATGAATGTTCTAAGTCAATTTCAGTTGGAGCCATGTCATGATCAATGGATAGATGTCCAACTTATTTTGAGACATTTGTGTGGGAATATTCATCATTGTCTAAAGTATGATGGAAAGGAAATCTTATTAACAGGTTTCACCGATTTTGATTGTGGTGGTAGTGAGACGAATAAAAGAAGCACTACTGGTGGTTTTTTTATTCTAGGATCCACAATGATTTCTTGGATAAATCATAAACAAGAATCGGTTACTTTGAGTAGTGCTAAGGCTGAAAATGTTACTGCTTATGAGGTTGGAAAATAAGAAATTTGGTTAAGGAAGCTTTTGCCAGATTTGTTTGGAGGGCCCTTGGATACCATAGTTCTAAATTGTGATAACCAAAGAAACATCAAAATGTCTAAAGACCCTATGTTTCATGCTAAGACTAAGCATATTAATAATAAGCACTATATTAGAATTTTGGTACAAGATGGGGTTGTGAAGCTACAATGTGTTCTGATAGATGAACAAGTAGTTGATGTGTTGACGAAATCTCTCCCCAAAAAGAAGTTTAAGTATTTTATAATCATGCTTGGATTGGTGGATATCTCTTATTTGGTTAGAATTTCGGTACAAGATGGGGTTTCGAAGCTACAATATGTTTCAACAGATGAACACGTAGTTGATGTGTTGGAGAAATCTCTCCCCAACAAGAAGTTTAAGTATTTTAATGTTTGGATTGGTGGGTATCTCTGATTTGGTTAAGAGGGAGAGATGAGTACCTTATCTTTAGGGAAAATTTTAGGGGCTAATATTCACAGATGGGCTAATTTTCCATGTTTTTCCTAAAAAAAGATTCGCCAATTATCATTTTTTCTAAAAATGATTCGCCCAAATTTTACAAGATAAAACTATTTTACCTTAAAAATCGCCAAAAAGTTGTAGATGTTATATATGATTATTACAAATTTGAATATTTTTTATGAAAGTATCACCAAAAATTATATAGATTGCATATTAGGGACTACTAAGATTCGACAAGGTTTCTAAACTTTCAAATAAATTTACATCCTAATAATTTCTCCTGCTTATCTTGTGTGCCCATATGATGGTACTTGGGAGGACATCTTGGCCTGGTTGGTATTGACATCACAATCACATTTTGGCCTTGATGATTTCTAGATATATGTGTGGGAGGGTATCTTGGTATTGATGATATGGAGCTATGTTTTAGTTGACCTTGATGATACCTATATCCCTATGAGGGTTGGTGTCTTAGCATGGAGACCTAAATGGTATCTATATCCATTTGGATTGATACCAGGAATGTAGCCTAATGGTACATATAGTGGAAAGTTTCTTTGATGACACCTTAGTCCCTGTTGGGAGGATACCTTGGCAATTATGGTATCTAGATCCCTAGCATTGCGTATGCTGACACTCTTCTGAGAACATGTCAATATGAGTTCATCCTTGCACATGTTTGTACAATTATGAATACCTCCCTATTTAAGAGGGAGCGTTTAAAATCTAACTATGGTCGGTCTTCATAATTGCTATAGTACTTTATCATTATGCATTTATTATAAAATTGGCAAAGAATAAAAAGAAGAATTATATTGAAGCATAGGTTTCATGCTATTTTCACTTGTTCATTAGGTCAAAGCCTCCATTGAAGGATTTTAGGTTTTTCTTGAGTCATAAGAGTCATTATTATATATATTAGACCCTTCTTGGGCTTTTGTATCATGAAAATAAAAAATATATTGAGTCAAAACAATCATATTTCACCTCCTCACCAAGTCGTCCATGCCTTCATGAAGTTGACCTTGTTTGGGTCAATTAGGCCCTATGGAAGTAGTATAAATAGGAGGGGAATTTGACCTATTTGGATTCCTTCCATACACAAGTTCAATTTTCAGTGAAGTAAGAAGAAAAAGGAGTGCAAAGTCAAGGACTAGAAGGACAAATCAAAGGAAGAACAAAAATTGAAGTTTTGGGCATCTCTCTCTCACACATGTGAGATTTTCTATGGTTTTAATCTAAGTGGATATTGTTGGCCAACTGCCTATTCCAGTTTCCACCCACCATTGTTTCTTTCAGTTTTTCAGTTTCCTTAATTGTAGCACAAGTTACTATTTTTGGCAGTTTTTCAGGTCCTGAACATCCGGAGTCGTTTTGAGGCCCGAAATGATGTTTTTGTTTTTGGAAAATCACCATAAAAAAAGGTGAGTTTTCAACTTTACATTCATTATTATAAGTTTTATTCCTCAGATAGATCTTTCTAATGAGGTATTGTGTGCGTCAAACAAAGAACGTATGCCAAAGTTACGACCTCGGGAAATTGGTGTACCAATTTACCCCAAAGGGGCCCATAGTTTGGTGTTTCAACTCCTAGGGTTAGGTTTTTGGATGTTTAGGATTTTCCATTGTTTCTCAATAATAAATAGGCCTTCGAGCCTCACTGTAACACAATTCAGAGGCATGTAGCCACTACATCTCTTCTCAGAGATAAGCTACCATTGCCCGAGGTAGTTTATTTTCCATTCTATCTATAAGCATTTTTCAATGTTTGATATTAATGAAATGAAGTATTACTCCTGCTGCATCTCTATGTTTATGTTTATTTTTTTATTTTATTGCGTTCCTGCATAAATCTTGATCAACGGTATCAGAGCGGTCTGCTCTTTCTCAATCCTTCTTTGCATGTCCCCAACGAGGTCGGGGTATAAGGAGTTAGGGCTCGATCTAGTTGAACCTTTACAACATCAGCCTCACAAACCTCGACAACTGCCCATGGGGGAAGAAAAGAAAGAAAATGGTGTAGGAGATCCTATCAAAATATTGCTCGAGGAGGCCCTCGAGAAACAAAGGAACGTGATGATGGATAAATTTTCCCAGATCCTTCAAGGACTGTCCACCGGTGGCTTATCTGCATCCAACAACCACTATGGAGGTGCCACTCCTTTCAAGGTACAATTCAACTTTGAAATTCATGTATTTGAAGGCCAGATAGATGAAAATTTCATAGATAGATGGTTTAATTTTCTGGAAGGGTACTTATCGGTACATGATTTCTCCGACCGAGAAAAGATTACCTTTGTACTCCTCAAAGTCGCCCCCATGTCAAAGACTAGTGGGAAACCTACTGTGAGCAAAAGGATTAGAGGGAACCCTCTTTGTTCTCAGTCGTACCCACTTGTACGACATCAAGGAACAATATTACCCCGTGGGGAGCTATGAGGACAAGTACATCCAATGGACCATGTTGCGGCAGCAAAGGGATCAATATGTGCACAAGCTGACGAATTTGTTCCATAACCTACACACAAAGTTGGGTATTAAAGATTTGGAGAAACCTTTGGTGCTAAAGTACCACAACTATTTGCACAGATACATTCAGAAGGAAATGGAGTTTCTCGACATTACCTTGCATGGCACGACATATCGATATGCGACCAAGATCGAGCAGAAATTTAAGCAGAAGAAGCGAGAATTTTGGATCCGCGAATCCCAAGTGAGGGAAAGGTGCCCCCGAACCACAAAACAAGGGGCAAAGCCAAAGCAGGGCGACTCAGAACAACAACACAACGCCAAAGAAGGACACGGGGAAGCGCTGTGAATTTCATAACATCTCCACTCACAACACAAGCGAGTGTCGGGCCAAACAGTTGTTGGTGGCCAAACTGTTGAACCCTTAGTTAAACTGAGAGGGGGGGGGGTGAATCAGTTTAACACATTCATGGACTTTTAAAACTTTCCTTTAAACTTATTTACACCTTCATTTCATGATCAACATATTACATAATGTAACAACAATCTTAATATGTGAGCAGCAAGTATTAAGAAGATTAGATAAACCATATCAACACATAAACATCATACACATAGACAACAGATATAAGTGGAAAATCAAAATGGAGAAAACCACATCTTATTATTGTTGTGATGCAAAGGCAAGCTCCAACTCCCTCTCACCATTGATTTTCCGTAGGCTCCAACCCACAGGAGGCTCCTACCTCAATTCTACAAGCTACAACTTGCAAGGAAGCTCCAACTCCCATCTATTTTTTGCAGGCTACAACCTAAAGGAGGCTCCTACCTCAATTCTGCAAGCTACAACTTGCGAGGAAGCTCCAACTCCCATCTATTTTCTATAGGCTACAACCTACAGGAGGCTCCTACCTCAGCCAGCAACAACTGACATCTATCAAGCTACAACTTGATATGGAAGCACCAACTTCCGCACTATTTCATAAAAACACATGCTGATTTACCTGGATATTAGCTCTGCTCTGTTCCTTCTTCACTGCTGTCCACCAGCCTTCATATCTGCCTTAAATCATCTCTGAATCTTCACAGCTTCTTTATCTGCTCCTCCTTCTTCTTACCCTCTCTGCCTCATTTCTCCATCCTCTAAAAAACTCTATGCATATCTATGTGATATCATTTATAGAGTTCACCTCATGACTGTTTGCATTCTACAGGGAATTCGAAATGAACAGCCATGACTCTTTGCCTTCCTCCTTCTCATTTCTTTGTCCAGCTCATTCAGAGGAATATAGCAATATATACATATTTCATTATTTCAGTGGAGTTTTGTTTTTCCTTCGGAGACTTTCCAATGCATCACAAACAATATAAAATAGATAAAATTTTACATTTTCAGTTACAATAAGAATTTAAATTCAACCCATTTAGTTCTTGGCTAGCTGTGCGTTTGTCTTTTCTACTGCTGTCACTATCTTTTTCAGTTTCTGCTGTTATATTGTGATTGTTCTTGATGGCGGGTCACCCTGCCAAACCCACATTCTTCATCTCTATGCATGTAAAAGTGCATCCACCAAATTTTTTCCAATTAAATCTCAATCTGGGCAAATTAATTTAATGTGGAAGCTTCATTTTTCCATCGTTATGAAACCCCATATCTATATGACAGATATGCATATATAATTTAAACCAAAACTCACCTTCACTCAAGGTCCACCAGGCCTTCAGCCTTTGATTTATGGAAATGCCAACATATGTATATTGGATCTTGGATTAAACCCCAATACTAAAACTTACCATGAAAGTTCTCTTTCGACAATGGTTGAACTATATAATAAGACCTTCTCACGAGGATCGCATCAAGGTTCGACTTGTGGTTAGAATTTGAAATATAACTTGCTTTTCCACATATGTTAATATGTGTCAAGACTCTATATTACGCTCAAATATCATATCTGGCCCACGACACTTTAATTTCAAACCATATATACAAGTCTCAGCATATAACTCAGGTTTTATAATTTAACCCCAATGGTCAATAAGCCATATTGAAACCCGACTTTGATTTATAACCAAAAACTTGATGAACACTCAAGTCCGTTCGGGCCCCACATGTCAAACCTGTTTAAATAAACATTCATATGTGACTCCAACTCTGCTTCAGAACCCAAAACAACCTGTGGTCACAATACACCAATCCACTATACAATTGTACCACGTGGACAACTTAGTTCTTTGAAAGGGATACCTTGGTAAAACCCAAATGCACTACATATATTAATGTGACGGTTGGGTTCGGCCCCACCAATTTATATAACTCTGACCCAATTTCACGTTTTAATTTCTTGTTAATAATTCAACCTTGGATTAAAATCATTTAATCGTCCATCACTTAAAAATTCTACAACCTTCAATGCATAATCTGAATATCAACACATTAGAGTTTCGTCATCAACGTTTACTCTTTCTCTCGGGCCCACGTAACAATTAATTAATAAACACAATTGGCTATGTTCATATTCCATTGTGTTTCATACGAAACTCCGACCTTATTAACCTTAAAACCCAATATTAAAAATCTCGGGCCCACAACACATCACAACCTACCTTGTGTTAACATCCTTGCAATTTAATGATGCGAATGTTGTCGATCTCCGATGGTTAGGAATCAGACAGAAATCGCATTTTGTTTTCACCCTGAGCTTTAACAAAAAATTATTTTGCGAAATAGGCTATATTCTAAAACCGCCAAAGACACGTGTTGACCAAAGAACACCATCGCATTATTTTCAACAAAACAACTTATCGTCTATTTATTATGCGAAAACCACGGTTTCCTGTTTCAAAACCATTCTCACGGTTCCAATTGTTTCGTTAGTTCCAAGTTCCATTCAACACACACTGCTATACGCTCTCCCTCAACACAGGTCAACCGCTTTAGCATTTACTTGCTCATCAAACCCATTCATCGACTCTTCACACGATAACTCCAGTTCGATAATTCAAAGGCTATCTGCAAGCCTCACGGTTCTACCAATACACGATTTCTGCAGTTTATTAACCCCAACACCTTCTGGTTTGACCACGACGCAAACCTCTGCATACTCTTCACAGTTTAACCACTGCTACATTCCACTTCCAGATTTCAAAGCATGTGCACAATTATATGTGTATCAAATGCTTTCACAATATAGACTCCAATGCTAACAACTCAATCTGCCCTTCTAAAAACTCAATCTGCCCTTCTAAATTCGCTATATCGTTCCTCTTTGATTTCGGTTCATGGCTCTTTAATGCTACTCCATTGCATGAATCGACCATACCATCTCTTCTATTTCATGATCCTTAGACCATTCAGGTGCACAAGAATTTCTTCGTTCCTGCAATTCAATTTCATTGATTCCTTTATAGAAAAATCCCTATATGGACTTCAACCCACGATGATCTAATTCAACCTTTTTAATAGGCTTTAAAAACCCTCAATCATTCATTAATGCCTCATTCAAATCGACCCTTTATGCATTCAGCCCGGAATCATGATAATTGACATCGACTTTCTCATTAGAATGGAGCGCCATCTAAACCCTTATCACAAAGTCTTATTCATACATAATTCACGGAGATTCAAAACATTCTCACATTGAAATTAAATCAACCAATATTCATATAATTCTGAAACAACTTCTTGTCTAATGCTTTCTCTACTGCCTCTCTGCTTCTTTGTTGCCTCTGCTACCTCTCTGCTTCTTTTGCTGCCTCTACTTCAATTCGCTGTCTCTGCTTCTTGTCTAATGTTGCCTTTCTACCTTTGATGCTTAACTATTGTTCCTTTGTGCTCCTTTGTCTTGATGATAATTATGGTGCTGCTCCTTTCTTCTCCTTTTCCATCAATGACAATATTTCCAACAGTCTCCCCCTTTGGCATTGATGGCAATACTCCACCAATACTCCAATACTTCCTTCAAGACTTCCTCCCCCTTTCATTCTGAAAGGTGTATTTTGTCTTCCTCTGCCTATCTTCTTTTGCTTGATTTTCCTCCCCCTTTGACATCAATGGAAAAGGGTTGCGCATTTCCCAGTGTGGATTCTATCTTTTCATTTCGTCTCTCTGAGTTGTGTTTAGGCCCTTCTTCTTTTGACTTTATACCTTGCTGCTCCAGACTGGTGTACACGAGTTGTTGAGAGAACACTTTTGAGAACAATTGAACTTGTATATACACAGTAAGTTGATACCATCCCAAAGCACAGACTCCTTGAACTTGTATAGAGTGTAGGTGATGATAGAACAACCATATATAATCAACCTTATATAATCAGAGATGCATCATTGGACCAAAACGAAAATACTGAGAATGCTTCAAATATACTTCAGTCTCTAGTATGATCTTCATCAGAAATACATATATGTTGAGGAAGATTGTAGATGGAATATGTATTCTTTTGCAATACACATCTGCAGTACAACATCTGTTTAATTATGATGATGCCAATATATCTTTTATAGCTGTGGTTCACCTTTCCTGCCTGTTGGTGGTGATATGAGATAGGATGCTGACAAGGATGTTACACTTAATAGATGAAAGGTCCTTATTACTGATGTGAACAATGAATCAAACCAGAGCTTACGACTTATTGTGAGATTAGACAATATCTTTCAATATAAGAGACCAAATGACTTTACTGCTTGTACAATGTACTTTCAAAACAAACCCTTGAGGCTAGATACATTCAATGTATAAGTCAGTCTCACTTATCGATCATGAAGTTTTCTTTATGACATAAGGGGGTATGTATGTCAATGATCAACATCTTTTCAATGGTGAAATACCAGCAAATCCTTTCTGCTGAAGTATGCTTTTGATGAATCAATAACAGACTTTTGAGCTTCAACTGTAAGATTAACACAACTAGTCCTTCATACTTCCGATACTTTAACTGTTCTATCATGATGATCTTCAACAAAACATCTTCAAGTTGTTTAATTGAAATCTCAACAAACAGACTTCACACAGTTTTATGAATGATCTTAAGAAAGAGGCCTTGAAGATATATCTGTACTGACTTGAGGAAGGCATGCAGTTATATCTAGAAATAGATACTACTTCAATGCTCAATATACTACTTCAAGTGTAAACAAGATAATGATCCTTTTGCCCTTTCATTGACCCTTTTATGCTTTAATAATGTATATAATGCTGGGTATACTACCTTGATGTAATTTTTCCATAATCCTTTGATCCTGAGACCTGTACCATATCACTACTCCACTGATAACACTTGGTATTCTGTTGATAGGCAGACTGCATGATCCAAATACCAATTGATGTTACTTTCGCTTCAGCTCGCACATGAACCCATAGTTAAGACAACCTTCATAGTTTCTACTATTGAGCTTTCCACTGTTCACACCAACAATCATCAATGTACTGAATTTGATCTTGGCATCATGAACCATTTTTCTTATTCTGTCATTCTTTTCAAAGGAATGCCATTGCATGTTCCTTTATGGGACTGCTCCAGAATCATTGCTGCTTTATATTCAATTCAACTGTTCTAACATAATGATCTTCGGGAAGACATCTTCAATTTCTATACTGAGAATATTCATGGGCAAATCACTCAGAGATTTATCACTCACTTAACTGTATTCCTCCAAGGGGACTTTTCATAGATGAATGATGTAATGATATAATGATGATAGGCACTTCTCTTACTCATCCTTCTTAAAGAGATTCATTGTTAATTCTAGTAGTATGATGCACAATGTGATCATCCTTTATGGGTATGTCCAGTTCTGTAGCTCGAAACATGATTTTTGTGATTTAACCATTCATCACTTAGTGTGATGTTGTCTTCTTAGCTTTCATGATTTTGGCTGATGTTCTCTCTACTACCATGGCTTCTTGTTGCCTTATCTTCTTCCATCAATCTGTCAGCTATTGAATACTTCAGATAATCTTCTTTCTCTATAGTTCTCTGTTAGAGAAACTGCCCTTTCCCTTCCTGATCTTATAGTTGTTCTCATTCCAAGGAGCTCTTCTTAGACTACTTTCATGGGGAATATTTTTGAACTGCTCTCCCCCTGGGATGTTGCTTCATATCTATCACTGGTTGGATATTTGCATTGCTTCCTAGAGCATCTTCCCCTGAGACTATGATGGATTCATTATATTATTGAGGTAACAAGCTCCCCCTTTCTCTTTTCCTTCCATACTTTATTGGGGTTCTTCATAATGTCTGCACTTCTTTTTGATTCACAGTTTTGTTTGATTTGATTAGATTCCATCATCTGTCTAGAGTTCTTTAATGTATATGGCAGCTTACAGTATTTTGCTTTGTGACCAAGCATGAGGCATACATAATATCTTATTTTACCAAGGTACGTTTGAGCTAATGTATAATATTTTATGCTCCCTTTTGAACATAATTTACATTCAACAAGTTTATGTCCAAAATTATTGCATGTATAACAGTAGCCATGGAAATGATTCATGTACCTAGTGAGTGGTTGTCCTTTCCATTTGTTTGCTTGAGGTAGTCTTCTCATTTGCTGCATCTTTTGCTGGTTAAACTTGATAAGCCTTGTCTTACAATGTGCTACAATATGTCCTAGTTTATGACAAGAGAAACATGTGATATTTTTCATAGGAAGAAAGAACCTCCTTTGACATATTCCGAATTTGTTCAGTTCATCCTTAGAAGCGTATGAACCTTTAGCAGCTGATTGTTTCATCCTCTCATTCTCTGTCCTTTCATGTTGCTGCTTGTTTTTTGTTTGTTTCTTTACAAATCATGTTCTTGCTGGCTTCTACTTCTGTAGGAATCTTCTGAGCTACTTCATTATCCTTTACAACTTTTACAAAAATGATATTATCTTCTACCTTGGACTTATTTGTTTCTCCTTCATAGCCTATCCCAGTCTTTATGAGAGGATACCTTTGAGCATTTAGAATTTGGTCCAACTGTCCAGAGCTTTTCATTTGAGGAGTATTCATTAATAATTCTCTTTGGGATTTTTCTAATTTCTTTCTTAGGCACACTACTTCTTCTTCCAATCTTCCACATTCCAGACTTTTCTCTCTCATTTGTTGCAGCAGAGTGTCTTCTACTTTCCTTGCTTCTTCAAGTTGTGCCTTCAGGCCAACAATTTCTTCCTTATGTTCATATTCTCTCTCATCACATATTTGCACCAATGTCTTAAGGTCTTTGTTTTCATTCTCCAATCTTTCTATTTCAGTCAAGGTTGTGTCAAGTTTGGCTTTTTCCTCAACTGTAATTTCTTCATGGTACTCATATCCATTCACCCTGGCAGGTATCTCATTTGATTGAACATTTTCCTTTTGACATGAATTTTTCTTCTTCTTAATTCTCTTCTCCTTCTTGACAATGCAGCCCCTAGTGTCTACTTCATGCATGGAATGCAATCTATCCCGGATTTCTTTTGCAAAGGTTAAATCCATTATTAACTCAAGATCCTTGTTATGAAGACTGTTATATATCACACATTTTGCCTTGGCATTCCACTATTGTTCTTGCACCGAGGGAGAGTCTGTGCAGTAACCATCACATACAAGTTTCCATACCTCAGGTTCATAAGCCATTAAATCTATTTTAACCTTATCTTTCCATTCCAGAAAGTTTGTTGTATTTATCACGGGTACATTTTGATAGTCCATGAATCAACCAGATCTCCTTCAAGCTATTAGGCTTACACCAAAGGAACCTGCTTTGATACCAATTGTTGAACCCTTAGTTAAACTGAGAGGGGGGGTGAATCAGTTTAACACATTCATGGACTTTTAAAACTTTCCTTTAAACTTATTTACACCTTCATTTCATGATCAACATATTACATAATGTAACAACGATCTTAATATGTGAGCAGCAAGTATTAAGCAGATTAGATAAACCATATCAACACATAAACATCGTACACATAGACAACAGATATAAGTGGAAACCCAAAAGGGAGAAAACCACATCTTATTATTGTTGTGATGCAAAGGCAAGCTCCAACTCCCTCTCACCACTGATTTTCTGTAGGCTCCAACCCACAGGAGGCTCCTACCTCAATTCTGCAAGCTACAACTTGCAAAGAAGCTCCAACTCCCATCTATTTTCTGCAGGCTACAACCTACAGGAGACTCCTACCTCAGCTAGCAACAACTGACATCTATCAAGCTACAACTTGATATGGAAGCAATAACTTCCTCACTCTTTAATTAAAAACACATGCTGATTTACCTGGATATCAGCTCTGCTCTGTTCCTTCTTCACCGTTGTCCACCAACCTTCATATCTGCCTTAAATCATCTCTGAATCTTCATAGCTTCTTTATCTGCTCCTCCTTCTTCTTACCCTCTCTGCCTCATTTCTCCATCCTCTAAAAAACTATATGCATATATATGTGATATCATTTATAGAGTTCACCTCATGACTATTTGTATTCTACTCGGAATTCGAAATGAACAACCATGACTCTTTTCCTTCCTCCTTCTCATTTCTTTGTCCAGCTCATTCAGAGGAATATAGCAGTATATACATATTTCAGTATTTCAGTGGAGTTTTGTTTTGCCTTCGGAGACTTGCCAATGCATCACAAACAATATAAAATAAATAAAACTTTACATTTTCAGTTACAATAAGAATTTCATTTCAACCCATTCAATTCTTGGCTTGCTGTGCATTTGTCTTTTATGTTGTTGTCACTGTCTTTTTTCAGTTTCTGCTGTTATATTGTGATTTTTCTTGATGGCGGGTCACCCTTCCAAGCCCACATTCTTCATCTCTATGCATGTAAAAGTGCATCCACCAAATTTTTTCCAATTAAATCTCAATCTGGGCAAATTAATTTAATGCGGAAGCTTCATTTTTCCATGGTTATGAAACCCCATATCTGTATGACAGATCTGCATATATAATTTAAACCAAAACTCACCTTCACTCAAGGTCCACCAGGCCTTCAGCCTTTGATTTATGGAAATGCCAACATATGTATATTGGATCTTGGATTAAACCCCAATACTATAACTTACCATGAAAGTTCTCTTTCGACAATGGTTGAACTATATAATAAGACCTCACGAGGGTCGCATCAAGGTTCGACTTGCGGTTAGAACTTGAAATATAACTTGCTTTTCCACATATGCTAATATGTGTCAAGACTCTATATTACGCCCAAATATCATATCTGGCCCACGACACTTTAATTTCAAACCATATATACAAGTCTCGGCATATAACTCAGGTTTTATAATCTAACCCCAATGGTCAATAAGCTATATTGAAACCCGACTTTGATTTATAACCAAAAACCCGATGAACACTCAAGTCCATTTGGGCCCCACATGTCAAACCTATTTAAATAAACATTCATATGCGACTCCAACTCTGCTTCAGAACCCAAAACAACCTGTGGTCACAATACACCAATCCACTATACAATTCTACCACGTGGACAACTCAGTTCTTTGAAAGGGCTACCTTGGTAAAACCCAAATGCACTACATATATTAATGTGACGGTTGGGTTCGGCCCCACCAATTTATATAACTCTGACCCAATTTCACGTTTGAATTTCTTGTTAATAATTCAACCTTGGATTAAAATCATTTAATCGTCCATCACTTAAAACGTCGACAACCTTCAACGCATAATCTGAATATCAACACATTAGAGTTCCGTCATCAACGTTTACTCTTTCTCTCGGGCCCACGTATCAATTAATTAATAAACACAATTGGCTATGTTCACATTCCATTGTGTTTCGTACGAAACTTTGACCTTATTAACCTTAAAACCCAATATTAATAATCTCGGGCCCACAGCACATCACAACCTACCTTGTGTTAACATCCTTGTAATTTAATGATGTGAATGCCGTCGATCTCCGATGGTTAGGAATCAGACGGAAATCGCATTTTTTTTCACCCTGAGCTTTAACACGAAATTATTTTGCGAAATAGGTTGTATTCTAAAACCGCCAAAGACACGTGTTGACCAAAGAACACTATCGCATTATTTTCAACAAAACAACTTACCGTCTATTTATTATGCAAAACCACGGTTTCCTGTTTCAAAACCATTCTCACGGTTCCAATTGTTTCGTTAGTTCCAGGTTCCATTCAACACACACTACTGTACGCTCTCCCTGAACACAGTTCAACCGCTTCAGCATTTACTTGCTCATCGAACCCATTCATCGACTCTTCACACGATAGCTCCAGTTCAATAATTCAAAGGCTATCTCCAAGCCTCATGGTTCTACCAATACACGATTTCTGTAGTTTATTAACCCCGACACCTTCTGGTTCGACCACGACGCAAACCTCTGCATACTCTTCACAGTTTAACCACTGCTACATTCCACTTCCGGATTTCACAGCGTGTGCACAATTATATGGGTATCAAATGCTTTTACAGTATAGACTCCAATGCTAACAACTCAATCTACCCTTCTCAATTTCGCTATATCGTTCCTCTTTGATTTCGGTTCATGGCTCTTTAATGCTGCTCCATTGCACGAATCGACCATACCATCTCTTCTATTTCATGATCCTTAGACCATTTAGGCGCACATGAATTTCGTCATTCCTGCAATTCAATTTCATTGATTCCTTTATAAAAAAATCCCTATATGGACTTCAACCCACGGTGATCTAATTCAACCTTTTTAATAGGCTTAAAAAACCCTCAATCATTCATTAATGCCTCGTTCAAATCGACCCTTTATGCATTCAGCCCGGAATCATGATAATTGACATCGACTTTCTTATTAGAACAGAGCGCCATCTAAACCCTTATCACAGAGTCTTATTCATACATAATTCACAGAGATTCAAAACATTCTCACATAGAAATTAAATCAACCAATATTCATATAATTCTGAAACAACTTCTTGTCTAATGCTTTCTCTACTGCCTCTCTGCTACCTCTCTGCTTATTTTCTGCCTCTGCTACCTCTCTGCTTCTTTTGCTGCTTCTGCTTCAATTCGTTGTCTCTGCTTCTTGTCTAATGCTGCCTTTCTACCTTTACTGCTCAACTATTGTTCCTTTGTGCTCCTTTGTCTTGATGATAATTCCGGTGCTGCTCCTTTCTTCTCCTTTTCCATCAATGACAATATTTCCAACACAAACTTAAGGCATCAGAATCAGATGTGTGTTCTGATTTTGAGTCAGAACTATATAAGGGGACTGAAAAAGGGCAGCAGATCATTGATGCATAACCCAGTTCCACCGTTGCCACAACAAAGCCCCATAGGGAGGAGCTCAAGGATCCATAGGAGGGGGAGCACCTATTCCATTCCTAGATGTGGGTGAATGGTTCTCCACTGCAATTCCTTGTCGATAGCGGAAGCCAAAATAACCTCATTTTAGCAGAGGTCATGAAGCAGATCAGCCTACCGACCAAAACGCACCCGCATCCGTATACCATCAGGTGGCTTCACCAAGGAAGAGATCTCTGCATTAGCTAGCAGTGCCACCTTTCGTACAACATCAAGCCCTTCATGGATGAGGTATTGTGTGATGTTTCTCCTCTTGATGTGTTTGATTTATTATTAGGCCAACCAAACTTGTGGAAGCGACATTCTGTGTATGAGTCCAAGCCTTGTTATAGTATTATTACTTTGGGAACTAAGTTCTACATGATACCGGAGATAGTACCGCCTTCCACCATCTCTTTGAGTATTGCAAAATAATGCAGTATGGTTATTTCTGAAACTAGGAAATTTGTTTTCATTACGATTCGTCCATAGGGAAAGAAGAAGACTGTGGTTGCAACCTCCAAATATGGCTCCCCTGCGCGGAAAAAATAGATAGACAAAGTCGTGGAGGAGTAGAAGGACATTTTCTCCTCACCCACAGGGTTCCTTTATAGTGTCAGGTCAAGCACTCCATTGATATGATCCCAGGCATATCGTTGCCTAATGGGCTGATCTATCGATGTTCTGTTTTGGAGAACGATGAAATCAAGAGGCAGTTCCAAGAGGTGTTTCAGAAAGGGCACATCAGGCCAAGCTCATCACATGTACTATATAAGGTTGATAAAGAAACTATATTTATTGAATGCATCCAGCACATCCACCAGCAGGTCCACGACATCTTGTAGGAATCCAGTGCCAAGTAAAATCAGTGACATGATCAACACCGGGTGCAACAAAAGTTTCAGTTGGGCGACAAAGTTTGGTTGCATTTGCATAAAGAATGCCTAACCAGAGCCCATCGGGAACTGAGACCACTCCATTATGGGCCTTACACCATCATCAAGGTAGTGGGAGCCAATGCTTTTAAGCTCAATTTTCTCCCATTCCTTGCCCTGCACCCAATGTTCAATGTGGATCGCCTCACACCAACATAGTTAAACCCAGACTGCATGGAACAAGCCACAACTGATTGGATCATGTACACACGGATCAAGAACACCTGAAAATAAAGGATCCAACTATATCGAGTTGTCAAAGGATGCCAACTCCTTCACTAGGGTAAGTGGCTCACCAGGGACCAAGTTCAACAGAAGTTTCCTCATCTCATGGAGGAACTCAACGCAATGGGGACCATTGCTTTCTAAGGGGGGAGGAATGATCCAGGTGGATATTGGGGGCTAACCGCCTATTCCACTTGGACCCCCACCATTGTTTCTTTTAGTTTTTCAGTTTCCTTAATTTTA
This sequence comes from Pinus albicaulis, assembly GCA_034641835.2. Taxonomy (NCBI): domain Eukaryota; kingdom Viridiplantae; phylum Streptophyta; class Pinopsida; order Pinales; family Pinaceae; genus Pinus; species Pinus albicaulis. The sequence goes on along the minus strand of CM076577.1, from coordinate 986,502,230 downwards.
GCACAAGTTACTATTTTTGGCAGTTTTTTTGGGTCCTGAACTTCCGGAGCCGTTTTGAGGCCCTAAACGACGTTTTTTTGGAAAATCATCATCAATGAATAAAATTATGGAATAGATATTTCTACCAAGGTATCGTGTGCGTTAAACAAATATCATATGCCAAAGTTACGACCCTGGGAAATTGATGTACCAATTCGCCCCAATGAGGCCCATAGTTTGGCGTTTCATCTCCTAAGGTTAGGTTTTTGGATGTTTAGGGTTTTCCATTATTTCTTAATAATAAATAGGCCTTCGAGCCTCATTGTAACACATTTTAGATGCATTTAGCCATCACATCTCTTCTTAGAGATAAGCTATCATCACCCGAGCTAGTTTATTTTCCATTCTGTCTGTAAGCGTTTTTCAGTATTTGATATTAATGAAATGAAGTGTTACTCCTGTTGCATCTCTGTGTTTATGTTTATTTCTATATATTATTGCATTCCTACATAAATCCGGATTAGGTTTCTAGGAAAGTTAGAGGGGCCAAAATTTCTGCAGTGGCTACAGGTCATAAATTCTGAGTTGTAGGGTGTCAAAATTCTAGTTGGAGCAAATTTGAAGGGTGTTGACTCTTGTTGACTTTGGAAAAGTTTGTCTACTTGAAAGGAGGGTAGAGTTGGTGATTGGAGGAGGTATTTGTCTTGGGCAAAAGGTCTTGGATTGTATCACTTTAACTTGGTTCTATTAGAGAAGAAGAGTTTGACTAGATTTCCCTTTAGAAAGGGGTTTTTCCCTGGTTGAGTGCCTACATCTTTTGTCTCTTGTTCTTGTAATATTCATGTATTTTTTATTTGGTAATTACTTGATGAAAGAAAACATAATAAAGAAGCAAAAAAATCCAACACTTATCACAAGTAATTATAAAGAAAAGAGGAATAAAAACCCTAATATCTACATACATTGATTTCTCAACATTTCCTTTTATTGAAATAATTTCGATATATTTTTCCTCGCTTGAAATGTGAATTCCACTATGTGTATTCCATTGAAAACTACCTTGGTAGGAGAATAAGTTTAGGTGCATGCTCAAATTATTGTATAAGATGCATGTGCTCAGTTTTACCTTGGGGGAAAAAGAACGTAGAATTGTTCATCACTAACATAATCAAGTCCCATGATCATTCTCAAGCCCAAATAAACAAAAAAAAAATAGTACATTCTTATCTCAAACCTTACTATGAAGTGTAATTCGCCATTTTTTCTTTTCTTTTCATTTTTAGACTTTCTTAAAATAAAACAATCTCCACATACCCAAAAATATTTCAATTTTTTTTTGGATGCAAATGCATTGAAGGCATGCACTGTAATATCTATAATTCACCTTGATTTGAGTTTTTAGAAGTATGGAGACCATTTTTTCCTTACCATCATAGCATAATTTAGTACCATGGATGTAAACGTTGAACTTCCCTATGGGTTTGAACACATTTTATATACAAAGTATGACATGGAAATATATTGGGTTATAGTGTTTTATCCTCATTGAGATTTATAGGTCAAATTTTAAAGTTATTTTAAGTACTTTTTTTTTTTCTAAGAAAAAATCATTTCTTTAATTGGGTGATTATTTCGTGCATCCTAAGGACCCAAATATAAATCTAATTAATGACCTCAAATCAATCGCCTACTAAATATCAACACCCCGACAACCCCATTCTTCTTCATTACATTGTATGACCCTTATAAGGACGAGCCTAGTTTTATGAGGAGGTACCCATTTAGCAATAAGCAAGGCGTAGCATTTTTTATTTCATGTTGGTTTTGTTTCATTTTTCCTCATTATGATGCACCCACAGATATTTGGTGGCCCAAATAAAGAAATACTTAATATGTGGGTATACACTTGATTGTTCTCAGTGTAGCCTTATTTTCCATGAGTGTTATTAATACTATATTCAATAAAGAAACCATGGGTTTAGTGATGCTCTCTAGGTTCACTAGGGTTAGATCTCATGAACCTTCTTTTGCTCAACATTATCCTATAGAAGACATTTGTTTTTTTTTTTTTTTTTTTTTATAATATTATATGTGATCACCTTAGGTGTAGAATTAAAACAAGACTTACTTACATGTGGAGAAAGGAAGTTGGGTATCCCATGCCTAGCATTCAAAGAGATTTCAAGGGTGGCCAATGGATTGAATAAGGGTGGCCAATGGATTGAATAGATTATGTAATTTTTCTAAGTGACCTTTTTATCTCTCTTCACTTAGGTCTAATATAAAAATGTGTTGTAGGAAAATTTAAGTAGGTAAAGGAATGAGTATTAAAGGAGTCAAAATTTTTAAGTGCCTTGAATGAAGGTATAAATTGTTGTAGGTGTGATTGAAGTGCCACAAAATTGTTCTTCTAGGTAATCCTTCATTGAGTTGAAATGTTGGTAACAATGTATAATAAGAAAGGAACATTTCCTAGCCCCAAGGGTTAGCTCAAGTGGTAGTGAGCCAATACATGGTCCTCTCCATTGAGGGAGGTCACGAGTTCGATCCTTGAGTCCTTTGGGGTCAGGCGCCGAAAGTCCGCCGAACGGTTTACCGCGCGTACCATCCAGAAATTCTGGGGAAGTACGCTCGGGTTTCCCGTGAGCTTTCCCCTCGTGAAAAGAAAGGAACATTTCCAATGTTAATCCCTGAGCCCTCATACTACTATCCACACTCTAAAATTGTTGTTTTATATGCCATACTTTATTTATTTAAATTGTGTGAGATGACGTGCCCCTATCAAATTGTTGATAAGAAGAATAACTTTTTTCAAATCTATAGAGGGACATTTCATATGTTATCACTATGTTGGTGGTGTTGATGAAAATTTCGTCAACATTGTTAGTCATGGCTTAGCTAAAATATTCTGCCTCAAGCATTCAATTTTTGGCACTCTAATCTTACAATCTACACCTTATAGCACTTTTGCACACCTATGTCTCTCATCTACATTTTTATAAATATAATTGACATTTTTGGTTTTTTATATGATTGAAGAAAAATGAACGCCTTCCATTCCATTGCTCCAAAAGGGAAGAGCTTATTCACTATTTTAAAACAAACTATATCATGTCCTTCCAAAAAAAGAAAGAAGAACATCTCCTTAGTTGAAACCAAAATATATATTCAAAGTGCTTGCATGTTTGGTTATAAAGCCATTCTCTCTCCTTCTAACTTTTCGGTGTCCTTAATTATAATGCATATATAACGCGTATACACTTTCTTGCACAACCAGTGAAGTCAAAATCCCGAGACTACCACACCTCGTCATTGACGAGTAACTAGGTATCGAAAATAATATATGTACAATATATTAGACTTGCCCATGATACACGTAGGATATGTGTGTTTATCGAAAATAATATATGTACAATATATTAGACTTGCCCATGATACACGTGGGATATGTGTATTTTTTTTTAAATTTAATTTAATAAAAAAACAAAAATTATACATATGATGCCAAAGTGAAATTTACAATTGACACCAGCACCACGTCGGCTTGAGGATTGGATGGAGGTGAACCAAAATACAAGGTTGTGCAAGACTTTGGATGAATTTTTACGGTCTAAATGACATGAGCTAAACCATTTGACGTTGAAGGAGCTTATGCGCAAGAATAGTTTTGATTTGGAAGATATTATAAGAAAGTATATACAATATTCTTTAAATGAGAAACCATTTAATCTTGATTTGGTAGCAGACCTTGTTCATCTCAAGAAATCTTCAACACATCAGTTTTAAATTAGGTCTCGTGACACATTGTAAAGGAAAAACGTCTAGTTGTAATGAATACCTCATGTTTCATATTAGAAAGGGATTAAACAAAAGGCTACTGTATAGGCACTTTTTAGTAAACTCTCTTATTTTTCTGATCTTGATGAATTTTGTTCAACAACTCAGAGCTCTCTCAAATTAAAGAAATATTTGGCGCGTAATTGATGAGGATGCAAATGCTCTTAGGATTGAGACATTACCTGAGGTAACTGATGTGGATTCACTTGAAAATATGGTAAAGTCATCATCAGACTTAGATTCAGATTCAAAGGAAAATTATGAAGGCATTTTAAACACGGGATGTCCCATTCTCCATTTGTAAGGATGGTGTCAATGGTTTTTCTTATATAAGTTCAGATGATCGCAGCCATTCTAGTATATTCAAAGTTTTTTATGAAAACAATGGAGATGAACATGATATTTTGCCTCATGTAGTGTATGTTGCCAAGAGAAAAACACTCCAAGGTTGATCACTTTTACAAAGCTGGTGCAATGAACATTATGGCAATGACAAACTCACTTTTCACACTCAATCTGTTGGGAACAAAAATTGGAAACCAATTCATTTGTGTATTATTAAGAATGGCATAAATAATAATGTACATAGTACATATAAATACAATAGGCAAGTTGTTGATTCAGTTTCTCAGGTTTCTTGAACTCCAATAACTAATCACCATAACACACACTAACCCAAAATATACTCCCAAGGATTAGGTGTCTAACATTCCCCCCTTAATCTAAATGGAAGTATCAAAGTCCAAAAATGAGAGCTAAAAATGCAAAAATGCATCTCAGCCAAGAGTTGAATGTCTCTCATAAATTATTTTCAAGGATGACTGTTGAAGTTTAGAAATGTCTCTTTTTGACTATCCTTTTTGCCATCACATTTCAACTTTTTGTTATTATTTTACAAAAACTACAGCATATTAAGGTCAAGATCAATTTCTACAAGGTATTAATCATCCATATTTAAATTATCTTTTTTTAGAGAAATTATGACAAAGGTATTATTGTAGTGACCAAATTTTGTACACACTGCAACTGATATTCATTTTTGCAGCAAAATCCATTGTTAGACAGGTTGCAGCACTCCAGAGGAAGAAAGAAGACTGTCAAAAGATGACATTTGTCTCCCAGATGGATAACCACCTATTGGCATCGCTTGGAAAGCTACGTGAGATAGGAAATCTTGAAGTCAAAGGCCAAGTCAAACTTGGAAACTGTGTATTGATAGTTAAACACAGACATCGAAGAATAAAGCGAGCAAGATACTTAGCTGTTAAGATTATAAATTTATACGAAATATCCTATGAATTTATTTTCAATAGCTATTCATAAAGAGATTGGATTCTTAATTTTCGATCTCATATGTGTCAAATTTTCCTGCAGCTTATTGACTTAAAACTCTTTCAAAGTGTTTTTTATAATTTATATAAATAATTGTGAGTGAGACAAAGAACACAATAGTGATTATTATTTTATTTGTTTATTTGTTTATTTTATTTTTCTTTTATATTTGGCGTCTGTGATCCATAATTTATGTAGAGAGATCTTTTGGTGGTAATCACATAGGCAGAGATTTCATCATAATGATTATTGTTATTAAGTTCATAATCCTTTTGTGGACAAAATGATACTCTATTTTCATAATACAAGTTTCTATTTCTTCCTAATGCGTGCGTGAAGAATCTATGATCATTAATCAATGCTACACTCCAGGAGGGTCCCTTGCAAGCTATGAGGTTTTATTTTAAGTTTTGAGTTGTTTAAATTGATGTTTCTTAGAATTTATTCTCAATGCAAGTTGCATTTATAATTGTTTCATTTTTGTTACAAAGTAATCATAAACATAAAATACCAAAATAGTTTACTGATTCAAAGCATTTTATCATTCAATTTCACTCTTTGTTAGTTGTTTTATTATTCAATCTCATTTCCTGTTAGTTCTCTTCAAGTTTTGATATGTTAAATGGAAGTACATTTTAGAAGTTAATTGTGCACATTAGTAATCATTCTTGAGTAGTGATTTCTTTTCTTCTACATTAGATTTCATTGTCATTTCCTTTTTAAGGCAATTTTATTTCTTATAAATTAGATTTTACTATCAACTTTCTCACAACATTTAAATTAATTTTGTCTTATTTGTAATTTAGCTTAAAGATTTCTTTTCAGCAACTAGTGAAGAATGAGTTCAATTCCACAACAGTAGAATTAAGTTATTTTTCTTTCATATTTTGATTTTCAAGAATTTCCTTTTGATATTTAGAATTGAGTGTGGATTTCTGCAATTTAGATATATCTTTTATTTCAAAAGCTCAACTTAGTTAGTTAGGACTCTGGATTGAAAGAACATGTGCGTCATTAGTTTCCAAGTTGTATGAAAAACAATCATTCATTTTTGCAATTAGTTTCATTTTTATAATTCATGTAATTTACAGATGAAATCCTAGCATATATAATGCACATACATTTCACAAGTACACGAATCTTGGTTGACATTTAATGAAGTAAATTAAAGGCAATTAATTTACCAAACAATGACCACAAACCAAGGATGGTGGTTTTTAAGGGAAAACCATAAACAATACCAAAATGTGGGAGAACTCAAAGGTCTCAACCAATGATGGTTCAAAGATGACCGCGAACTCTGGAATTATCATAGTAGTTCCTCAAACAAACCAACATTGGAACTATCAAAGCTGGAACAAATCTCAACATGCTAAAAATATGCAACTATGCTCATAGAATATAATGCTCATGGAGCATAAATAAAAACAACTAGGTCTGCAACTCTAGAACTAATTTTTGAACTCAGACTCTAGGCTATAGCAGTACAACATTCATTATATTTGACTCAGGCTCACTTGATAAAATTTTGAACCTATAGCAGACCACCAATTCCATCAATTCCCCCCTTTTCAGATACAAGGTGAGAAGATGAAGTACTTTTTACTGCAAGATTTGTCAATACTCTCGATCATATCTTGTGGTATGTCTTGTAAATCATCTTTGAAATTTTATACCAATTCTAAGAAGCAATCCATACAAAATTAATTTTCTCTCTTGCAGTAGTCTTATGGTTGAAACATCTGGTTGAATGATGATTCTTCTTCTCACAATGTTAATGAGGATGAAGATCATAACAATGGTCTTTCTCATGTTAGATTTTGTCACAATGTTGGCATATAACAATTTGTTGTGGGAAAATTTAGGAACATGAAAAAATACATCTTTATCATGTCCCACACGAGTTTTATTTTTGTTGTGCCTGATTTCTTCCCAAGGTCTAATGAACGTTTTGGGAACTGTAGGTTTCAAATTTGTATGCAAATCACCCTTACATACCCCTGCTTCATTGACACACTAAATTGCTCCAATATTATTTTCTAACTGATGATCAATCTTCGAGTCATGCTCAAACAGGTTGTTCTGAACAAGAATAGGTTGAAAATTTTAACTCATATTTAGTTCTCGTAGTTCATCCTTTTGCAACTATGACTCTATTTGGAGAAATTCAACCATCTCTTGTGCATTTTGCAAACATGTTTTAATGTCAGAAAGGGTATCCTTGTCAATTTGGACTGTGTTATGAACACTAGAGATCATTAAAGTATTTAATAACTCTACCAAATAATTAAATTTCACCATTTTCTCTTACTCACTATTAGAAAACAATCAACTTTGAAAAGGATGTCGGCCCCCACTTACAATACAATATAAAAGAGAACTTTCAATCAGAAATATATAGTCAAATATGACAAATAAAATGACCATCCTTCAAAATAAAGCACCACACTCAGATAAGATGCACGCGGCATCCACACTTACCATACCAAAAGGTTTCTTCTCATATATATCCTTTGCATTTGAAGTGAATAATGTAAAATTTTATGAATACTTAAGTGAATAATCTGCACATAGAAGAATAAAAATTTACACTTCAACAAGCCTGCGTGAAACTCATTGATGGATCATTTCTCTGACCCGTCTGTAATGTTTCTTCCTTTATTCAACAATTTTTGCGTGGTCAAGATATTGAAAAAAGGTACTCATTAACACAGGTCACATCCATAATTCAAATGAGGTAGTGGTGAGTCAATTACACAGTGGAAACAAAAATTGACAACAATTCGTGCAACAACTCCCAGTTGCAACACAACTCAAATATGGTGAAGAAGGTGGTTATGGTGGACTTCCCTTACTTTCGTGGCAATCACATTATAACATATATATAACACGAACTTTTAAAATTCATCAACACAAGAATCCAAGGCAAAAAATTGGAATGTTGCATATATTATCTTATACATGAAAGTTGATACATCTAGCTTCTCATCCTAGCAAAGGAAGACCTCATCCCAACATTCGACAACAACGCCAAGTCCAAAAAATGTGGAGGGTGCTCATGATTATTTACAATCTATTCCTTTAAATATATTACAACTGTTCTTTTGGATATCGATTTTCATTTCTGGTGCTTCATTGTGCAGTTGAATGCATCATGTTCTTACAATTTGTAGCTATTTTAGTTTCAATTCTCGAGGGTGGTAGATTTGACAACGATCTCACCTCTCATTTTGGTCAATATGAATAGATGTGAATCAATAAAATATTTCATAAAAAAAATAATTCAAAGGGAATCCGAAGGAATGTAACACATGAAAGGTGGAAGTTGACAATGAATTGAAGCGAAATAACACAAAGTGGTTAATGGATAGTCCAATGAAAGTGAGAAAAGGGAGGAGGGCTAAATCTTCACATAGTGTTATGAATGCTTGAGAAAAACCACATTTCTCCAACCATTATGCATGGAAACATATCATAGATATTGATGATCATAGGATTCTTTTTTTCACAATGTTCATGTATAAATACCACATATGTTAATGTAAAATACCATTTTAAAGAGCAACATTTGCAGATCCAAAAACATTTTGTTGTGATGTCATGAATGATTATTTAATGGAAATCGGGGGGAGAGGGCATTCACTACAACCCCACATACCTGATCAACAACTCGACGACTCGATACTTTTTCACTAGAAGTCACACTTTCCGGCTATTGGTAGGAAGTGTTTCCATGAGGTGCTCGTAGAATAGCTCATATATTTCCTAGGTTTGTTTCTTACAATGCTTACTAAACTCACGAGAAACATAAAAAATCTAAATCCAGCCACACCATGTAACTGAAGCATCCCTGAGGGCCCATAGGAATCAACCATGTGTGTACCAACTAGCATAAATATCTACCAAGGAATCATGAGCATGTAGACTACGAGACTTCCAGAAGATTCACATAGAAGACTCTAAGAAAACTCATAATAATATCGATCCAAATTTACGATGTCTATAATGAAGGAACATTAAATCCACTTCAAATGTATCTCTAGTGAAAACCTCTGCTTCATTCACACTCTACGCAATAGTTGCATCAACGAAACGAACACTAATATAGCACTTCCAAATAAGTCTTCAAACAACGCTTTAAGCAAAAACTTCAACCAAGGAGCACTCAACTCTAATGACAAACCACCTTCCTCCTTCAAGGTAGTTTGGATGTTCTTTACTAGAATATTCACGCGAAGCTTTCAAGACCAAAGTCTGAGAAAGGAGGGGCGTTCAAGAAGGCCACAAAACTAGTGGCTCAAATCTATTTGATAGAGTAGATTAATCATGCTCTGATACCACTGCTGCAAACACAAATTAAAAACTAATTCAAATATATATTATTAATAATGGTATAAAGAATGATGTACATAGTACATATAAATACAATAGGTAAGTCGCTGATTCAGTTTCCTAGATTTCTTGAACTCCAATAACTAATCACCATAACACACACTAACCCAAACTATACTCCTGAGGATTAGGTGTCTAACATAATATTGTCTGTGAATATGTGTGTGAACAATTCCAGGGCCATCCTACATGCTATATGATTTTTTCCCCTTGACTATAAGTCCGAAAGCGAATGTGTCTTTGTATAATTTCCACAACTATTTTATAGAGGGGTCAAGGATGATTCGTTTCCAAACCAGGTGAAAATATTTATTAGCACACTGACCAGAGAAATGAATGGACTCCATGGCCCTGTCTATTGTGGAATTGATTGTTTCCATCGAAGAAAAGAGTTACATGGAGTACCTCGTGTTTCATACCAATATATCTATAATTTACTTAGTCAAGTATGAGGGACAACCAATACAATGTCCATTCTTCTCCTTCATTGACTATTGATGAGGCATTGGACGTTGATAAATGCCATTATGAAACCTTAATTTGGTGGCAAGGATGATTGTGGTGAGGGTGACTTCACATTTGATTCAAATTCATTATTCTCTTCTTCCTTCTTTCCTTATTTTCTCATTTCTTTCTTTCTTTCTTTCTCTTTCTTCTTCTTCTTTTCTATTTTTTTTTTTTTGAAAAAAAAACACAATTTCCATGAGTGTAGTGAAAATTACATTTTTACATATGCATTCTATGCATGTCAAAAAATTATTTTACTAAAAAAACATTAATACATCCCATGAGATCTAAATCAGGATTTTAAGCCCATATCATGTCCCATCAAAACAGTCATACATCCCATAAGAACAAAATCTAGCTTTAAATCCCATATCATGTCCATAATATAAATACATATCATATGAGAAATAGATACACAAATAAAATGAAAGCTATGTAAGGAGCATAATCCCACAAAAACCTAAAAGTATCATGAAATTCTAATCAACCAGTTGTGTGCCTACAAAAAAAGGCTTGTGATCTAGTACTCCATAGATGTGTCTACTAACACAAGGGCTTCACTAGGGGAGCAATACCATACCACGTGGGTTCATATTGGGGGATATATATTGAGGAAAAAATGACATAATATATTGGGGGATATATAGGGGGTAAAGGGTTTTTATATTGGCAGGTATACAAAATGGATCTCAAAGTTAATGAAAAAATATAAAGGGGTATAAAAAATTTCAAGGAAAAAATGGATACCTACAATATTTAGTGGAAGTAGGGGTTTTTTGAATTAGGAAGGTGTATTGGGTTCGTATTGGTAGGAGGTTAAATAATGTGATTTTTAGGGCTATTTTCCAATATCTAGTCAAATTAAAGGTATTGTTTAATATGCCACGAACACACGCGATAGGTTAGAGGCTCATTGAGTGAAGTTCCTGTGTCTACTAACTGCTCTTGAATATTTCAAGTCCTCATCCCCTAGTTTGCACCAACATTGGAAATATATTTTGCAATAGTGTTCCTTTTACTATAGGTGTGAACACATGTAAACTGATCAAAGGGAATCTTTAATATCCATACTTAATCAAGAATAGGTAGAAGTATGTGAGTGTAGCATCTGCTAGTCTCGTTAAATCATTTGATGACAATCAAAGGGTCTCCAAAAAACTAAAGTCTTCTACATCCCTTTTCAATAGAAAAAAACAATAAGATTTTGAGACTAAGTAGCTATGCATAATTATTTAATCCCCTTCCAAGCGCACTTTGAAGCTTATAAGAGTGATTTTTAGATAAAAATAAAATTTCTCTACCACCACATGCACCCACATCAGGGGACGCCACATCAGGAGTGATCTACTTCTTCAAATGTAATGATGTTGGGTCTTCCAGATGCAACTTTGTTAGGAATTTGATTATCAATGGAAATGATTTAATTGACCATCCTGTCAGAATAAAGAAACTAGGATTGAAAAATGATTTTGTTTTTAGAAACCTAAATACCTTGATAGAAAATTGGGAGAAGTTTCTTGAATTTTTTAGGGGATGCACTATCTCACCACGTTTGATAGTATTATTTAAATAAATTCACGTGCTTACTATATTTCATACTATAAAACAATATGGGAAACCAAAAAGGATATGATAAATATACTTCTCTGCATTTTTACACATAGCACACCAACTTGGACCCATGAAACGTATTTTATGTAAAACATCCCCTATGGGAGCCTTGTTTTCAAGAATGCACCAGAGAAACAAATTTTATTTTATAGGGAAACCCAACCTCAAAACTTTCCTCCACCACCACTCTATATTCTCTGACTCTTTGTTATAAATGATGTGTAAGTAACCCAACTTTGGAGAACAATCCCCAGATGAAGCATGGACACGTCGTAAATAAATTGAATCCTTTATTAATCTGACATGTGTGATATTGAGGGCATATTTATAATCTTTCCACTGAGCTGATAAATCATTAGGCATAGATAAATATGCAACACTTTCCCATCACTGAGCCCAAATATATGTGCTTGATCCACCACTTGGTTCAAAGTATACTTTCCATTATTATTTAGAAATTATACCAAGGCGAGAGGCAACAAATATTTTGTGCAACATCCAACCCACATATCCACCCCAATTCTAAAACTTTCATTAGATCCAACTTTCCAAGCCAAACCCCTCTCAATCATGTCGAAATATGCTAGCACTACTTTCCAAACCACAAAGATGTTTTTCCTGGATTTGTTTGGGAGTCTGATCCATTATTTAGTCGAAAAGGAGGGAATATATTTCCTATTTAATACTTTAGTACATAAACTTACTGAATCTACGAGCCTCCACCTAAAATTTCTTACTAAAGCCTTTGAGAAGTGGAACAAATTTTTTAACCCCCACCATCCCCAATTTTTGGGTAAAGTCATTTTGTCCCACCTTACCCAAGGAAAATCCCGTCTATCCTTTGAACCCTTCCATAGAAATTTGAAGCATGATTGATGGATTAAGTTGAGAATCCATTTTGGGACCCATGACAAGGACATCCTAAAAATAGGGATGGCTTCCAATATGAATTTTATAAGCACTAGTCTTACTACTCTGGAGATCCATCTGTAACTCCAGCCTTTCAACATCTTTTCAATTTTTGCAATAAACCAAATCCAATCCCCCTTTTTGTAGTCATTAGGTTTCATATGAAAGCGCAAATACTTGATTACTACTTCAAAGTTGAGTATATTATAGGGGAACATAAACTGCACATATACGAACTCGTCCTTGGATAAACCAACTTCAAAAAGAGAGGATTTTTGAAGGTTAATCACCAGACCTATAGTATTTTCAAAGAGGGACAAAGCTGATTTGATGGCTACTATATTTCTCTTTTGGAGTAGTATTATATATAAACTTGGTTGCGATCATTTCTAGGTCTAAAATTTTTATGGTATATAGATATGATATATTGAGAGACAAGTTATTTATCGAGTACTCACTTTTGAATTTTATTTTTTGTATAAATTTGATGTTTTACTATCATGTACAGTTATAAATTTGTGTTTGTACATATAAACCTTTAAAAAAAATGTATCTACAAGAAACTGCCACTGTGCATATTAAAAAAGTACAATAAAAAATCAAACCTGCATTTATATGCTTCCTTACATCTCAAAATATTTTGTTTTACTTTATTTGACTATGTAAAAATATGTGTATACTATAGTTTAATGTCATATAATATATTTAATTTATTTCATGCACTAAATATAGTTTTTTTTTTGTATAGAATCTGTTTATATGCTGATCCAAACTTTCATTTACTGTTATGATGTTTCTTTTTGTTTAATCGTTATTTTAAGATTTTGTTCATTATGAAAAGTACAAGGGAGGGGGGCATTGATGGAGTAGATGGCTCGAAGACAAGAGAGCCCTAATCGCCTTTTCCCTTTGGTTCATGTTTCGCCACTCTTTTTCCATTCTCATGTTTCCGAGGCCTTCACGATTGTCGTCAGCTAGTTGTTTTATTCACGAGGCCCGATGCGCCTTCATCTCTACTACCTCTTACTGGTGTGGGTTTCCTTACAGGGGTTTCCTGGGTGTTTTGGTGGTGTTCGTTATGTTATCCCTCATTTGCCAAGGGTTTCAATACCCTTCTTGTCTCCTTTGTTGGCTCATCTAGTGCTTGGAGTTTGTTGCATCATGATATTCTGCGATTTTCTCCTTGTTGCAGTCATCGCCACTAGTTCATGTGTTGTTGTGTGTTGCTATAGATCGGGGTCTGTGATTGTATGTAGTAGATCTTATCTAGGCTTCGTTCAATGTGGTTTTTTTCCGTCGTCTAGAATTGCATGCTACCCTCTGTTCACTTTTTGCTTCTCAGGCTTTGGGCCTTTATGTTTGCTTGTCAGTGGGATTTTGGATGGTTTTATCGGTCATTTTTTTTCCTGTACATGGGTTTTTGGCCCATTTTTTTGTAATATCTTTTGATTTTTATCAGATCACCCTATTGTTTGATGCTTGTTGTGTTATTAATTTTCAATATTCTTCCTTCTGAGCTCTAGTGCTTTGGATGCCTTTGTAAAAGGATTTTGTATGTATTTATTAGTGATTGTAAGTTGCGGGTGATATACTAACCAACTTTGTTTCTTGTGGCATGATATTGTAAACACATGAGATAGGAAAAAACACTTGAGGGCGGAAACGTGAAGCTGGGTAACACTTTTGTGAGAATCGGGGGCTGAAATTTTTTTTCTGTAATAGTTCGACTGAACATTTTATAAAGTTCGGCCGAACTCGTGATTCCGTTTAGATTGACGGCACATTGACGGCGCGGGCAAACAAAATTTTTGCCGGAGATTGGAAAACCGGAAACAAAAGTTCGGCCGAACTTTTACTTTTAAAATAGCTCGGCCGAACTAGTTTCTATAAATAAATCGCCTGCGAAGTTTGTTTGTTTACCGGTTTCATTATTCACGCATTTTCTGTCACTATCGCTGTTGCTCTGTTCACGCGTTTTCGCTCCTCCCGTCAGCGTTGTTGCTCCTCCCGTTTGCGCTGTTGCTCCTCCCATCCGCGCTATTGCTCCTTTCGTCGGGTATGTTCAACATTACCTTTTGCAATTTATGACTGTCAATTTGTTTTGTGCTGTGTATTAAGCGTTGTTGCTCCTTTCGTCGGGTATGTTCGACATTACCTTTTTCAATTTATGACTGTCAATTTGTTTTGTGCTGCGTATTAAAAAAATTTACAAGAGCTCTTGCAGTTTGGCATTCAAAGGTTTGACTGTCAATTTACGTTTTCAGTGAATTTATGACTGTCAAATTTTTTTTGTGTTGTGTATTAAAAAAAATTACAAGAGTTCTTGCAAGTTGCAGTTTGGCGTTTGGCATTCAGAGGTTTGACATTCTCCCTATGAAGAAGTTTTGCGTATTAAAAATATTTACAATAATTCTTGTAGTTTGGCATTTAGAAGTTTGAAATTCTCCCTATGAATAAGTCTTCAATCATGGCGTATAAAAAAAAATTACAAGAATTCTTGCAGTTTGGCATTCAGAGGCTTGACATTCTTCCTATGAAAAAGTCTTCAATCATGGCCACCAGAACACCAACTTTCTTTCTGTTTTGAAGTTTCTGTCTCATGCTCATCGTTACACCAAATTTCTTCATGTTTTGAAGTTTGTGTCTCATGCTCATCGTTACAGTGCTTCCTGTTTAGCAATTTGTATCTCATTCTCATCATTACAATCCCTATCAAAGTGTTAAATTGTAGCAACTTCATCCATCAATCAAAACTCGTATATTACCCTTACTTAGGAGCTGACGATGGTATTGCAAACTCAACTCAGACTAAATTAAAAACCAATTTTAACAGTCGTAATCAAATTATCTTTTCCATGGCCTAATTACTTTGTTTGGTATTATTATTGCACTTGGGGTGTACACGCATCATTTGCAGAAAAAATACTTATCTGGTAGGAATGTTGGAGCTACTAGGTCAGATTTTTACAGGAATGGTGGGTGTTTTGGCATATTTTCAATTTGGATGATTTGCAGATGACCATCTAGACAGTAACCAAAAAAACACCCATCCCTTTCCAAGTCCACACCACTGCAATTTTTTTTTTTTTTCCTTCTTAATTTTCTCAACAAACTCTCACCAAACAAGATGAAATCAATGCCACACTCATCTGCAAATTTCAGTTACATGACAAAGTCCTTCCATGTTGACTTCACATGCTCATGAAATTTGAATTTGAGTTTTTATTCACAATGTAAAAATTTTCAATTCACGGCCAATCCCAAAACTGAGTTTCGACCGACTTTCGATAGCCATTCTCTTTCTCTTTCATGACTTACAAGGGGAAAATTCAAAAAGTTGTTAACACGTAACTGCTCCATTTAATATTACAAGCTTATATTATTTAATTATCATTACGTGCCATGTTCTCAACAATGTGGTTTCCAGTTTACGTCAAAGATGAAGAACATGGTTGAAAGTATCTGTGTTATGAAGAAATCAAATAGTCACGAAGAACTAAAACAGGTTCTATGATTTACATGTTTCTGGAAAAATTAGTGTTGTTATCACCTTCAGCGAACTAGATGGCTCTACTTTGATGTCTTCATTGAACTGTTTCCTTTTCTAATAGTGCTTGCTTTCTCCCCTCCAAAATTTTCAAAGACTGCAAGTCTTTTTCAGTAAAAACTACATTTACATTATTGTCAAAAAGCCTAGAAATGATCTCTTCTACTTCTAAAAGATCCTTTTTATCTCCGGTTGCCTTCTTTTTAGACTAGTTAGCAGCCACTTTCTTAACTCTTTTGATATTGTCCACAAAGTGTGTCATTAAAATCCCCCCAAAGCTTCATCATATTTTACCCAAATGTTTGTAATTAAGAATCCATCCATATCAATAAAGGTATAATACTTTGGTTCATATTGTCCATTATGTTTGTTATTCTATTTCCTTTTGTGATATCTTTGAGTAATATTTGTAAGTTGTAACTTTCGCTTTGAATATTTCTATTTGGCACACCACAAATAGGAATTTAAACTATTAAATTAAGTAATATAGATTTAATTTAATTTCAAATTTATCAAGAGGTGTTAATATGGATTTAAGTTACTGTAAATGAAATTTATAAATTTTTTTTTTTTAGTTCATTTACAATTTTTTTTTTTTGAAAGTTAATATTATTTAAACTTTTATAGTATGAGTAACTCTTGTCTTATATTTGACTAATTTTTTATATAATTGAAATTCAAAAACAAATGATTTTCTTCAAGTTTTAATTGTTTAAAATATGATTGTTTGAGCAACTCTTTCTCTGGGATACAAGGAGGCTCAAAGATTTTTTTCTTGTATATTTGAAGCTCTCCATTATTATAGAAAATGATTTTTTGCTTGTATATTTTTATGCTCTTTGTCATAGTAATGTCATAGTGTATGAAGTTTTAAATTGTTTTTATTATATGTTGGATGTGATTTTGATTGAAAATGTTTATTTTTTATTTATTAATTAAAAAAATTATTAGAAAAATGATTGCTTTAAGCCGTAGAATTTACAATCAAAATTAGAAAATGTATTTTTATCTAAATTATTTATGAAAAGTTTAATATTGTTTGATCTTCTCTACCATGTCCTTTTTACATATATCTAGAATAATATTATTTGTAGTTTCCGGTTTTTTGTAACATTTTACTACCATAATCAAAATATATAGAAATAATAATCTAACATTATAATATCTTGAAATGGAGCTAGCCAACTCAAATATAGTATTGCAAATCCCTGGTTAAGTTAGATGAGGAGGCTATGTATTACTTAGTATTGTATCCATATTGGGGTTGCAAGTTCTATGGGTTCAAAAGAACACTTGCAAACAATTTTTTTTCCATATGACCTCTCTTTTTCATAGATAAATTTCATTCTTTTAGCCACTATGGATTTGAGAAAAATACATCCTGACAGGCCAATAAAAAGCCTTAACAATGAATTAAACATGAACAACTATTAAATATGGGTAACCAAGCAGCATCAAAACAAACAACTAAATCACCAAAGCTAGTAGTGATAAATAATAAACATTCTAGGATACTTCAAAATTCCATGTAAATAATTTTTTACCTAAAATCACTAGATGGTAAGGTCCACAACAACAACTGCAAAAGCAATGCAATATAACCAATCAAACTACATCAACAAAACATATGGTCTTGAATGAGCTTTTGGACTCTTTAGATATAAATGTACACCGTGGCAATGTATCTTATATAAAACTTTAATCCATGTGCTTAACCTTAACATTGACACAAATGGAATACAATTTTACTCACTGCTTTATGATAGAAAAATATTCGGATGAGTATTTCCCACATATCCGAAGTCAAAAGGGATAGATTAAAAAGGGATGCCCCGATCATCTATAAAAGATAAATTAAAGAAGCATGACATATTAGTAATGCAAATTAGATATGCGTATCAATTATGTTCATATAACACAACAAATAGATGATTCAATACAAATGTCACATAGAAGTCATATTTATCTCATGGGCCTTCAACTTAAATTATATATCTAGCATTACATTAAGCTATAGGAGATAAATCAAAGAAGTATTTGAATGTAAATTAAACATGTGTAATAATGATGTCCTTTAGTTCAATAAATAGATAATAATTTGCAAATGCCATATCTAAGCTATATTTCATCTAAGTAGCTTTCAATTTAAACTTATATCTAATGTTAAATTATATAAAAGAATAACAGTAATCCAAACTTCAAAATAATATTTAGAACTTTAGTATAAAATGTGACATATAATTTTCCTATGTGGAAAAACATAGTTACCGAGAGTTCAAAACTCATGCATTTGAATAGAAAGTGGGTATACGAATGAGCAAGTATATTTTTTCTAGAAATGAGGAAGTGAAGGTTGATAGAGAGCCATACAAAATTGCAAATTCATACCTTAACAAAATTGTTAGATCCTTTTAAAGAAAACGTGTCATATTTAATCAACTTTCATCGAAATATATGATAAACTCAACCCAATTTTATGAAAAATAGTATACCATTTTTTACATTTCACATAATACAAATAGATAAATATTAATTAAGTATTGTTATAAATATTTAACTACCCATCGAGAGATGGCCAAGTGATTGAGACAGGGCATCATCACAATAAAAAACCAAGTACAAATTGTAGTAATCCTAGAATCATGCTTTACATAAGGTAAAATTGGGGAACTCATGACTTGTACTATAGATAAAAAACATTTACCCTTACCAAAAAATATATGATAAAAATTGAAAAAATACATAAGCTTAAGCTTAAGGGGATATAATCCTTCTTGCCTTCCATATAGATAATGAAAATGATTGTTCCAAGTCTCATGTTGCTTCTCATGTTATTTTATAAACCTTGATTGGAAAGAAAAATAGGAGGGCAGAAATGTAAAAAATATAAAACATAATGAAACACAACGTAAGAAATAGAGAACATAATGAAACACACACATACATATCTCTAGACAATCAACACAATTATTTTCCTAGGAAATCCTTATGGGAGACAAGAAACCCTAAAAAGTAATGATGCTCTAGACTCCTTTTTCCCTAGGAAATCCTTATGGGAGAAAAACAACACTAAAATGTAAACATGCTCTACTCTCTCTTTTCTGGTATGGAAAATATGTGAGCACAAAGAAAGAGGTAATCTCTCTAGAGTTAGCTAAGACTTTTAGCGTGTAAGGTTGCTAAAAAACTTAACTTCATACATTTTTCTCTCTAACTTCACACTCCTAGTTGTATTTTCAACTATGGAATAAAATACAATAACACAAAATGGAATTCTTATTCCTCCTAGTGGCCAAGTATTTAACATAGCGTGATAGCCAACTAGGTGTAAGATTTGACTCCGTCAACCATTAACAAGGTTTGTGATTTTAGACCTTTTAGAGTCTTGTTAAAATTCCACATGTAGCTAGCTTGCTATGTATGAGTAATGGGGATAAAATGACATTCTCTCGTACCATGGTGGTCAACATGATAGGTCAACTTACTAAAGGCATAAATTTTGAATGAACTTCATTTGATGTTTTTCTTGCACCATTGGATATATTTCTTTAAGTGTAGAATAATGGTCAAGATTTCGGCACAAGGAATAATCGTTTGACCCCCAAAAATGTCATTTAATACCTCAAAATGACTCCAAAAGGTTTTAGATCCCAATTCTCCACCCACCATTAAAATGACCCTACAAGTTGATTCTTTCAATTTTTTAACTCTATAAGCATCAAAATATATGAAAAATAATATAATTATCCAATCTAGATCATTATTTAATAATTTGTTAAAATTATGAGTAAGATATACATCATGGAATTTAAATAAATAGCATTAATTCATTGAACACCCTTGTACATTCCTTGTTGATACTTTGAAAGTAATACATTTTGAAAAATAATTTGTTTATGGATTATATTTTCCACATTCTCTCAACCATATCAAAAACCTTCTTATAATATTTGAAACCATCTATATACAACTTTTCATTTGTTTCAATAGGAATTAACATATTGAAATATTAATTGTATTTATGTCTTGTGTGCTAAGGAAGGGAGGTCGTGAACCTTAGGAGAAGAGATAGTATTTGTTAAGTTAGAAGGGATACTTTTTATGAGATAGAATTAATTTAAAATGCTTCTTAAGATTATGTAACTTTCGAACTATAATTACAAATTTATTTATTTTTTTACTTATCATTTAGTTGCTAAAAGTTGAAGAATTTATGTTGGTTTAAATAATTAATTAGGTCTATTTAAATCATTTACCACTTTTGGGTTTTTTGTTTTCGTGGTTTCATTCATAATTTCACTTTTTTGCAAATTGTCAATTTCAATTTTTCACACCACATGTGCACAATCAAAGGACCTAAGGTCTTTCCCCTACCAAAGTATGTTTTTTTAAAACATGTTTTATTGGTGATATGGGTGATTTAGAAATGATTGGGAGAGCGAAATTCCTCATTTAATACACAATATGTTTGGTTCATGCCACTAAGCCAAGAATTTTAAATTCAACTGAATTTTAATATAACCAACTAAATCCTGCAAAAAAAGAACAAAACAATTTATGTTAGGGTTGTGGATTTAGGCATTGAAACAACACCATGATATTTCAAATTTAAAAATAATGGTTTGAGTCCTAGGTAGCTTAGAATCCTATTTGTTTTCAAAATAAGGATGCACTCCCATTTGATTCTCATTATTAGGTTGTAATCATGAGGCTCTCACTCAAGAGTGGACCTTCCCAAAATCTTGTGACGTCTTGTCACAAACAAAACCATCAAACTGAGAACACATCATGCAAGAAACATAGCTCACTGATATATCATTTTTCTCCTTCAAAGAAAAAAAAATTCACATCATGTGAATATCTCCATGTACTCTTACATATTGGTGTACAAAACCATCAACCAAACACAAGTCGACAAAACATGCCTCTTCAAACAACCGACTCTCAAGTCAAATAATAGCTCATGTACAAATTTCCATATTTGTTGCATTTAAGTGTGTCAACATAACTCTACTTTCAACATCTTGCTTCATGCAACATGCACCATACTTTGAATTTGCAAAGAAATTCATGAAACATCAAAATACATGCAAGGCCTTAATTGGATAAGAAATCTAACCATCCGTTACCAAACCATTTCAATGGCGCTTCTTTTAGCCGCACTTCATCATCATGTGAATCATCTTGACCCTCATCGATTATGGAATCCTCTTTGCCATTCTTGTCATTATCTCTTTCCACCTTCTTCAAATGCTGTGGATGACTTGTTGGATACAAAGTCCAACACTTGTCTACAAGGTGACCTTTCTTATGGCAATGAGTAATAAACAAAATTGCATCTTATTTTCAACATCATTTTCCTTGTACAATGGGCCTTTGACTTTTTGCCTCATTTATTTAGAAAGTTTCATGTGCATGGATATCTTCTTCCAACATCTATAAACATTATGTTTATTCAAACCACAAAAGGAACATGTGCAAGTTCTTTTCCAAATCTTATGTGAATATTTACCATGTTTATCATAATCAAAAGCAATTTGATTAAAGGCAAATTTATACCTTGAACATTCACCGTTGTCGCCTTCTTGAGGAGGTGAATTTGATGAGGTAGTGGCTCTCCTCTAAATACTAGCAATGAATTCAATGACTCTAGAGCTTTCAACATTCTCTTCTTTTACATTCTCATTAGCTACATGATTATTAACATCTTGCAAAGTGGGTGTCAAACTTTTCCATTCATCATGAACACAAACTTCACAAGCTTGAGGTAATGAACACAAAATAAAATTCCTTCTTGGAATGGCTTCATGTGCCTCCTTGGCTTTGGAGCATTCTCCATCATGTTTTCCATAACCAAGACCCAAATAATTAGGCCCTTCCTCAACAACATTTGGCTCAACTGTGCCTTGTACTCAATTATGCCTTGTACATGTTTGCCTTTAACCCTTTACTTTCATAGCCCATTTTCGTCAAAAATTTGGACCTTATTCCTCTAGTGTGTCTCTCAAAAGCACGTACACATTGATTTTGAGAGGAAATTGAAGATTGAAACCAATAGCTAATTCTTCTAACTAACCTTGACTAAAATGAGCTAAATTGTACTTTGATACCAACTTGATTTGAATATGGAAAAACTAGTTTTGTTGGGCTATCTCCCTCATCAGTTAAATAAAAATGTGTTTAGGATTGTCTAAAGTTAGCCAATTGGGAAGGGGTTTATGTGTCAAGCTTTAAGTGTATTTTGTGAGAAATTTATGAGTTAATTAGCTTTTAAAAACTCATGTGTACAACAAATAAAATGCAAAATTTTTATTTTGGAAATTTTTTTCCCTCAATCCAAATTCCGATCATTGGACATGTAAGAGGAAGAAAGAGGGAATTCACTTTTCAAATTCTAGACCTTTTCTAAACCAAAATAAACTAGAGGTTCGGTTTTCAAATACATTCACTTATTTGGAAAATTTCTAGCTACCAAAAGTCCATATGCCAATCTACCTCCCAAGAAATCCATTTATTACACCACTCGTTAGTTTTTTGTCTTCCTATATTCTTTATCAACCTCTTCTAGTGATTCTTGAAATGTGGATACTTAAATCCTTCCTAAAAATTTGAGCTCTAAAACGAGAATACATACAAGGTCATTTTAAGTCATTCCTCTATCCAATTATAAAAACCAAGTGAATATTTCTACATATTGATTTCTATCCCATAAACTGTACAATATAGGTCAATTTTTTCTTTTAACTTATTTAAATATTGTTCTAGCGCACAATTGTTCAATGGTCTGATGAAATTTCATTGATGAAGGCATGATTATGCCAATCCATGTTGCATATTTCCATTAACAATGTTTACTTACATGTAAAACAATGTTGTCTTTGCTTTTATGTTATTTTGAGTTTGCTTTTAGTGCTGAAATTGGAATATATGATATTAATTTATGACTTGCAATTATAGTTGCTGAGATACTATTATTTTTCTCTACTATATTTTTATTTCTAGTCCTCTGGGTGCTTTCTTCATATATATATATATATATATATTTAAACTAACTGGAGGGATTCGTAATTCTATATTTTACCATATTGCTTGTTGGTTCCATGTAGATTTAATTGACATGTATAATAGGTGGTTTCTGTTTTTGGGATGTTTGTAAAGTTTTTGGCACGTCATATTGAATTTCTATAATTTGTGTAGCTCCCTAACATTTAGATAGAACCTTCATTGAAAAATGTGAGGGGGGGTTTCAAATTCACATTGGATAACACCCTCCTCTGGGATAAAAATGTTTAACAAACACAATAATAGAGAAACAATTAGTGAGGTCACCAAAAGATGTAGCCTCTTCAAGGTATCATATCCTCTCATCAAGGTCTAGCATGGACCTTAATGTCATAGCCTTATTTTGCCTAAAATGAATGCAAATTTCCTTGCAATTTGGCTTGTAACATTCATAATTCATGCTCATGGAACATGATTGTGTTGCAATTGTGATAACATCTGCTGTATGCAGAAGCTTTAATAAAAAATGATCGAAAATGACAATTTTGCTCAGTTTTTTTCAAGATATAAGGAAAATTACACCAAGTAGCTTCCAACCTCATATGACCATCATGTCAAACTCATCTCAAGATATTGTCCAAGTAAGAGCCACTTAAGCAAGCAATCTAGTATGTACATGACTCTCCAATTTCAATTAGCAGCAATGACAGTTCTAAGTATGGTGCAAACATTGCTCCAGATCCTCAATGGGGCATGTTTGATGACAATAATTTGGGGAGTGAGAGAGGGAGATGGTAGGAGAAAAAATTCAAGGAATCCACGGGAAATTGAAAAATATATAACTAATAAGGTGAAGACACTTTGTAACCTAAGAGAGAAACCTGTTAGGAAATGGGTGAAGTTGGTATTACACAACCAATTGGATAACCTCGAGGAGAAAACATTTCTCCCACTTTATTTGTTGGCATAACCTAGTAAGTGTTATTCACTAGCATGTATTTTGTAAAGGCCTTGAACTAGTTCCCATTCAACTCCATCCACCAGGTTGTAGAGGATTCCAAGCCTAATTTCATAAAAAGTAATTTAGGGATGATCACATTGACCTACTTGATGACATGTATATGAATATTAACTACCTTGAACTATTTTTTTGCGTAGGGAAAGAGACACATTCCCATGTCTGAGCATGAAAACGTTCTTTGATATTGTTAATGCCTCTAGTGTTTACTTCTACAAGTTCTATAGGCAAAGTCTGTAAAGGGCTAGGTAGCCTCTGTATCTCATATTTTATGAAAGGTGACATATCTAGTAAATGCCCCTACAGTCAATCTTTGGAATGGATCTAAATAGAATTTCTTCATTTTAATATCCATAAAACACAACAACTGTAAGGTAAACTATGTACATGTGTCATTTCTCCCACAAACTAAAGTGTATATAAGTGGTAAATTTTATATCAAGTGTGCTCCCACCATGTAAAGTGCAATTTGGTGAACTTATCATTTTATAATTTCTTTTTCGATTAAATTGAGTTTCACACATCAATTATTGCTTTGAAAGTTGTGTTCTACATAATTTGTATACACTAAATTACAAATTGATTTTCTGATTTATCTATTTTGTGTAAATGTCGACCAATAGATATATATATTATGGAGGATGAACGGCGAAGATTAGCTGAATCCCATATGGAGGTTCAGGGATCGGGGGATGTTCACGGTATTTAAATATAATCTTAAATCTCCATACATGTGTGTACATATGGAATTGATTTTTTATTAACTTTGTGAGTTAAATTAGTTGTTAATAAGTTTCATTTTTTAATTTTTAGGAGGTAAGAGGAGAAGGGTTTCTACTCCATCCATGGAGCGTGCCCATGGTTCAACCAGTCGTGGTATGGTTCACGCAATTTAATCATTGAATATATGTATATGTATTTATATGTACACATGAATGTATTTTTCAATTGACTATAAATTCGTATTTGTTTATGAAGCTTCTCCCTCATCTCGAGAGGTTGGTGTTGGTTCAAATCGACCTAGAGGGCCATCAATGAGTGGTAGCAGGTTGCGTGAAGGGGGTGATATCTATTCCCCCGAAGGCCAATCAACGGCTGCTGGTGCTCAGCAGGGTCATTTTGGGTCTGGTTCTCAGCAGGGTCATTCTGGGTCTGGTTCTTAGCAGGGTCATGTTGGAGAAGATGCTAACCAACAACGTCAAGGTTGCCATGAATTTCAATATTTTTTTATTAAATTTGTACAACTTTTTTTATATGTGTTTTTTCTAATATACGAAATTATATATATATTGTTGCAGAGGCCTAAAATGTTCCAACTAGTGGTCAAAATAGACGCAGGGCATCCCGCTACATTCAAGAAGAAGGTTGTCAACCTAGCACAACTTATTCGGCCGAGATTACTGATATACCATGGGAAACCAACATGGCGCAATGCACCTTACAAAGGTGTGAAAGACTTCATGCAAAATTGCAAAGAGATCTCGTGGCTTTGTCTCTACCTGCTGAGAGTCAACAAAGCCTTGAAATAGTTACACATTCATTGGGCGAAATTGTAAATGTGTATAGAAATCTTGGGCCAACAATTGATACATTTGTAGAAATGATGAGAAAGAGAAAAGAAACAGTAATGGGTCCCGATAAATGGGAGGACGTAAAACAAAAAGTTACAAAAGAAGTGGCCAAGTCAATGTTTAATTACAAGGAAGGGCCAAAAAGAATAATGTTGAAGGTGCAGTATTTCAAGCACCCAGACATAGCTCGTTATTTGTATGATAGGCACCTTGCGGGCTATAGAAGGCTTCCATGGAACGATGAGGTTTCTGTTTATTTTGCACAAATGTTTTATGCAGAATTTTTTTTGGGTATGAAACCCAACTACAATGACCTTCCATCATAATTTTTTGGTCGGGGGAAAGGTCGATTATATGACCGTAAGGGTGCTAAGCGAGATGTGGAGTTGCCTCGCCCTGAGCCGCCATTGGTGAGTCAACCGTTTCGAGTCGAAACTTTGCGATCAGAGATGGATGCGACTTCTCAAATAAGTCGAGAAGCAAGGGATGTTATGATCGACAATGTTCATAGTGGATTGGGTGGAGTCGATCTTTTTTTAAATTGACAAAGAGCACGTGAAAATGCACGTGCCAATTTTGTTTATTGTATAGATGAGGAGATTGAAAACATGAATGTTGAAGATCTCCGAACATATGCAAAAAATTGTCGCAATGGTTTGCAAGACCTAATTTTTCATGAGGAAGAGGGCACCGGAACGGTATGTGTTAGTGACCTTAGGGTTTGAAATTATTTTTACATATACAAGTGTACAATTTGTAATAAATACATGTGTATGTACATGTATACATTTATTTGTATGTGTACATTAATCTAACAAAAATGTATGATTATATGTTAAAACACCATTTGCAGTTCTCACACATGATGCGTGACGAAAATGTTAATATCATGTTCGGGACCTCTGGTTCAAACAATGCAGATGGGTCTGACCATCAAGATATGTTGGCAAATGTTAGTGTTTTTAAGTGATTTTAAAATAAATAATTGTGCACACATGTACATGTATGTATATATAATTTGATAAAATGTTTTAACAGATACCGATTTCATCCGATGTTTTTGGGATGGCGGTACCTTCTTCTTCTTTGGGAGATGTACCTTCTACTTCCTTGGGAGATGAGCCACAAGTATGGACAATTTTTCACAAGTTTAAAATTTATGTTTAAAAGTTATATATATATATATAGATATTACACCTCAAAAAGTTCCATTAAAAATTGAGATATATATATATATATAGATAGAGAGAGAGAGAGAGAGAGAGAGAGAGATCTATATTTTGAGTTATTTAAATTTTTTTGAATTTAGGTTCCTATAGAAGATTTCTTTAATCTGCGGACTCTAGCGACGGAGATAGGAACATCCACAACATTTGAACAAGTTGTCTTTAGTTCCTTTTTTTAATATTATTGAAAATAAGTTTATATATGTACACATGCATTTTCATTTGAAAGTTTTTAATATATATATATATATATATATATATATATATATATATATAACTGTACATGTATATTGTACAGTTTACCACTGCAGATGTTCCAATGGGGGTAGAACTTGTTCATCAAATGGAGAGGGAACCTCATGAGGTATTGCATGATTTTTTTGTTATATTTTTTTTTTTACATAAAGTTCTAGATATATATATTCTCATTCATTTTTAAAACATCAAATTTTAATGTTCAAGTACATGTGCATTGTGTATGTAGGTTTCCCATGATGCTTCACATGATAGGGCGCAGACTGAGACCCTGATAGGAAAGACGCTAGATCCGTCTCTATTTGATGGACATGATTTGTGGATTTGATTTCAAGATTTAGATGGGCTTAAAATTTGTTAAACTTGATACAGTTTGATACTTGTGAGATCTACAATTTTTGGACATATTTTATTACATTGTTAATATAATTTATTTTATTTAATTTTTGGATGGTTTTAGTACTTTTGGCATGTGAATGTGAAGTAATGTTGTCATCTGAACTACATTTGGCTTGTTATGTAATGACATGTGTTGTAATTTGTTTTGTTTTTAAAATTTAAGTTTTGGATGCTTGGAGTACATTTGGCATGTGAAGTAATGTTGTGATCTATATTTTTTTGTTAAATTAAAAGTTAAAAGTTTTGCATGGTTTCAATCTAAATTTGGCATGTGATATTTTAATGTTAAATATTTTTATTGGATAGTTGAATTATAATTGGCATGGCATGTGAAGTTTTTAAAACTCAAGTTTTGGATGGTTTTAATCTACATTTTGCATGTGATATTTAATGAACTTTAAATGTTTAATGTTTTAATGTTGCACGATATATAATCAAAAGGTTTTTAAAACTTAAAGTTTTGGATGGTTTCAATCTACATTTGGCACATGTAGTATATAATGTTAAATGTTTCTATTGGATCTAGTTGAACTATAATTGGCATGGCATGTGAAGTAACGATATATATAATCAAAAAGTTTTTTAGACTCAAGTTTTGAATGGTTTCAATCTACATTTCGCATGTGATGTTTTATGTTTTAATGTTGTACGATATATTATCAAAAGTTTTAAAATTTTAAAGTTTTGGATGGTTTCAATCTACATTTGACACATGTGGTATATAATGTTAAATGTTTCTATTGGATAGTTGTTCACTATAATTGGCATGGCATTTCAAGTAATGTTGCACAAATCCCTTTTGGATGGTTGAAGTACATTTGGAATTTTAAGATTGCTTTTGATCTCTCCATGTAGTCTTGTTTGAATGAAAAAATTTCCAATAGGAAGAACATAGCTTTTCAATGCAACTAACCATGTATCAATTGAGCTCTAATTGAAAAAAGAGTTTAAAGAAGTAGATATATGCACAAATTATCCCTTTAATTTTGATTGGAAATATAATTCTAGTACATATATATGTTTGTTGAATTTGGGTCAATGTTGTTAATGCACTCAAATAGGTAGCCTTGTCGATTTATTTACATTGTGGAAACTTTTTACCAGAAAATCCAACTAGTTTTTCATCAATGCACATAGAAAAACTACTTGGAACAATTAATTGTGCATTCTAGAACATATCTATCCAATACAAGTAACATTTTTCATCAATGCACATTGAACATATCCGACCATTGGACAAGCAAATTTTGTACTAGATTTTCAATCAAGATTAGAGATGTGGGTCAAATCCCACCAAAAGTCGGAGAAGTGCTCCGAGTCTCTTGTCTGAAAGGAATTTTCATACAAAAATACACTACAGATGATTTATTTACATTGTGTCCATACTTTTTACCAGAAAATCCAACTAGTTTTTCATCAATGCACATAGAAAAACTAGTTCCAGTTAATTGCATTCTAGAACATATATATTGAGTACGTAAATAATTTTTCATCAATGCACATAGTAAAACTAGAACAATTAATTTCATTCTATAACATATATATACATATATATCCAATACATATAACATTTTTCATCAATGCACATGTATAGAAAATCTACTTTTAGTTGATACTAGAGCACGTGCTTGTACCAAAACAATTTGTACATGTGCAAACACTTGCACAAATAACATAAGCAGCTCAATTTTTAGTTGAGTACTGGAAGTTCTAAAACATATTTAATCCAAAGAGAATAAATTGTTGGACAATTCACTCAAAAAAATTCTAATGGAATTCCATCTTCAATAATCTGTTCATGATCGGATTTTGACATTTTCCATTTCTTAATTTTTGATTTTTTCTTTGATTGAACTTCTATCAACTTTATGCGTGCTGCACACACCATGTGACTATATTGACAACTTATGGAATCAAGTTCATAGTCTTCAAAGTAAACAAAGTCTCCACTTTGATGAATTTGTCTGAAAAATAACATTTCAGTATAATAGACCCTCTGTCATATTGAAATCCATGATCATTATAGTTTTGTAATAATTTCATTTTTCGTTCAGTGCAACGCATCAAATAATACTTCACATTTTCATCATTGTCAATAGGTGCAATTACAGCAAAAACATCTTCTACACAATAAAATAAACTTAACAAAATTATACATATTTAAATTTATTTCTAGATCTTTAAATCATTAGAAAGTAATTCAAATGTTACCTTCTCTAACAAGATCAGAAACTCTATCACCATTGGATGATATTATAGTTTCCTCTGATTACATTTATTCAAACATTGCAACAGACATTTTGCCCTTTGTATTTAGCTCTGTATGTTTCCAATCGTTCACATACATTTTGTTTTCACAAACGTCATTGGATTTTGTGTTGTCTATGCAAACATCACAAAAACATGAATATTTTCTTTTATCCAATGCAAACACATTTCTGGACGACTTTGTTTGAATTGAATGCAATTTTCGAGTCCCTTTTATTGTTTCAATGTCACTTCCAATTGATCTATCTACGTCTTCGATTCCGATATGCTAGGAAAACCTTTATATGGAAAATTAGAAGAAGAATTTGTAAATATGATATCAAAATACAATCAAAGATAATCATTGCATGATAAATGTACAATGTTTAAAATTAGATTTCCAATATAAATTAAATTGAATGTACCTTCGTACTTCTCTTGATGGGTTAGTCTCATGGCTTAGAGCAGCGATGCACCATTGAACAACTTCTTCAGCGTTCACAAGTTGGCTTGCAGAGTGGTTCATTTGATATCTTCGAAATGCTCATTTTATGCATGCTCCTGCACTGTCATGTTCTCCTTTTCCATGGCCAGTTTTAAAGAAATTCCAACAATGTTTAATGCAGGTTTTCTTATGAAGACAACACAACCAAAAGAATGATCGTGCAGATTTGAATTGACCTACCCATCCGTCTGACCATATCCATGTTCATTGAATGTTATTCCACGATTTTTCAATGAATCATAAATTTTTCCAAAACAATGTTGTACAAAACATGTATCATGTGTACGATCGTCACTGATATAAAAGTGATATTTTTTAATGATATGTCGATTTTCACTCGTGCTTTCTATATGATCGACATTTTGTTCAACATGTCTATATAGAATATGGACGAGCATGGAGACTTGGTTAGAATGATAGTATTCACTCTGAATTTCTTTTTGTGGAACAAATGTATAGTTTTCTGCAAAATCAATCACTGACAAAATGGTCCCTGGTGGAAAAACTTCACGATATTTTTTGAATTGCAAGTCTTGCCATTGAGCTCTATGGGAATGCTTGGTGTATTTGTAAATTTCTGCCTCAAACTTTCTCAAAAAGTCTATCAGAAAATTTCGACTTCTAGTAATTCAATTCTTTTAACACTATTTACACCTTGAATCGATGTATCGATATATTCATATCTCTTCCATTTCACTTTCATGTTGGACAATGATTGATCATTTATATCAATACGATATTTGTTTTGAAATTTAGTCAAATTTCCACAATCATCGCATTTTTTACCACCAACACATTTCTTTTTGTAAAATAGTTCATCGCTTTGTCTTTCACATAGAATTTGAGATATGAAATCACGGATAGTGGAAGGAGGAGGTGAATCCTTCCATAATGTTCTACCGAAATCAAGGAATGTGTCATAATATAACTCAAATTCCACATGATAACGGCAACAACAAGTGTCGCGCACGGTGATAGGTTTTACATACCATGGTTTTTGTTGAACAAAAGCACTGAGTGAAACTTGAATTTGACGATTCTCTTCTTTGAACTTGTTGAATAACTCTATTTGAGTGGTTTCCAAGAGATGTTTTTCATGTTCTTCGTATTGATTTCGTGCTATTATTCTTCGCATCACATGTCTTGCAGTCGGTGAAACACGCGAATTGTTCTTCCAATATTCATATATTATTTTTTTAACATCTTCTCCAAGTCTATCTTTGTATGGTTGCTTACAAATAGCTCTCCAACAAGCGAGTTCATCATTTACATCTATTTTCTGTCGAAATTTTCGATGTTTGTGCAGAGTTTTTCGTGAGGTTCCCAGTGCTCGTGCCATAGATGTTATCAAACGATTCTCTTGAGTACTTGGTGAAACCATTGCCATCTGTATTCCTCTACGTATATTTGAAACATCTTTATCTCTAGATCTCTTAATTGACTCTATAGCACTACTCATATTTTTTTATCACCTCTTCTTTCATTTTTTTATCTTTGGTTGATTTTCGAATACCCAATAGTGTCGTCGCTTCTTTTAATTTCCTTGATGATAGGAGATCTTTCAACATTTGAGCTTCAACTGTCACTTGCTCAGTTTTGAAAAACATTTCCAAAATTTTATCGACACGATATTGTATAACATAGTCAGGTTTTTTATCTCCATATGTGTGAGTGTCGACATTTTCTAACATCTCATTATCGATAGTGATTTCATCTGTACATATTCGAAAAAATAGTACATATTCAATAAATAACTAAATTAATAAATATATCTATAATTTCAATGATATGTGCATGTGTTTAATATATATATATATACCTTGTGATTCAATTTCTTTATTTGGATTTCTTTCAATATTTTCACCATCTTCAATCATCGGTTCAATAGATTTTTCACTTTCTCTTTCAAAATTTTGTATCTCATCATCAATGTTTTGAGGAATATCTCTGCCTGTTTACATTAAACAAAATAATTTTCAAATTAGTTCATCAAATAAAAATTAAGCTTCACATTTTACATTAGGAAAATTTTAAATATATCAATAGATCATAATATTTACATTTACATACCTGCTTCAATTTCTTCTTGAGGTTGATTTTCCTCTTCAATATTTTGAGGAATATCTCTGTCTGTTTACATTAAACAAAATATTTTTCAAATTAGTTCATCAAATAAAAATTAAGCTTCACATTTTACATTAGAAATTTTTTAAATATATCAATAGATCATAATATTTACATTTACATACTTGCTTCAATTTCTGCTTGAGGTTGATTTTCCTCTTCAATATTTGAGAGGGCTTCTAACTTTCTTTTGCGAGATTGTCTCGTCTCTTCTCTACGTTCCTCAGGGTCTTTTTTTCGATCATATTTTCTCGCACAAGTTCTTCGATTTCCCATGATAATAGGGTATGAAGTTTAAAAAATTTCCTTCAAAATATTAGACAATAACTCGATTACAAAAAACATTACAAAAGATTTAATTTAAAAAAATTCATTTTGAATTTTTTGTAAAAAATACATACTCCAATCCAAAACACTTACTTTAAAAAATTCGAGAGAAAACTGTCTTATAAAAATTAAACGAAGTTCAAAAGATTTACTTCAACTCAAAACACATACATACCTCCAAGAAATGTTCTTTAAATGTACGTCCAATAAAATTTCTTAAGTCCAAAACAATTTTTTGCAAAATCAGGCCGCCTCCACGAAATGTCTTCCAAAAAAATTCTTTAAACCCAAAACAATTCTTTGCAAAATCATTTTGCTTCCAAGAAATGCTCTTAAATCCAAACTTTGAAGAAAATTTTTTAAACCCAAACCAAGATCTTTGTAAAATCAGATGAAATGTGCGAAAATTGTGAATGATTTCGCGGCAATTTATATTGCCGCGAAATGTGTTTTAGTAGGGGCTCCGCAAAATTTTCCGGCCGATGGAAATTTATACAAAAGTTCGGCCGAACTATTAAGTCGTTAGACTTAACGTGCCATCGGCGCAAAACATAGTTCGGCTGAACGTTTAATCAAAGTTCGGTCGAACTAACGCGTCACCAGTTATGCAAAAACCAGGCTCTGAATACGTTTCTGCAACTTTGGACTGATTAAACTCCATGAAAGGTTTTTAATTAACTGTCAGAACTAAGACAAGAATTTTCAGAATTGAATCTACTTTCAGGAAATATAACTTTTATGGAATTTCATAAACGTTTACTAATTTTAATTATTTTTCTAATAAAATGGGTGCAAACAATTTCTGAGGGTCATTGCGATTCAGTGAAATCAAAATTTTGTATCTCCCAAAATCCATTGTAAAAAAAATTGAAAAAATTATGGGGCATTACATTGGTCCGTCGTTTCTAATGGGTAGCTTTTAGATTTTTAGTTTATAACTTATATGTTAAGAAATTTGTTGCGTCGCGAAACACATCCAAAATATGCAGTTTTTCGTATTGGACCAGTTCAAAAAATTCTAGTAATTATGATATGCATCCATTGGCTTTGTAAATATGATGAAACCAAAGTAGACTTTGTCTAAATTGTTGTAACACATTTTGTTTTCTCAAAAACACAAATTTTCAATGAATACAACATTGCGTCATAACATGACTTCTTATGAATCCTTTGATTGTTAAGAAACACACACTCAAAGAAACGCTAAGTTGACATATCAAATCAACATAAAAAAATTTCAAAAAATAAGTAATAGAAAGCTAACAAAATTTCTGACAACTTTTATTTTTATCGCAAAATGAAATTCTACACAGAAAAATTGTTATAGTTTGCAGAAAGTTGAAGAACCGAAAAAAATGAAAATTTTTTCTCAAAAAAGGGCAAAAAGAGTACACTCTAAGTGTATATGCAAAATGCAATTTATTTTCATCTTTTTAATGAATATATTAACGAGCCTTTTTTTATGGAAAAAATAATTTTGTTCATTGTAATTTTAACTTTATATTTTTGTATATTATGTTAAGATTTTACTTTAATTTTGAAAATACAAAAAATACAAAATGATAATTAAACAACACATGGATACAACTAATATCTATAATAATACTCTCACCTATCAATCTTGGCACTTAAATAATAAATATTTCACCTCAAGAGTCGATGTTAGTATTTAATTTTGTTGAAATATGCAAAAATAAATAGTGAAATTGGCATCCAGAAATAAAATCCAGAAAATGGCTACCATGTGAGGCTTTTGATTTAATTATTCCTTAATTAAATTGAAAGTAAATTGTAATTTCATCTCATAACAACTTGTATCAGTTAATTAAGTGAGATAGACTTAGTTAGCTCAAGAATTTCGAGTTGAGGGTCAAAGGTGAGGCATGTAGAGTGATTCTATTATTTTCAGGGTCCAGTTGCAGTTGTAGCTCTAGTGTGCTGTGAGTGTAATCAGTTAACTCAAATTAATTGAGGTAAAATCAGTTTAACTAGTTATAACTAAGTGATGAGCTACTGAGAGGTCAAGTGAATTAAATTAGATTTAATTCACAAGTAGTGATCTATCTTTATTTCACAGGGAAAAAATTCGTAATTTTCCATTAAGAAGAATTACATATTACATTTTACTGTATACTGTCCAAGTAGGTTCAAATACATAACATAAGTTGTCCAAATAAAGCTCATGTACATAAACTGATTGGTGCATGCTGTAATATAAATATAAGCAGATGTAAGTTTTGGTGCATGAAACTTACAAAAAAAATATTAGAAATATAATTATATCTACAAATAGCTGCCGGTAATCTATACTATCTGTCCGAGACCAAAAATTGGTGTGTCCACCATAAGTAGTTATAGAACAAAACCGCAGTTAAGCATTAACTGCCCCGAGAACCTATAGTCCATCTATAAACGGTCGGTGAAAATATCTGTAAACCTGTGCATCATCATGCTCGGTAATGTGCCAAGTGCCCCACTCTAGCTCCATGGCTTCTTTGGATAATTTATCTGCCACTTTGTTCCTTTGCCTGTAAATATGAGTGACAGATATATGGTCAAAATGAGTTTTGAGGAGTAATACTTCCCGCAGAATTGCAGTAAGTGTGTGAGTGTAAAACTGAGCAATAGAGTTGAACCAATTAATAACAACAAGAGAGTCTCCAAAAATCTGAATGCTGTTGTAGTTTTTTTCACAAACGAAAAGGAGGAGGAGTTTAAGGAAAAGAAGCTCGGCATAGTTATTTGTCCCGGGCCCCAATCCCATCTTTAGGTGATAATAATGGTTGTCGGATAAATATAACACAACACCACCCCTGCACCCGCTCTGGTTGGCTGCGCCATCAAAATATGCCCACGGTCTGGTATGGTCAATGTTTTCGGGGGTAATATTTCTCACTTGGGATGGAGTAGCATCATCAGGGATGAGACAGTAAGTAGCAATGGAGGAGGAGGCTATATGGTCTTCAAGTATCCGTCTGTTATCAAATATAAACCTATTGCGACTCGTCCATAGTTGCCAAGCCAAGATTAAAGGAAGGTTGTGCAACTTGTGGCAGTCACCCTCCACCAGACCGACCACGCCTCAGAGATGTTAGGACCCTGCCAAAGATGCGGGCACCTGAGATTTTGTGTGACAGAGTGCCAGATATTCTGTATAGCAACACACTCTAGGAAATGTGTTGAGCCGTTTCCTCCTGTGCCAAACAGAAACAGCATCTAGAAGGACCATGGATGTCCTGCCGATGGAGGTTATCCATATTGGGAATGCAGTTATTGAGAATGCACCACATTAGAAGTCTGTTTTTGTGTGGATCTTTCAACTTCCAGATCGCCCGCCACCACCAAATCTTCTCCTGTGGCTCCTTGAGATGGCAGAGAGTCTTATAACCAAACTTGGGAGAGTAGATACCATTTGGAGCTAGAGCCCATATCAACAAGTCCTCTTGTTTAGTGAGCTTGATGTGTGATGCCTGAAGAGCTCTGATATAGCATGCCCAATTCAAGTGACCTACCCGGGGAATTTGAAGGTCATCAGCGGCCAACCAAGCCTGGGAAAGCCAATTAGTGCGCTCATGGTCAGTAATTTGGGCAAGGTGATGATATCCCATAGTAGCTAAATATTCAGTGATCCAAGGTGGTAATTTGTAATGTTCACCGCTCCCAGACCACAAATCGGTACCAATACGAATTGCTTGGCCTGATCCAATCTGCCAAGTGATTCCCCTTTTGATCAAGTGAGCGGCCTTCGTGATGGCTTTCCAGATGATGGAATCACCGGGAAGCTGGAGAATATTGCCGCGGATCCATTCAAGAGTGTTGTTGGGAGATATATATTTTG
The DNA here is from genome assembly GCA_034641835.2 of Pinus albicaulis. Taxonomy (NCBI): domain Eukaryota; kingdom Viridiplantae; phylum Streptophyta; class Pinopsida; order Pinales; family Pinaceae; genus Pinus; species Pinus albicaulis. The sequence goes on along the minus strand of CM076577.1, from coordinate 986,465,604 downwards.
CTATGGTAAACTCCCGCCAAAGGCTCTGACCAGAGATAAGATGCTAGCATAGTTTAGCAGCAAGTACGGAGGCAAATAGATGAAGATATTTAATGCCCCATTCTCCCCACTGTTTTGGTATGTTAAAGTGCTCCCAAGCAATCCAAACAACTTGACTATCTTTCTTTTGATTACGCCAAAGGAAATTCCTGCATAGCTTTTGAATTCGGCTGGTGACACCCTTTGGTATCCAAGCAAGGGACATCCAGTATACTGGAATACCCTGGGAACTCTAGCCCAAAAACGCTCAAAAAACATGAAAAAACACCCCCCAAAAAAAAAATGTGTCTTCCAGAACGCACTTGTTTTTTTCGAAGGTCAAATTTCAACATTTTCTAAAATTATGCTAAAAACAAAATTGTTTGTTGAAAAAAGGATTGAAAAAACACCCCCCAAAAAAAAAGTGTGTCTTCCAGAACGCACTTGTTTTTTTTTTAAGGTCAAATTTCAACATTTTCTAAAATTATGCTAAAAACAAAATTGTTTGTCGTAAAAAGATTGAAAAAACACCCTCAAAACAAAACCAGTTGATGCTGGAATAACAAAAAAAAAAAAAATTGTCATACTTTTCGCATTTTTAAAAATAGAAATAACATTTTTTAATTTTTAAAATTCAAACATTAAAAAAACCCTAAAATTTAAGAAAAAAATAAATTTAAAAAATAAAAACATTTAAAAGCTTAAAATTTAAAAATATATGAAGATAAAAAAAAATAAAAATAAAAACAAAATAAAAATTTTAATTCAAACACTAAAAAAAACCTAAAATTTAAGGAAAAAAAAATAAAACAATAAAAAAAAAAAACTAAGATTGAAATTTTAAAAAATATAGAAATTAAAAAATAAAAATAAAAGCAAAATAAAAATATTAAATTAAAAAAAAAAAAGGTTAAAAAAAGAAGGAAATTATAAAAAATAAAATATAGAAATTAAATTTAAAAAAGAAAAAGAAAATGCTTATTAAATTTTAAAAAAATAAAATAATTTAAAACAAAAAATTAAATTTAAGGAAATATATTAAATTTTAATAAATTTAAAAATTTAAAATAAAAATATTAAAAAAAAAACATTATTTAAATTAAAAGTAAAAAAATAAAAAATAAAAATAAAATACAATGAAAATATTAAATTTAAAACAGTATATATTAGAAACACAAATAAACTATAGAAAATAAATTAAATTTAAATTACAAAAAATAAAATATATATATGAACTTAAATTAAAATATGTATATAGATCAGATTTTATTAAATTTTAAAAATATATATATATATTAAAATAACTAATTAAATGTAAAAACAAAAATATTAAATTTTAATAAATAAACAAATAAACAAATAAATTTTAAATATAAAAGAAAAAAAAAATAAAAACTTTAAAAATCAATTAAAAATTGAAAATTGAAAAAAATATAAAAATATTAAATAATATTAAATAAAAAAAATTTAAAAACAAATTAATTTAAAAAAAATTAAGTTTAATTAAAAAGAAAAAAAAAATCTAATTTTAAATACAAAATTTTTAATTGAAATATAAAAATATAAAAATTTTATGTTATTAACAAAAAAAAATTAATAAAAAAGTAAAACATTTAAAAAACAATATTAAATTCAAATAAATTTAAAAAAAATACAAAATTTATTAAATTCTATAAAATAAGAAAGAAAATTTATGAAATTAAAAAAAAAAAATCGATTAAATAAAAAAAAAAAGGGGCAAAATTTAATAAAAATTACTAACAAAATAAATAAAAAAAAAAATTTAAAACAAAAAAAATAATAAAATTTACAAAAAAATTAAAACAATATTAAAAAAAAAAACCAAAACAAATTGTATTTTATATATAAAAAAAAAATTAAAAAAAGAATTAAATTTTTTGAAAAAAAAATTAAAAAAATTTAAAAAAAAAATCAATTTAAAAAAAAAAATTAAAAAAATTAAAAAAAAAACCAATTTATAAAAAAAAAAATATAAAAAAAAAATCTAGGGCGGCGGCGGTGGTGGGGCGGCGGTGGTGGTGGCGGGGGCGGCGCCACCCGGCCCTCCGCGCCCGGGCGGCGGCGGAGGCCGGCCCGTGGGCGGGCGGGGGGCTGCACACCGCCGCCGCCCTAAATTTTTTTTCTTAAATTTTTTTTTAAATTTTTTTTTTTTTTTAAATTGGTTTTTTTTAAATTTTTTAAATTTTTTTAAATTGATTTTTTTTATTTTGATTTTTTTAAATTTTTTTCAAAAAATTTAATTTTTTTTTTATTTAAAATACAATTGGTTTTGTTTTTATTTTTTTTTATTTTGTTTTTATTTTTTTTTAATTTTATTATTTTATTTTTTGTTGTTTTAAATTTTTTATACATATGTATACTTTTTATTTGATTTGATTTTAATTTTTTTTTTTTAATTTTTTTTTTTAATTTTTAATATTTTTATCATAATTTGATTTTTTTTAAATTTTTTTTTAATTTCAAAAAATTTAATTTTTTTTTTATTCAATTTGTTTAATTTTTTTTTTTAATTTTCTTTTATTTTTATATTTACTATTATAGATTACTTATATTTTAAAATTTAAAATTTAAAATTTATTTATTAAATTTTTTAAATTTTAATTTAATTTAATTGTTTTTTTTTATTTTTTTAGTTTATTTGGTGTTTCATTTTTAAAATCTATAAATTGTTTCATTAAAAAAAAGCACTAAATTTATGTGTATTTGTTTTTTAATTATTTGCATGTGTTTTTTTTCTTTTCTTTTTTCTTTTTTAATGATAGTTTTTTAATTTTAATTTTTTAATTTTTATTTTCTTTTTCAATTTTAAATTTTTTTTTTTAATTTGTTTTTTTTTGTTAATTTTAAAAATTGTATTTTTTTTCTTATTATTTTTTTTTTTTAAATTTAAATTTTGAATTTAATTTTTTTATTTTTATTTTTTATTTTTTAAAATTTTTTTTTAATCTAAATTTTAATTTTGTAATTTTAATTATTTTTAAATTTTTTTTTTTTAACTTTTTAATATGGTTTTTTTAATAAGTTTTAAAAAAAATGTTTTTTTTTATGTTTTTTTTTTAATTTTTTTGGTCAATTTTTGTTTTTTTCTTTAAATTATGTGTTTTTTTTTTCAAATTTTGTCATTTCCTTTGATATAATTTTCAAATATTTTTGTTTTTATTTATTTATTTTTGTTTAAATTTTTTATTTTTACGAGCTATTTTTGTTTTTTTTACATTTTTATTGGGTTTTTTTTTATTGTTTTTATGTATATTTTTTTATCTAAGTTTTGTGTTTTATTACCAACATGAAAATCACCACTCTAAAAAAAAAAAGTTGATGCAGCATCAATACGTTTCAAAATTAGCATGAAAATCACCGCTCTAAAAAAAAAAGGTTGATGTAGCATCAATACGTTTCAAAATTAGCATGAAAATCACCGCTCTAAAAAAAAAATGTTGATGCAGCATCAATATGTTTCAAAATTATCATGAAAATCACCACTCTAAAAAAAAAGGTTGACGCTGAGTTGATGCTGCATCAATACATTTCAAAATTAACATGAAATTCACTAACATTTTAAAACAAATATTCATACTTCATAAATAAAAATATTAGAGTGTCAAAAATGAGCACCAAAAAAAAAATGGTGATTCTGCATCACCACTTTTCAAAATCGGGTGCTTTTTATGCTACCAAGAAAAAGTAGGTAACATTGCGGTTACCTATTTCATCGGTAACATTGTTTCAAGTATAGATTTAATAAGAACCAATCGACCGGCCCTGGAGAGCCACCGATGAAGCCAGTGGTTTATGCATCGATAAACCTTGGAAATCAGCCAATTCCAGTCCTTTGTTTGGTAGTCATTAGGTTTTAAATGAAATCCCAGGTATTTCAATCCTTCCCCAATGCTTTGATGAGTATAAGGAAAGAGAGCCAGAGAACTACCCCTTTCATGAGTAGAACAGTTGTTCATGATGATAGTTGATTTGTAGTTATTAGGGGACATGCTGGTCGCTTTACAGAAGCTTTGAAGAATCCTTCCAAATTGAATTTAGTCCTATTAGGTGCCATCAAGGAAAATAAGAACATCATCAACAAATAAAATATGAGTTAGGTGCATAACGTCATTGATGTGTAGTCCATGGAGCTCCCCAACATCGTTGGCCTTTTTAATGAGAGTAGAAAGAACCTCCATAATAATAACAAATAATAGGGGAGAGAGTGGATAGCCTTTCGCAAACCCCTCCCCGCATGAAAAAAATCCAATGTAGTGCCATTTAGGAGAATATTGAAGGATGCGTGATGGATGCAACCCATAATCCAGTCAATGAATAAATTGGGAAAACTAGTTTATATGAGAATAAGATGAAGATATGTCCAACTGAAATGATCGAATGCTTTTGCAATATCAATTTTTAGGATGGCACACTTGAGCTTCTTGGTCTTGATGGAGTGCAGGGTTTCTTGTGCCGTGCAATAGCCTCATGAATCTGGCGATGGTGAAGGAAAGCGAATAGTTCTTTAGCAATGTGAGCAGATAGGATGGGCTTAATGCGATTAGCAATGATCTTTGAGATAATTTTGTAGATGCAATTACAGATGGAGATAGGCCTGTAGTCATGAAATGAGATGGGGTGATCAATTTTGGGGATGAGCACAATAAATGTAGAGTTTAATCCATCATAAATTCTGCCATGCTTCCTGCTATCATCAATAGAAATAAGTAAATCTCTGCCAATTAGCTCGAAAAAATGAAGGTAAAATTCGATGGGCCATCCATCAGGACCAGGACTTTTATCCCTTCTGAACCATTTAAGGACCCCTTCAATCTTTCCCATGGTAACAGGTGCATTAAGGTCCTCCACTGTTCCTGGTCTACAAATCTGGTGAAGGATCTGGCAATGTTCATGATCTCCGGCAGATCATACTGGAGAGGGGCTCTGTATTGACTGGAAAAATGCTGAATACCCATGTCCAAGAGCTGTGGGTGTGTTCGAGCCGTAAATCCATGTTGATCCGTAAGTTCCCAAATGGTATTATTGATCCTTCGACCATTAGCATGTTGTTGAAAATTTTTTGTGTTTTCATCGCCAACTTGCAACCAAAGGGCTCAACTACGTAGTCTCCAATCAACCTCCTTTTGGTGAAGTAACTTAGATTTGGTAGCTTCAAGAGAGATGAGGTGGACCTTAGTGTCTGATGAGCAGTACCCCAAGAGATCGAAATCATTAAGGGTCGAGATTTCCAACTCAATTCTACGCAGCTCTTCTTCTTCCAACCTCTTCTTCCTTTTTTCCCACTTGATTGTCATGACCTTAATCCGGTTAAGATTATCATTGATAACCCTGGTAGGGTCCTGGTCCAGCAACTGGTGACAATGTTTCCACTCCTAAGTTACTAAGTCACAATAATCTTGTTCGAGGAGCCATTTGGAATTGAATTTGAAGGGAGGTCGGGAACGAAGGGGTCCAACCACAAATTCCAGGTAGACAGGTGAATGATCCAATATTCCACCCCTACCCACCCATTTCCTGGTGGTATTCATATGATTTAGGCACTGATGTTTGATAAGGAACCTGTCCAGTCGCCTAGCCACACCCGCAGCACCAGTTCTTCTATTCCTCCAAGTGGGTTGTAATTTGGGCATATGGATGTCTATGAGATCCGCGACATCCAATAGAGAGGAAAAATATTCTGATAGCAGATCCGGGACAGCATGGGTACCCCAGGATTTGGCTAACCCCATCGAGAAATTGAGGTCACCACCAATAAGGATATTTGGGTATTTTAAAAATGAATAACTTAATAGAGCATTCCAGTAGACTTCTCTATTGGTACATGGCCCATAAATATTAATAAGCAGAATAGGTAAGTCAAGCTCCCCCAATTGAATCTCCATACCAATAGTGCAATCCCTGCCCCAACAGTTGATCATCCGAGTGGTGCGGTTATTAATGCCCAACGCACAACCCCTTGATCTTCCCCTCGCATCCAAAGTGATGAAAGTCCAGTTTGGTAGAAATGAATTGAGAATAGTAAGTATGGTAGTGCCCTCCCCCAGAGTTTCTTGTAGGAAGAGTGCATCAACCTGAGTTTTGTGGAGTAAATCCTTCAGTGCCAATCATTTAACAGGGTTGGAAAAAACCCTACAATTGAATGTGAGACAGATCATTGTGAGACCCCCCAGAGGGTTTTCTTGCTCTAAGAACCCTGATTAGGGAGGATTGAGTGCCCGCTTTGACTTCTAAGTTGGCGCATTTGATGGCCTTGGCTAACGCCGATGGTCTACCACGGGTTCTGGACGGAATATCACTAGAGACCGGGCCAATGCCCAGAGTAGGAAGGGGGTTTAAGTGAGAAATGGAGCGAAGGAAATAAGAGTGGCCGGAAGAGGCAGAGTCAGTGGAGGTAGGGGAGGTGTCCCGGACCAGATTAGCAGAGGTATGGGGTAAGGTGGGTGGGATAGAGGGGGGGGGAGGCGGGGGCGCGGGGCAGAAGCAATAGAACAACTAAGAGAGGGATAGGTATTCAAAGATTGCAAAACTGAAAGTGATGATGCAGGATTAATTAAAATAAACAAGGAGACCGGGGAGAGAGAGGTACTCGACACAGTCAAGGAGCGGATTAGAGGGGTAGGTGTCGACGACTGATGAGTTCGAGCCTGTGTGATAGGCCAGTTTGGAATCACTGGCTCAGACTGAAACACAACATGAGTGACCATCTTCTTGCAGTTGATGGGAGCACCCAAGAGTGGACAATATTTAAATAGGTGTCCCACCTCGTGGAATTTCCGACATCTGAATGGGACTCCCTCATAGTCCAACATCTGTTGCCAAACCATGCCTTCAAAAAACTTGTTATAGTTTTCATGTAATCCATCTCGTGTGTCAAGAAATATAAGTATGCGAGCCACTACCTTGTTGCTGGTAACCAGATAGGATCTGTCATGGTCCAAATAATGACCAAAATCTTCACCAATGTTGCGCAGTGCGGTCTCATTCCAAAATTGAACCGGTAACCCAGGACCCCACATCCAAATGGGTCTAGCCCCAGCATTCTCTTTGTTCAGATCAAATAGAGGATACCAATGCTTCAGGAGAACCGGGTGCATTTCAATGTGCCAATACTGGTTGAGAACCTAGTCAACTTGAGTCAGAATAGCGAAGGTAAGCATAAACCAGCCCCTGGTGAGTAGAGATACATCCAGGAGAGTCTCCAACACCCTGCCCCAAATCTTCGTTGACCATTGTTTGAGTCTCACAATGGTATACTTACGCCCCCTGACCTTCCCAAATAACATAGTGGCTGCAGTTAGCTCCAGGTCATCCATACCTCTGTCGCACCCAAAATTTGAGTTCCTACTATGCTTATTTTTAGTTGAATGGTGCTTCTTTCCCTTTAGCAGACAGATTCGAGCCGGCTCTGATTCTCCCGAATCCTACAATTCCGAAGTGGTGATGGGGGAAGTCCCAACCCGAGCTTCAGCTGGAACATTTACGAAGACACCGGAGGCAGGTAATGGTAAAGACCCCCCTGAAGAAAAAGGAGGCACAACACCACCTATGTTGAGCTGTTCGAAGTTGTGGGTCGTCACACCAATGAAGGTTAGAGCTTCATCCACTGTAGTAGCCGCGGTCTCCAAGCCATTGTTAGGGCTGAAAGGTGGAAACGGAGTCTGAGGTCCCCAAAGGCTGTTGACTGTAGGTGATGGGGTAGAAAATATAAGAGGGTCCAGTTCTTCTTCGGCAAAAGAAGAAGAGCAGATCGTATTAACCAGGGAAGTGGTAGTGAGGACCGGTAAGTTTGTAGTGGGGACCATCCACCATTTCCTTGCCAGCTGCCCCGTCATTTTCCCCCAAATGTCAACACCCACTAGAGGGTCATCAGAATAATCAACCTCTTCTTCATATGCACTCATCCTGTCCATGGAATGGAGTGTAGGGAACTATTCAGAGCTGCAGAGGCCCCAACAAACTGATAGAAATAAAACAAAAAACGACAATACCCAACACAGGGACCCGCGAGAATACGACCAGTAAACATAGAGCGGATAAAATAAGAGTGTGAGCGTGTGCCCTGTCGTCGCAGGCACACAGGTGCCAAGATAATGGGTAGAGAAACCCGTGAAAAATGGTCCGAATACCGTAATCGCTGAAGTAGTGAAGCCCTACAGATCCGGCTGGTCAATCTCAAGTGATCAGATCCTAGCAGATAGCGCAGGGGTAGTTAGGGTTTCGCAGAAGTTAGGCAGAGCAGGCCTTCCCAAACCTCCAAAGGGAAACAGAGATGTCACGTCGCCATCGCTAGGGTTTTCGTTTACTCAGTTTTGTTTTAAGTTTGAAACACTTCAAGGAGAAGGAATCATCTAGAGTCAGCTGGTATTTTGGTTCCTTTACATAAAATACAAACAAAATCTCTTGAATAAGTAGTGATCTATCAAGTAACTGATGATTCACTATTAATAGTTTCATGCATGTCAATTTTGATGACGACCTAGTTGAGATAGAGGTTAAAGGGAAGTAAACTATCAATTCTATTATTAGCGAACTGCCCGATCACAATTATAAAGTCAGAGGAAGGATCCATGGGGATTGCGCAGTCAAGGAAGTTTGAATATCCTATTTAATAGGGATTAATTGCCTAGGGATTGCATGAGCAAGGTTGTGCTAAGAAGGGGCTGAGAATTGACTAAGTGTTGGTCAATTTTGCCTAAGAATTGCAAGTCAGTTTTGAGAAGGATCAGGGTGAGGTGATCGGTAGAGTGCGGGATTTTCTCGGTGTGAGAAAGCATTGTATTGTTTCATGATTCTTCGACTATGTACAATCTATGATAGAGGGGTTTTGAGTAGGTGCTTTCCCTAGATACATCTTGTGTTGTGTGATTGATAATTTCCTCTCTTACTTGCATGTGATTGAGCGATAGTGTTTTATATTCCGAAAATATTGTAGAAGGATTCAATATCTTGTTTTAGTACATTACATGATCGGATTGAATCCATTGCTATAGAGTTTTTATATAATTTCTACAGGGTATCAGAGCTGTGTTATAGATTTTCTACAAATTTTTCCTATATAGAGAAATAGAGTAGTTTTATTTCTTGCATGGTGTTTAGGGTAATTAGTTGTTTTGTTTATTTGTTTATTTTTATCTTTTATCAAAGTTTCAAGCTACATGATTATTCCTTGTAAGATGCAAAATATTTGACGTAGATGGGAGGATTGAGTTGCTTCAATCTTGGCATGGATTCAGTTCTCCTAATCTCGTGCAACTTTAAATCTCATGCATGCACTCCCATTTCTTCTCGCTAGCCAATAAGAGGTTTTAGGTGTTGATGTCCGGAGCGACTCAGATTTGAAACATCAACAGGTGGTTGTATGATTTTATCAAACGGATTTCAATCGATTTGGTCCACTTATTTAAGATTTTAGTCTAGCCTTTTCCATGTGGTATTGGATAGACGATGATTGGGTGATTTGTTAAAGCACTCCTTGATGTGAAGTCACCATTTCAATTCCCCACCCTGATCGGGGTAATATATTTGACATGATGAAGATGCAATCGTGCCAAGCTTACAATAATAATAATATTTTAGTTTGGCCTTGGCTTGCAGATAAATTCACTTTGATGATGTGTTTGAAATAAATTACTTTCTCTTATAGATAAATTAAAGTCCAATTATTAATTTATTAATATATTCAACCCTTTGTATCATTCTTAACGACCTAATTTGTTGAATTGTTTATGAATTTTGAAAATTTTCACACTACCTTGAGATATACCATAAGAAGTTCAACAAAAAGGTTTTCTAACATTAGTTATTTATTATTACAAAGCATTGACTAGATTTTTTTTTAAGGCCAATTTATTTTAGGAGAGGAAGGCCCCAAATTTATTCTGTAGTGGGCCAAGAAATAAGAACGATAATGGTTATTATAGAGAATATACAAAATATCATTTTAGAACTTTATGTTGTATCTTTCTCCATATTTTTGGAAAGAGAAATATGGTATTGATCATTCATATATAGGTTAAAGATCAAACGAAATTGAGTAAGCCATACTTTTATTGGCTGATCATGTCGTGAAATGTTCCTAACATAGTAGGAAAATATAGAATTCAACTTGATAAATATATCTAGTGTTTAAGAAACTCTTTCACCATATCACATTTGGATTTCACAGTGCCTCATGTATTTTTGAGGCCTATCATGTGGGTGAGGAAAATCGCAACCAAGCAAACATTTTCATACAAATTAATATTAACATGACTTCACCAATGAACCAAAGATTCACTAGATTGGTAATCCTATTGCATGATACTTCATACATGACTTTCCTTCATAGGTTTTATATTCTTTACAATGACAAATATTTTAGTTGACATTATGATTGATTTCAATTGCATGAAGAAATGAAGCAATGATCATCCCATTATTTGGCTACTCATCAATTTTCCACCATTTCTATTAAGCTATTTTTTGTGTGTGTGTCTTACTAACATATTCCATGAGTTACAAGGGTTGAGTAACTAAGTTACTTCTATTGATCATATTCCTCCTTAAGTTATATCAATTTCCTCTTAAAACATCTTTTTAAGGTTTATATTGAGCATTATACGGTTTGTCATTTTATTCTTATGATCACACCTATAATGGCATAAAGAGAAGCAAGATGTTGAACACGTTAATGTGGAGGAGATGTCCCTAATTTTATAAATATATAATTATGTACCCTTTGTTAGATATAATCATTTTTATACACTTTATTTCACTCTCAATTGGCCTTTTAATGCTTTATTTTACCATTCATCCTTAATGGCCTTTCAAATCTTCAAAGAAAATATTTACCTTGCCTTCATAATAGGCCCTTTTGAATCCTTACTTATGTATTTACCTTTTGTGTGTCTATATTAGCCGAAGGCTTATAAGGGGATAAATAATCAAATCATCAAATTTTCAATGTTTATATTGACCTTATTTTATGTACATACCCTACTGCAATAAGGAGATAGAGGATTGGATCATTGACAATCCAATGCTTGTATTCAATGTATTATTATGGTCATTTGAGTTATCCATATTATTTGAATGAACAAAATGTACCAAATGTAAGGATCATTATAGATGTAAATTTTACTTTAACTGTAATTTTTGTTGTTGTCGTTGTTGTAAATCAACGTTCTATTCATTCATTAGAAAATAACTACGTCATTAGCAAAATGCAGGTAGTCTCACCCCAACTAGGTTTGACAACTACCGTGAGCAACATGTGACAAAGAAAAAAAAAGGAAACTAAAGACACCATCCACAACCTAGGAGGCCAAAAGCACCAAAAAACACATAAAACTAGGAGAACACTTGTAACCATGCTAGTTGTTTGACGTAATTGAAGCTGGGTTGTCCTGGGCTGTTCCAGGAGGAGGTGGAGGGCAGAAAGATCATTCAACATGCTCTACAAAGTGGGCCATCTAGGACTCCAGCTTCTCCACCTTATTAGTTAGCAGGTTATGTCCACGCCAGGCCACCACAACTCGTTCTCTGACATGGAACTAAATGTAGTGCATTTTGTTTAGACTGGCTATGAGTACATGTTCTTCCTAGTGAACATGATCCATTGTTTCCAGTCGCTCCAACATTGACTGGATCAATTCCATGCAATTATCTAAACAACATTAATAGACTTCCCTCGAACCATGCACCACACACCTTGCCTTCCCTTGTCGGCCCGTGCCACCACGTTGCATTACCCAACCCCGCTTTTGAGGTTGCAGAGTACGACCCCCATGCTTGACCATTGAGCCACCATGACCACAACTACTGTAGACTCCACATGCTACCCGCCTCTAACAACCTATTGTCTTTGCACCCCAACCAACCACAATTTTCGCAACTTCCATGACCATTTCCTGTAATTGAGGCTCCCATTCCCCCTGTCTAGTCGATATTGGCTTCGCCAGGGAGGAGGACCGACTATGACGAGGAACTGGATGCATGGTTACAGAAGCAACGCTGGTTTGAGGAGGCCTAGCAAAGAAATTAGCGAGGATACAAAATGAAACTGAAACCACCAAGGCTCACCCTTCCCTTGCAGACGGGACAATACACAACCAAAACCACAAGTTCCAACCAACAGGATGGGGCTGAGCCCGCACTTCACCACCCTCACTTCGTCGCTGGATGTCAACAAGCCAGCCTACCCAAAAGCCTTGCCACCACGACCCCTGATGTAGAGACCGCAGAAGTTTATAAAATCCCGGAGAGGAGATTCCCAGGGGGATAATCCAATTGTTATGAAAACACAAAGAAGAATCCTCCCACATGCACCAAGACCACTGTATAACCTGAACCTTGAAAATCCATGCTCCGCTCACACACGAAGACGCTGAATGCCACACACCAAAGAAGAAAGCTGTCAATTTACAGACCCAAAAACCAGGGAGGGAGTGCCAATGAAGGGGTCACCACCTTTCCCAAATGATAAACCTTCGCCTCTTCATACTCCTGCTCACAGAATATAAATACCACGCAATGAGCCGAGACCATGCCCAAATACATACATCACCTGCCACAATCTACCATTGATCTTCACCTCTCACTCGAGTCGAGGTTAATAGAGGTTTCACATGAATCACCTTAACTCCTCTCGTACGCAGGTAAATGTGAGTGGATGGGGAGGCCGGTCCTTGTACCTGTATCTAGGTGGTAACGATCATCACCCACGTGTAACCTCGTGCGTCCGGTTCATCACCCCCATCGGGGAAATTTAACTCTTAACTTAAAGGATAAATAAGTCTACAATAATCTAAGTTAAACTATATATATAAGAAACTATGAACCATTCAAAGATGATAAACAAAGTGAATTGAATCTTGGAAGTAATACTATTTGTTCTTGTTGTTAAGAATTTTGATTTTATAATTATCATCTTAACATTCTTTCGATTTAATTTCCTCTCTGCTCTACCTTTTGACTTTCAGAATTTAGAAGTGTATGGCATGATATATTCTTATACTATTGGTATACATCCTTGTAATCAATTGGTTTCCTTTGTCCAACATTGTCACTTCTAGATTCAAATTCTACCTAGGATCCAATCATCACAACTATTTGTATCATTGCCACATTTATTTTGAGTGCATTTGCATAAGCTAGATTTACAATAATTATGCAGACAAGTTTCAAATTTTAATGAAGTTATAAATATCATAGGTTCTCACTGAACTCTATGATTTAACTAATCTCACCATATTCTATTTGTTCAAAACTACATCGGTAGTCAAATTCTCATTTGTGACTAATGATATGCTCCCACGTCTTTTGAAAATGTTGATTTTTTCCCACGAGGTAAATTCAATTAGAGATTTCCATGTTATGAAGTATGATGTAAACCATGAAATCAAGGTTCATATCCCTCATGGTCAAACTAACGAAAAAATGCTATTTTTTAGATGCATTGTCTATGTTGTACGATCATGAAATACTCCTTAACATGCAGGAGTCCTTCATAGTATCTTGAAAATTATCTTATTTTTTTCCTACATGGATCAAGCTAAGTTAACACTAGTTTCTTTTAATAACATTCATTTAAGACCATTCTCAAATATCTTAATTTCTATGCTTGGGTAGGAATTATAACTAACATTGGGACATTTATAGTCATTCTTTTTTTTTAGCACAAACAACTAAAAATATATTTATATTTCATAAAATTTGTGTTGGGGGGGCACAACTATATAGCCTTTACAAGTATTTCCGGTTGGTCCAAACTGATCAACACTATAGTAAAAAACAAAATTCTAAATTGTGATCCCAAACTATGCCCTAGAGTAGGCATAAGGGTGTTACAACTATATGAAAATTCTAGCTTGTAGATCCTCCAAAAAATACCAACTAAAAATTGACACTTACAAAACATGGTTTGTGTTATCACTCCACCGGATCTCCGAAGGCTGAGAAGGAGACTAGCAAAGGTAACCATAGACTGCTTTGGCCTAGTAGCTAGCCCTAATATGCAGGAGAGAGCTCTCTCCAAAACATCACAACCAAATTGACTCGATACTGAGGATTTTAGGCTAGGTATAGTAGCACTAGGGTTTGATTGATTCATTTTGGGTGCTGGATGGTGAATTAGGTCAAAGAAGGACTAGGTCAAGGCACTGAGGATCATAATGCAGAGATATGATGGGGCAAGGTAGGCACATCCTTTAACATATTCAAGTATCAATATGAGTATCATCAGACTGGTAGGGTTTCAAAAGGAGCATGTAAATCGTGAATTCTTTTCAATCAGAAGAAAGTGAAACACAACTATGAGAATTCCTCCAAAATAGAGCATCAAATAATGAATTCTACTTATCTAACTTAAGAATCAATCACATTGAAAGATGGACATGAAAATTGAAAGCATAATACATTCTAACATATGATAACATAAGAGGAAACACTACTAAAACATATACCACAAGAATCCCACCAAAATAGCTGTAACTCTGTCTATTAGTTCCTGCCAAAAATGAATGATTACACTTGTGTTCAAAGATCAATTACATAGCATCCAACCCTTGCAATGAAAAAGAAAATTAAAGATATAGACCAAAACAGACTTCTACCACTCTGAGGGGTCGAATCCATGACTTGTGGAGCTTTTACCCAAAGTCCTCAATTGGAATCCTAATGACTAGGGAGGTCATAAAACTCTTCCTATATTTGATGAAACTAATTCACTTGACCTAAAATTACTTATTTACTTGATGTATCTACATCTAGTAACTATAAAAGACATAATTATATTTAATTTTTACATTTACATTAGTAATTATCCTGGGAATCCATCAATCAACTAAGAAAAAGTGAAAATTCTAAAGAAATCAACAGACTGGAAAAAACAAAACATCCTTGCAAAAAGCGTAGCATGTCTGGGAAAAAGCGCAGTGTGGGCCTTCAAATAAAATTTTGACTGCCTTCCTGAAGTCCAAATTGAGTCCAAGATATCTCATTGGAAATATCTTCCTGTCTGGTTGTCAAAAATGTCCTCAATAATTGAAAATGATGGAGTGAAGCTCCTAAAAAATGAAATCTCCCAAGACTGGTCAAAAAGCGTAGTGTGAGGCTCAAAAAGGTGGCAGAAAGGTGTTTTTTAGGAGGTTTTTGGGCTTTTCCACTTGTCAAAAGATCATTTTTTGGAGTGCCAATAGTAAAAAATTGACGTAGAGACCATTCTATATCCAACCACGTAGATTTTTTAGCATTTAGAGGCCTCTAGAAAAAGCGCAACATGGCCCACGGTGCGCTTTTTGCAGATTCCCTGTGCAAAAAGATTGAAAAATTTGACCAAAATGCTCAAAAAACCAAAAACTTGCCCAAAAAATCTCAAAACTGCTGAATGAAGTCCCGATGAAGTATGTCAAGCTACTAAATAGGAATCAACAAGAAAGTCAAGTTTACGCTTCTCATTTTGGCTGATTAGGGTTACCTTGAGCTTGTCCTTCAATTGTTTGATCTTGATATTGCAAATTTTGTTTCTGGTGTGATAATGATCAGCCATGTGCCTCAACATATGATTGTCCTTGTTTTCCTTGTGAAGAATATTCTCTAGGTGTATGTTAACTCTTTCAAGCCAAACTTCTCTGTTCTCATTATATTCCATGGCAATCTTGTCCTCAAAGGTGAGTTCTTCTACCTCATGTTGCTTCTCCTGCTCCAACGCTCTTTTAAGGCCCCTTGTTTTTGGTCTCTTCTTGGTGATCTGAGCCTCATCCTCATCAGAATCATCATGTGCTATCACTACTTTGCCTTTGAAATATTTCCTCTTAGCCTTCAACAAGTCCATTTCCAAGAGTATTTGTTTGTTACTCAACTGTTTGTTTTCTTGCTCAAGGAAGGAAATGACAAACTGGGCTCTTGCCAAATTATCTTGCAACCCTTTTATTTTGACATCTTTCTCTTTGACGACCAAGTTTAAGGCTTCAAGTTCATCTTGGAGATCCAAGTCCACTAGGTCAAACTCCTTTTCTTCCCAATGTTGAAGGGTTTCCTTCTCTTGGATAACCGTCTCCTGCTACTTATGATATCCCTGTTTTGCTGATGTAGAAGGCAAGGCCCCTTCCATAATTTGTGGGAGAACACTTGCCTATGTCCTCTATGATAGGTTTTTACCTCTTTGTACTTTTTAGTCTTCTTCAGTGTAGCCCTGCTAGATAACCTCGTTTGCTTTTGAGAATCTGATGCCGATAGTGGAATAGGTCTAGTAGGATGATTTGGTGGTGTTGTGAAGACCTCTGCCTTAATGAAAGTATCCCATGCAATGTTCAAATTTTTGAGGTGACGAAGGAAAATTATTTTAATGAGTGAATGATGTAAGAGACTGTTCATTTGAATCTCATATTCTTTGTTCTGCACTATATAGGCCATCTTGTCAATGCTCTAGTACAAATAATAGGGAAGGTTGAGCAATTTCACCCTAGTGAAATGCATAAGTAACCTAATGTGATAGCTGTACAACCTAGAGAACTGCCTTCACAAGTGAAATATTTCATGATGATCTTCATCACAGGAGCAAACCTATTAAGCAGCTGACCAAAAGGAAATATTTTATTGATGTTGTCTTTGTAAGGTGATTTGAGGCAAGGCTCATACAACTAGGCATCCAAATATTTAGTTTTGAACCACTTTTCACCTACATTGGGTATCCCTGTTGCTGTTGTAATGATGTTTTTAGAAATGGAGAATGTCACCCCTGCAATGGTCACTTGGTATTTTTGTAGGTTGGTGATGAAGATCCTGGTCAAATT
The DNA here is from genome assembly GCA_034641835.2 of Pinus albicaulis. Classification (NCBI taxonomy): domain Eukaryota; kingdom Viridiplantae; phylum Streptophyta; class Pinopsida; order Pinales; family Pinaceae; genus Pinus; species Pinus albicaulis. The sequence goes on along the minus strand of CM076577.1, from coordinate 986,448,793 downwards.
AGGATGGCTCTGCACTCTTTGGACCATCTCACAAAACTCAAAATAACCTACATGCTGGAAACATTTGATTGCTAAGGGTGATGACATAAATTCCCTAGTGTCTGATGGCTCTAGCCTCAAGATTCTCCCTCCTTTATTGTATGTATTCTTCTCTTCTTCTATGGTGTTTCTTTCCTCCTCCATGGTGTTTCTATCCTCCATTATATTCAGTTTTTCTTAGAAACCCTAGGGGAGAATGGGAAGGAAAAGGGAGTGGGATTGTAGGGTTAGGGAGTTGGGATAAGTGAGGGAAAATCTAGGGAAGTGTGTAAGGGATTTAGGAAGCTTAGGGAAGTGATGGGGAGTTGAAATGATAAGGGGAATGGGGTAGGGAATTCAATTACTAGGATGTTGTCTAGCTGCCTAGAAAAGCGAAGCGTCGGGGTAGGGTTTTAGGGAATATAGCTTAAGAGTGGAAAATGAGGGGATGTGAGGGTAGTGGGAGATGAATTAGAATGTGAAGGAGGTAGATGGGTCTAGGGAAAAATAATTTGACCCTATAAAATTTGAAAACTAGGGTCTAATAACTAGAACATGGCAAGGATAGCAATGAGGGGTTTGCATCATAAAATTATGACCATGAGCTGAAAGGAGGAGCTTGAAAGATGTAACTTATTTACAAATGAGTGAATAAATGCTCAATTTTATTTTAGAACCCTTGGAGACAAGCTTTGAGGTGGTAGCTCATTCACTGCAAAAAGCGCAGCGAACACTGAGAAAAGCGCAACGTGCTTAAGAAAAGCGCAGCGTGCCCACTGCAAAAAGTGCAACGCCTGTGGAAAAAGTGAAGTGATGGACCCTGGAATTTTTTTTTTGTAGAAAAATTTGGTTTTTTGCTTGGAGAAGTTGAGAGCTCAATGCTGAAGAGTGAAAATAAGTGACTTTTTCTCTTTGAGGGCCTTTTATACTTTGGAGAAATATCATTAAATATACATGGACCCACATTTCCTTTTTCAAAATCAACCTTACATTGATTTTTACCTTTAACCTTTGAATTTGATCTCTGAAATTTATCTTTTGATGGCTTAGGAACATTGAATTGTTTTTTTGGAACCTTGATCATTTTTGATGGAACTATGAGTTTTTGCAGCTACTTGGAGATCTGAAGTACTTATTACAAATTAGGAACACAAAATTACATTTTTCTTTGACATCAAATTTACTAATCAAATTTACTGATGAAATTTATTTATTGTCACTCCTTCACTTGTTGGAATTTACGCATGAAATGATAATTTGATGACCTTGGAACCCTAAGACCTAATGGAGACTTTGGACTGAATGAAACCATGATGAAAATGAATGTAATGATGATGACAACTCATGAATGATGGTACACTCAACAAAAAGGTGAAATGAGCCAACAAGTAGTAAAATTGTGAAAGGAGTGAAATCAGACCTAGATCTACATCCCGTGACCAAATTTTTGCATGATGAGCTAATGGAATGACACAAATTTGAAAATGGGAACCTAACAAGACATGATAAGAGTCTATTTGATCACTCGTGGTAGGACGCAAAAACTGACACTAACATTGGCTCCAGCTGGGGATGGCAACTCCTTGGAGGTGTCAAGAACACCATATACCAAGTAGCCTAACCATTGGGCATGGAGTCAAAATCTAATAACCAAACTAAATGCTGAAAACTTGATATAATAAACTGGCTCAAAACTGGACTGACTTGACTGAAATAAAAACTACAAAACTTATTGATGACAACATATCATCGAAACTTGAGGGCTTCAAATCCCGATGACAAGCCTGCCTGCTGAAGACATATGTACACTCATGTGAAGTGATCCTTCTAGTGTAACCAATCCAACAGATGGCTACTTACTTGAGTTATGCTCTCACTTTCCTCGAGCAGGAAAAACAAACAAAAAATAGGCCACTCCAAGTGTCTACCGAACATGTCCTCATGATCCATAAATTTAAGAAAAGATATCATCCCTATAGACTACAAAAAAATTGCCACTGGATCCTGAAAAAAATGAAAATTTACCTCTTGCTGATCTAGAAGAAACAAGGTACCTTTTTCTTCTGAATCTGATCTCTCTTCATAACGTACCTCAAGGAGAGTGTGTTATTGGTCTTCAAAAATTTCTGAACAAGTAGGTGAGAAAATTTCTTCTTGAAACAAAAATTCAAGACATGAAACATGACAAGAAAAATATGAATGAAAATCCTCAATGTCATGGTCCTCTGAAATTTGAACAGATTTTTGATCATCTTCATATGTTGAAGTGGAAACAACTTGCTCTCTACCAACTGACGGCTGATTGGAATTCTCTTCAGTCAAGGCAAAGGCAGTTTGCTGGAAATTTTCCTGAACTGAATGACAACTAGGATTTGATTCTTTCTCATTCTTTTGGAAGGGAATTTATAGCAAGGCCTCTTGAAGTTCCTCATCCATAAATTCTTGATCACCATAAAGACTTTCCAAATGACAAATAAAACCTTGAAAATGCTTGCAACGATATTTTACCAACATTAAAGATGGATGTTCTTCTTTAAAATTTTCATAAAACATCATATGAAAATCAACAAGTGAATAAATAGAACCAGGTGGCAAACCTTCATACCATGATCTTTCTTATTCCTCCAAGGTGGCCATGAACATATTTATCATACAATATTGAGGAAATTTTACACTCAACTTGCATGCATGCATGTGAAATTTAATGAGATGTAGAGCAACATCATCTCCTTTCTTGTCTTTGAAATTTGGGAGATAAGTCTGCCAATCTACACAAGGCATGCGGTTCAGAAAACCAAGAATATGAGCTCGATTCATAGGGTTGAATCCATCTTGAAAATAATGAGGTCACCAAGAAATTCTTCAGACTACCGGTTCTTGAAAAGTGGAGTTGCCATGAAATTTATGAATCTTTGGATTTTCGATACTGGAGTCGCCAGGTGAAATATGCACAACCTTCTTTGTGTCTGACCACTATTCACTATCAACAATCAGATCTGATCCTTTTCATTCTTTCCCAGGGAAGATCTGTCACCTCGTTCCCTAGTATGGTCGCCAAGATGTTATCAATCCACCGAATCTCTGAAGGCTGAGAAGGATAGCAAAAAAGGTAACCACAGACTGCTTTGGCCTAGTAGCTAGCCCTACTAGGCAGGAGAGGTCGCTCTCCAAAATATCGCAACCAAATTGACTGGATAATGAGGATTTTAGGCTAGGTATAGTAGCACTAGGGTTTTATCGATTGATTTTTGGTGCTGGATGGTGAATTAGGTCAAAGAAGGACTAGGTCAGGGCACTGAGGATAATAATTGCAAATATATGATGGGGCAAGGTAGGCACATCCTTTAACATATTAAATTATCAATATGAGTATGATCAGACTGGTAGGGTTTCAAAAAGAGCATTTAAATCATGAATTCTTTTCAATTAGAAGAAAGTGAAACACAACTATGATAATTCCTCCAAAATAAAGCATCAAATAATGAATTCTAGTTATCTAACTTAGGAATAAATCACATTGAGAGATGGAAATGAAAATGGAAATCATAATACATTCTAACATATGAAAACATAAGAGGAAAAACTTCTAAAACACATACCACATGAATCCCACCTAAATATCTGCAACTTTGTCTATTAGTTCTTGCCAAAAATGACTGATTACATTAGTGTTAAAAGATCAATTACACAAAATCCAACCCTTGCAATGAAAAAGAAAATGAAAGATATAGACCAAAAAAAATTCTCCCACTCTTAGGGGTTGAATCCATGACTTGTGAAGCTATTCCCCAAAGTCCTCAACTGGAATCCTAATGATTAGGGAGGTCAACAAACTCTCCCTATATTTGATGAAACTGATTCACTTGACGAAAAATTACATATTTACTTGATGTATCTACCTCTAGTAACTATAAAAGACATAATTACGTTTAATTTTTACATTTACATTAGTAAATATTGTTGGAATCCATCAATCAACTGAGAAAAAGTGAAAATTCTGAAGAAATCAACAAACTGGAAAAAGCGCAACATGGGCCTTCAAATAAAATTTTGACTGCCTTCCTGAACTCCAAATTGAGCACAAGATAGATCATTGGAAAGATCTTCCTGTCTAGTTGTCAAAAATGTAATTAAAAATTGAAAATGATGGAGTTAAGCTCCTAAAAAAAAAATCTCCCAAGATTGGTCAAAAAGTGGAGTGTGAGGCTAAAAAAGGTGGCATAAAGGTGTTTTTTTAGGAGGTTTTTTGGCCTTTCCACCTGTCGAAAGCTCAGTTTTTGGAGTGCCAATAGTCAAAAATTTATGTGGAGACCATTATCTATCCAAAAATGTAGAGTTTTTAGCATTTAGAGGCCTCCAGAAAAAGCGCAACGTCGCCCATGCTGCACTTTTTGTAGGCTGACAGTGCAAAAAGCTTGAAAAATTTGACCAAAATTCTCAAAAAACTAAAAAATTGCTCGGCAACTCTTAAAACTGCTGAATGAAGTCTTGATGAAGTATGCCAAGCTACCAAAGAGGCATCAGCAAGCAAGTCAAGTTGACCCTTCTCCTTTTGGATGATTAGGGTTTCCTTGAGCTTGTCCTTCAATTGTTTGATCTTGATATTGCAAATTTTGTTTCTGGTGTGATAGTGATTAACCATGTGCCTCAGCATCTGATTGTCCTTGTTTTCCTTGTGAATAAGATTCTCTACGTGTATGTTGAATCTATCAAGGCAAACTTCTATGTTCTCATTAATTTCCATGGCAATATTGTCCTCAAAGGTGAGTTCTTCTGCATCATGTTGTTTCTCCTACTCCAATGCTCTTTTAAGGCCCGTTATCTTTGATCTCTTCTTGGTGATCTAAGCCTCATCCTCATCAGAATAATCATGTGCTGTCAATGCTCTGCCTTTAACATCTTGCCTCTTAGTCTTCAACAAGTCCATTTCCAAGAGTATTTGTTTGTTACTCAACTGTTTGTTTTGTTGCTCAAGGAAGGAAATGACAAATTGTGCTCTTGCCAAATTATCTTGCAGCACTTTGATTTTGGCATATTTCTCTTTGATGACAAAGTTTAAGGCTTCATGTTCATCTCAGAGATCCAAGTCCGCCAGTTCAAACTCCTTTTCTTCCTCACGGTGAAGGGTTTCTTTCTCTTGGACAATTGCCTCCCACTACTTATGATATCCCTGTTTTGCTGATGTAGAAGGCAAGACCCATTCCACAATTTGTGGAGAAAACACTTGCCTATGTTCTCTCTGATAGGTTTTGACCTCTTTGTCCTTTTTAGTATTCTTCACTTTAGCCCTTCTATATAACCTAGTTTGGTTTTGAGAAACGGATGCTGATGGTGGAATAGGTCTACCAGGCTGATTTGGTAGTGTTGTGAAGACCTCTGCCTCAAGGAAAGTCTTCCATGCAATGTTCAACTACTTGAGGTGATGAAGGACAATGATTTTAATGAGTGAATGATGGAAGATATTGTTCATTTGAATCTCATATTCTTTGTTCTGCACTATATAGGCCATATTGTCAATGCTCCTGTACTAATAATAGGGGAGTTTGAGAAATTTAACCCTAGTGAAATGCATAAGTAACCTCACCGTGATAGTTGTACAACATGGAGAATCTACCCTCACAAGTGAAATATTTCATGATGATCTTCATCACGGGAGCAAACCTATTAATCAGCTTACCAAAAAGAAATATTTCTTGATGTTGTCTTTGTAAGGTGCTTTGAGGTAAGGTTCATACAATTGGGCATCCAAATCTTGAGTTTTGAACCACTTTTCACCTAGATTGGGTATCCTTCTTACTGCTGCAATGAGTAGAAATGGTGAATGTCAGCCCTGCAATGGTCACTTGGTCTTTTTGTAGGTTGGTGATGAATATCCTGGTAAAATTAGGATGGATCTGCACTCTTTGGACCATATCACAAAACTCAAAACAACCTACATGTTGGAAACATTTGATTGCTAAGAGTGATGACATCAATTCCCTAGTGTCTGATGGCTCTAGCCTCAATATTCTCCCTCCTTTATTGTATGTCTTCTTCTCTTCTTTTGTGGTGTTTCTTTCCTCCTCCATGATGTTTATCTCCTGCTCCATTATATTCGGTTTTGCTTAGCAACCCTAGGGGAGAAAGGGAAGGAAAATGGAGTGGGATTGTATGGTAAGGTAGTTGGGATAAGTGAGGAAAAATTTAGGGAAGTGTGTAAGGGAGTTAGGAAGCTTAGGGAACATATGTGGGGTTTAAATGATAAGGGGAATGGGATAGGGAATTCAATTACAGGGATGTTGTCTAGTTTCCTAGAAAAGCACAGCATAAGGGTAGGATTTTGGGGAATATAGCTTAAGATTGGGAAATGAGGGGAAGTGAGGGTAGTGGGGGATGAATTAGAATGTGAGGGAGGTAGATGGGTCTAGGGAAATACAAATTAACCCTACAAATTTTGAAAACTAGGGTTTTAATAACTAGAACATCGCAAGGATAGCAATGAGGGGTTTGCATCATAAAATTATGACCATGAGCTGAAAGGAGGAGCTTGCGAGATGTAACTTACTTGAAAATGAGTGAAGAAACCCTTAATTATTGTTTAGAACCCTTGGAGAAAATATTTGAGGTGGTATCTCCTTCACTGAAAAAAGCGTGGCGAGCTTGAGAAAGGCACAATGAACACTGAGAAAAGCGCATCATGCCCATTGCAAAAAGTGCAACGCCTGTGGAAAAAGTGCAACGATGGACCCTAGAACTTGGTTTTTTGAAGAAAAAATTGGTTTTTTTCTTGACGAAGCTCATATCTCTATGTTGGAGAGTGAAAATAAGTGACTTTTGGTCTTTGAGGGCCTTTTATACTTTGGATAAATATTATTAAATAGACATGGACCCACATTTCCTTTTTCAAAATCAACCTTACATTGCTTTTTACCTTTAACCTTTGAATTTGATCTTTGAACTTTATCTTTTGATGGCTTAGGAACATTGAATTTATTTTTTAGAACCTTGATCATTTGCTGATGGAACTTTGAGTTTTTGCAGCTACTTGGAAGTCTGAAGTACTTATTACAAATTAGGAACATAAAATTACATTTTGCTTTGAAATCAAATTTACTAATGAAATTTATTTATTTTCACTCCTTCACTTGCTGGAATTTATGCATGAAATGATGATTTGATGACCTTGGAACCCTAAGACCTAATGGAGACTCTGGATTGAATAAAACCATGATGAAAATCAATGTAATGATGATGACAACTCATGAATTATGGCACACTCAACAAAGAGGTGAAATGAGCCAACAAGTAGTAAAATTTTGAAAGGAGTGAAATCAAACCTAGATCTACATCCAGTGACAAAATTTTTGCATGATGAGCTAATGGAATGACAAAAATTTGAAAATGGGACCCTAAAAAGACATGAAAAGGGTCTATTTGATCATTGGTGGCAGGATGAAAACACTGACACTAATAGTTTGCAAGTAGGCTTAATGAACTAGGTTTAAGCTTAGAACCCCATCCACTTTTAGGTTTCCTTCAGTTATATGGACCCCTCATTCATGAAGAGGTATTCCATCTTATTGCTATGCCTGTGGACATGAATAAATGATTTGGAGTGAAAGCTTACTAACATATGATATATACTTTTTACAATAGCTTGGAGTCTGATTTCATTTGAAAGAGGGTCATTGAGGAGGTGGTGCAAAAGGATGGCAGGGTCAACAATGATAAGGTGATCTTAAATGTTTCTCTTCGTAGCTAGAGAGACACCTTATAGAAGCACATATGTTTTTTCTTGGTTGATTGCAACAATTCCTATACCCTAGGAGAAGGGGTATTCCCATTTATCCTTAGGGTGATAAATCACTCCACCACCCTGCTCCTACCATCCCAGCTTCATTTGTAATCATTATTAGAACAATTAGATTGGGGTATATTCTATAGTGGTTGGATTATTTCTGGTGTTTCATGACACATCACAATTTTATATTTGTTACCACCATTTTCTTTAATCTTTATGCTATTTTAAGGAACTCTTTCAAGACAAGTTCCCTTATTGGGTATGATAGTTATATTGTATCTCCATATTACTTTTATGCAAGTTATAATATCAGTGTAGGGGTTACATTTAGATTTGAAGGAAACAAGGAAAATAATTTGAACATTCCCAATGAATAGATTGATGGCTCTACATTTTTGTTATGGACACCTCAACGCCTTTTCAAGATGCCATCAAACTCATACTATAACTTGACATCACAAGGGAAAAATGTAGCATTTGCACCTACTCAGTCTAACCATGTAACGTATTCTAGGTTGTGTCATTTCATAAAATTAGGGTGGTTTGAAGGTTAAATCAATTGCTTCCAAAATAAAATTTGTTATGGTCATATAATGATCAACTAAATTGGAGTGATAATTACTGAATTTAAGAATATATTTAATTAATTTATTTTCCATGGGACAATATAGAATCATTACAATATTGAAGCATTTGGAGGATTTGAATTGCAATAAGTTATGGGGATTGCTTCTAAACCTAAAACTAGTGTGATATATTGGATGATGTGTACAATCCAAATCTTCAATATTACCCTTAGGTCTATTGGTAATCATCTGAAGGAGATGAAAAATTTATTTCAAATCATATCTTTCAAACATATATTTCTAGATTTGAATCATGAAACATATGTATTGTCATTATAGGCTCAACAATCCCCTTTGGGTACACTATTGCGAGAGGATATTAGAGAGGGAAATTATATTATCTATTCTTCTAGTTTTAAGGATTTGTTTGTGATATTTTGGATTTAGATGGATTTTTCTTTATGTTTTTCTATGTTATTTACTTTGTGTTATCTTTTAAAAGTTTTTTAAGGATAGGTATATGGAATTCTATTTGTTTTTTTTTCTCTATTAAAAGTACATGACTAAAAATGACTTTTTAAAATTCATGTATTGATGTTAAGCCCTATATAAGCCCCATGTGAATCCAAAAACCTCTTATTAAGTTCTATATATTGAGTGATTACATTTCTATTGTTATATTATTTTGTAGGCTAGAACTCCACATGATCCCATTTTATTATAATTATACCCTTCATCTCCTATATATATACTAAGGATACCTAGTCTTAGGATAATCAAATATTGTCTTTTCCATTAAATTTATTGTAAAAGGATGTTTCTCCCTTAAATTGGACTATAATTATTGGTTTCTTGTCATTTTTAAGGTGCAAGGATCATAACATTTGGTATCAAAGCTCTTGATTCTAGTGTTTTTCTACTTCAAATAGGTCATCCTGGATTTTTTTCTCTAACATTTTTTTTAGGGAGGTTTCAGATAATGAAACCTAAATAAGACTCAGAATACATCTTGGAAAATTTTTGGTTCAAGTTTTAGATCTTGGTTCACTATATTTTCAGAGATATGGACCAAGGAAGTTAGGGTTATTTGAATACTCCTAAATTCTATCTCAAACATGTAAATTCGATAATTTTGATATAATTTCCTTGTTGTGAGGATTCAAACCATGAATCTTGGATGACATTGAGGTGAAATCATGGTGAACATCTCATGTAATTTATAGATCTTGGTTCACTATATTTTTAGAGATTTGCTCCAAGGAAGTTAGGGTTTCTATATGCTCCATAAGTATGTTTGAAACATGTCAGTTTGGCATATGTACTATTAACTTTTTTTTGTAATGTGTCATAAAGTGAAACTTAGACAATATTAAGGAGAGATCTTGAGGAATATTTGGTTCCATTTTCAGAATTTGGTTGACTACACTTTTGAAGTTATACTCTATGGAAGTTAGGCTTTATGTGTAATGTCCCCTATTAAAAGATCGATAATAATAATAATAAGTGAGAATATTAATATATAAATAAATAAAATAATAAATAATAATGAAAATATAATAATATTAAATAAATAAAATAATAAATAACAATGAAAAGATAATAATAGGAAATTACTAAATTAATAAATAATAAATTGAAGTTTCCAATAAATATATAAAAAATAAATTATAAAATAGTAAGAATAAGTAAATTTAATGAAAAGTAAAAAGATACTAAAACAAGCAAGAGACAAATTAATAAAAATGGTTGAGTTAAGGAAAACTTAAGGCAATAAAATAGAAGTTGGTATGATGGCACATGGATTATGTGCATGCACACTCCCTTTCCATTTTTGGAATATATTGTCCTATTTAATGGATGACAAAGGGGATGCGAGACATTCATTCTTTCCTAAGGAGAAATCTTGGAGACAAAGGATTCACTGGTTGTAGTAGTTTATTGAGGGCTCGGGAGTGGCCAGCTGTAGAAAAATTGTTAGATTTCCTAAAAACCTAGTAAATTGATTGGTAATTTTCTAAGTGTAAAAACCTAGAAATATAAAAAAAATGATATTCTTGAAACTTAAATCACAAACACATTGTGTTTTATAAAATGCACAGTGGAAAATATATCAGAATACAAACACATCAACCATAGAATACAAAATATATCCAAGAAACACCAACTGCGGGGAAAAACCGTGACACATTATGTTTTTATTATTCTTCTGCATCAAAAGATTTTATTTTGGGAATTACAACAAAGGAGAAATTTTCAAGTTTATCACAATAAAACACTCGATTCCCTAAAACTGAATCAATCTCCCATATTGTGCACTGAATCTGTGAAACCACTGCACAAATTAGTAATTCGGCCCACACATGCGAGAACACTTCCTCTCTCCTAAGCGCATGTGCAAATGGAATACTGTGTTGGGCTGTAAGATCTTGATCCTCACTTGATTTCTTCTACCCATATGCTAAGTTATATGATCTACTAAAACTCTCACTCTTCCTTTGTTCATATCTCACACCTGCTTGTGCTCAAATAAATTTCCACTAACTCTCTCTATCTCCTCTTATAATTTCAATCTCAACCCTAATCTCCTTCTCAATGGTTGAGATTAAATCATGATCAATGGTTGGGATTAAATCATAAGTTAACTTATGAACTTTTACTTTTTCCTAAGTCTATGTTTAGGAAATAGTTAAATAAATTAATATTTTACTAAAGTGGCATCCCTTTGTGTTCTTCTACTAGTCTTAGTACTTAGAAAAGTAGAACACTTCTTCTCTACTCTAATCCACACTCCATGTTAAAGAGGAAGGTGTTATGCACTACACCCAACTTCTCTCAGAGGTAAAAAAAATCTCATCCCCGAAAAATCCTTGATAAGAATTTCTTATGTCTACTCCTCTATTGGTACATGTTATACCTCTTTGAACAATATCTCTTATGTGGTGATAATGTATGTTAATGTGCTTAGAGCGATCGTGAAACATTGTATTTTCAAAGAGAGTGATGCAACTTTGCTTGTCACAATATATCATTATAGGCTCTAACTTTGTCCTGAACAAGCATACTAGAAAATTCCTCAACCACATAGCTTCACACCCAACCAAACTGACATCCATGTACATGGACTCTGCTGAAATCAATGAAATTGATATTTCCTTCCCGATGATCCAAGAAAAAACTACTAATCTAACACTAAATGTGCATCTCGATGTGCTCTTCCTATCTGTGGAGCTCCTTTCCCAATTTGCATCAGTGAAGCCCTCAAGTTTCAAATCATCAACCTATCTATACCACAATCCATGCTCTAACACCCCCCTGAGATATCTCAACATGTTCTTAGAAGAAACCCAATGCGCTCTAGTAGGATCAGCCAAAAAATTGCTTAAAGAGTTGACTACAAAACATGTCTGGCCACATGTTCACCAAATACATCAATGACCCAATAATGCACTGGTAAAGTGTGGGATATATACACTCTAATATGGATGTATCCTTATTCCTCCAGTTTGTGACTAGAGGTGTGGTCATGGGCTTACAATCCTAGATGTGAAATATCCTCAGAATTTGTAAAATGTACTTTCCCTGTCCCACGAAGATCTCTCCATCAACTTGCCAAACCTACAGCCAAATGAAATAGTGCATCAACCCAATATCCTTCATCTCAAACTTGCCTGCATTATGTCTCTTTCACTCTTAGATGAACTTGTCTACACCTGTCAAAATCATGTTGTCCACATATAGCACCAGAATAAGTGGCTCACCTCCAACAATAATGTAGTATAGGTTGGGGTATGCTTCACTCTTGGTGAATCCCAATCACTAAAGGTAGCTTTCTGTTGGAGCAGGGTCTCCCAAAGACTATGAATTTTATCCATTTTTTGTATAATTTTGTATTGTTTAGTCTAACACAGGGGTTTTGGGGTGGGTCAAAGCCCCTAACGCATTGTAAATGGGTTAAGGGTAGACCAAGAGTCTGCAAACCATGGTTTGCGGACCATTGTATATGTAGGCTAAATCGCTATAAATACATGAACCTTTTTTGAGTCATAGGCAGGAATGAATAGAGATTGATGCAAAGTGCGAACTGTTAGTCTGTGGTAGGGTTGTTTGGGTTAGGACTCTTGCTAGCTGTGTGCGCGGAGATCCTTTGTCCTGCTGTGTGCATACCCTGCTGGCTGTGTGTGCAGGTGGTAATTTGGGGAATGTAAGAGGATTTTTGGGTAATAATATAGATGTGCAGAAGTATTGCGGATATATGATGTTATCTAAACCTAATTTTTTATGGTTTATGTGGACTTGAGTTATATGATGATGTATCTTTTTGTAAGCTGCGAATTGTCTTTGTTTATGGTAAATGTATCTGTGATTTGTTATTCTACTGCGAATATATTGTTATGTGATTATAGCTGATAGTACGCACGTAGATGCGAGCCTGTTACTTAGATATGATAAACTGTATTCTGGTTATTTGTTGAAACTCCTACAAACGACCTCTGACTGTATAGATCTGATAATTGTGGACCGGCTTGACTTACCTGCTCTCTCCCAGGGTGCGGAAACCTAGTTCCAACATCCTCCCATACTGCTTCAGGTGAGACTTTGGCCTGCACAAGCAGGTCACTGCTGAACGGGCCAGTAGTATAGGGGTTTGTTGGCAAACCTTAACCTCCGAACCTGGGTCAGGAACCCTCAAGCCAACAAATGGTTCCATTTCCGAGACCGAGAGCATTTTGAGAGAGATCGGGTAATGCCAAGGCCATACTGGAAACCTGAAAGAAAATAAATCGATGAATGGTTTGAGAAACAAGTTCAGGAATTTGTAGTAAAAGAAAACCGCAGTAAGAAGTTGACCACCGAAGAGTGGAAGAATAAGTATATTTTCATGGAGATCTACGAGATCTTCTTTGTAACAATTGTGATCGAGCTCCAAGAGTGGCTCGCAGGGCTGGTCAAATTTCAGAAGTGTTGGGAAGGCGAGAGTGTCACCCAGTGGACCCCAAAATGGATCCGGCAGCTAGAAGAGACCGAAAACACCATTACTCGCATGATAGATCACTGGGTGGACAATGTGATAGGAGGATTTGTGACTGAATTTGTAGTTGATCAATTCGTATCCTACTTAGAAGCAGAGCAGAGGTTCTTCAGGGGTTTCTGGGATAAGTTTTTGAAGGCTTTGCCATTACTGATTAAGATCTTGTGTGAAAAAAGCATTTTGTGTAGCCATATGGAGTGAATGAGCACTAACCAGAGCGAGGGAACAACGCGCAGTTGTAAGTACTACAAAACTAACCAAGAGGGGGATCGATTTGTCTATAGTCTAGTAAGAAATTTTGCTATGCATAGACCTCTGTCGAACCCTCATAGGGGTAAAAACTCACCTCCACCCCCACCGAAAGACAATATGGCTGCACACATGAAGCTACCCACCTTTCAAAGGTGTGGGCGATGAGGACATGGATCTATTCTGGTTTGTTGCAGGTTCGGTATGGATTGCGCAGAACGTAGTAAGAGATGCGGTGAAATGGGCACAATTATCCCTTGCTTTTGAAGGGAGAGCCCTGGACTGGTACATGGGATACATTGACCAACATGCGAATGAAACTATTGAGGAAATTAAGAATGCGTTAAAACATCAGTTCAAGAAACCTAAGTCCTACTCTTAGATAGTAAATGACTTGAAGGATTTCAAGCAAGGACCGTCTAAGTCCATATGGGAAGCTGATCAACGATTAAAGAAAGTGATCAGATAAGGAGGATTCCAGTATGATGATAGGAAACACACGGAGTGGTTCATTGTTATGTTGTTGCCCCACCCGCGCGTACCTATGGGTCACCAAGCCATTGAAACACGAGAGAAGGCCTTAGAGGTTTCCATGAAACTGGAAGCTAAGCCAAGAGATGATACCTAGTTAGGAGTACAATAGATACAAGGATAGCTAGAAGAAATGCGCATGGAGATTCAGAATCTACGCAAGAAGCGAGGGATGGAGGCCAGCCCTAAAAGATGGTGCATACGATGCAGGGTGAAGGGTCACACCAAAGATAACTGTCCACTGCTTGCAAACTACATCCAAGATGGGGGACCCAGCCCACTGCACCCTAGGGAAGCTGCAGGACTAAGTAGGCCGACGCTATGGTGCGATGACTGCCATGTTGCTGGGCTGCACGATACCAACCACTGCCCCCGCCTTGTCGCATATATCCCAGAAGTAAAACAACAGTAGTGTAGGTTTTGTAGGTCTGTAGGACATGACGAACAAAAATTCCAAATGTATGATCTGATGATCGACCGGGGAAACCTATATAGGGTATAGTCGGACCCCTCATCACCTATATCCCTCACAGGTATAGGTGGAGCCCTGTCCAGGGTCAAGGGACGGGGATGAGGAGGAAGCGCAGACAACGGTAGAGGCCAATTAATCTGCTATAATTGCGGGGAAATAGGTCACTTTGCGAGGGACTGCACGAATCCAACTTGGCAATCCTACAGATGTTGCATAAAGTTGAGCCATGTGATCGAGGACTTCCTGATTCTGATGGCCAAGGTACAGGAAAAGCAGCATACTCCCACACAAAATGTACATCAATTGAAGGTGGAACCTCATGAAGAGGATCCGAGCATTAATGTAATAACACGCAGCGGTATGGCCACTGGAGGGTTTGAGGAAAGAGTGGAGACAAAGTCTTTGATATGTAAAGCAGCTACTAAACTGGAAGGTGTGGGATCCTAGAAGGAGAAGGAGACCTCTGTCGCAACTCGGTAAGACTGTGCTCAAAACGAGACATTGGCTCCAAATAGTGGAATCAAAGATGAGGTCAAACCATTCTTGCAAGCGTGCATGAAGCTGTTGCGTAACCAGTAGGCGGTAGACAACCTCCAAGCCCTACTCAACGGTTGTGGAGAAAAAACAGCCCCAACCACGAAGATTAAGGATGTGCACAAACTTCACGAGCAGAAGAGACGCACTGGGCGCGAAATGTGATTAACTGCGCAGATTAGTGATTATGAGATGGACCAGGTAATTATAGACCTAGGATCTGATGCGAATGTACTACCTAAGAAGACTTGGCAACAGATGGGAGAACCTAAATTGGAATGGTATAGTATCCAGTTGTGCATGGATAATCAGCATAAGATCATACCATTGGGGAGGTTGTCAAAGATGGTTGTACATATCGCTAGGGCTAAGGTACGAGTTGAATTTGAGGTCATTCACATTGTAGAAGATGCGAACCCTTACCCAGCACTCCTGGGATTGGATTGGGCCATTGATATGGGTGGAATTATCAACTTGAAGAAACGAAGCATGGTGTTTGAAAGAGAGGGAACTCGGGTGATCGTCCCACTAGACCCCGCAGAAGGAGAAAGGTACACCGATCCAGCGCGTGAGGAAGACGGGATGGATCACATCTATAAGCTAACTGTGAAGGACGAAGACTGGATCAACCCCACAGCCGATGGTATGCCTTGCTGGGAGAGGGACAACGAATGCATCTCTGACTCCGATGAAGAATTTGAAGATTGGCAAAATCGGCTACAAAAAGTCTCCACACTGCGCTACCTGTGAATTACCAGCGACTTCCGATATATATCTTCTGAGGTAAGAGAATTACCCTACTTTGATGGCTTCGGTAGTATCAAGGAATTTTTGCGAACCTTTGAAGCTGATGTTCCCAGAGAATGAAGGCTATGGGCTGTTAACCGGGCTATGCGCGCAACACCTGCGAATTGGTGGGACACACATAAGGAGACGTTCCAGGAATGGGAGGATTGTTAGGATATGATGGTACTATGGTTTGAACCTCCAACTGATGTATGTGTCAAGAGATTCTAGGGCCTAGGAAATCCACGCGAACACTTGTCCGCTTGGATGGAGCGATGGTGTGATCCTACTATAGAAGAATGGGTTCACTTGTTTATTCATGCCTTGGGACCAATTCCTGCTGCCCGATATCTTGATGTGGAGCTACGTCAGTGCACCCGCTAGTGGAAAACCCTAAAATATGAATTCTTGGGGACTTTTGGGTTAACGGGAGGATTGGAGGTGCTTGAGGGAGCTCTACAGGCTCTTGACATCATTGTGATTGGTGAATCTAGCCTCGACGCAGTAAGAGGAGGTCCCACATGGGAAGCACAGATTCAGGATAATGTCGAGCCCCACAAGGCCACTATGGAAGAGTGTGATGCAGAGCCACACAAGGTCTCGATCATAGCATCAGGGGAGGAACACATAGCTGCGGGACCTCCAATACATGAGGTGGCTAGTACGAAACCACTAAAACCATGAAGCGTTAATACGGAAATACCACCCAAGTGGGTTACGATTGGGAACTGATGGGATGAGGGGACAACAGACAAGATTACAGAACTAATCATGGGGTATCCAGATAAGTTTTCAGGACCTAAGCAGGTCACGGGGAACTTGGGCGGTATGCACGTCACTCTCAACTCTGATGCACGGCCGAAAGAACAACGACCGTATCATATGCAGAGGGTGAAGGAGGAGATCGGTAATACACTCATCATACCAGTCACATAGGTAAAGCCCACGACTACAAAGCTACTGCGTGAGATCTTGGGACATATGGGCTACTATAGAAAATCCAGTCGGGGATACACACTAGTCACTGAACTTGTGAGAGCATTTGTTAAGCATGATATTTCATTCAGTTGGGATGAAGTATGCCAAAAGAGCCTTAAACAACTCAGGAAAAGGATGGTCGCTACACCTATTCTCACTTCCCCTGATCAGGCGATGATAATTCATAAGGATAATTCAGGAATTGCCCGTAAAGTAGGTAGTATGCAGCTTGGCACCAGGGACAGTTATCACACAATCACAGGTACTAGTCGGACAATCTCAGGTGCGAAACACAGTTATGCCACCACAACAAGGGAAGGGTTGACCCTGACCTACAAGCTACAGAAGTATCAACGCCCTCTGTTAGGACACCACTATAAGATGATTACAGATCATTGGGTTTTAGAATGCCTGAGGAATGCGACTGTGTTGGGGCGGGAAGTCTGCAGGTGGCAATTGTCTTAGGAATATGATGTAGAAACCATCGTCAAGCCAGGAAAGTTGAGTATGGAGCGAGATCACTTGTCTCGAATTGAGACGGGCGAGGAAGGATTTCCTGATACACAACTATTCGCAAGTAGGGTTGTGGATGCACGTTTCACCAATCTCTCTCCATTCTTGACCACAGGCATAATACTTGCCGAATATTCGGTACGACAAAGAAAGGAGTTGGCGCATCGAGCGGTGGAATTTATTAGCATCACACCTCATAGAGTACTGCGCAACGATGGCCTGAATTATGTAAACTACGAAGATGTAACAGGGGGTCACTACACAGGTAAGACGACGACACAAGAGGTCTGGAAGGTTGGGCTCTGGAAACACAGAATTTTAGTTGGAAGGAATCTCAACAGAATGAAGACGGTGCATCGGGAATGCTAGAGGATTTCTCAGAGCGCAGGGGTACGTTGGGATTGCAGGGGTATGCTGAGTGCACCCCGAGTGCGAAAACTAGCCGTTGAAACCGTCAAATCGGGTAAAAACAACAAATTACCATTGCATGGATTGGGCTGCTAGCATTTAATGCAGTGATTTTGGGAGATTTTTTACTGTTTCCTTGATGGTAAGTCCTGCACGAAGTCTAACCTACTGTTGGATAGTACCCAAGGCTATAAAATAGGTGAGATAGATCAGACACAGGTTCCGTATTGCTCGAATAACTTGTACTTAGCCTGGTTGTTTTGGATGAAGTTGTCCTGTAAGAAATTCTGTACCTCTAGCATCTTGTTCATGTCTAAGCAACCTGCCCCCTCTGACAGTAGAAATCCTGAGTTCATATTTCATGCCAGAATAATGGCCACGAACCCTGCCAAACTCTCGGAGCCAGTAACCTTAGTAGACCAAGACACTGAGGAAGTGGTGGAGGTCGAATCCGAAGTCGAAGAAATCCTCTCCACACCTAGCCCTACCACTAGGAAAGGAAAAGAAAAATTTCAGGGCTCAGGTAAGCCCCCGAAGCCTATGAAATGGGTTGCAGGAAAGCCCTGTACCTCCCCGCGATACGTGAAATCCCCGCGGGCTGCTCAGGAGGAGGCCCAACCCACCGAGCCGATCAATTGGCTGTCCCCCTTCATACGACCACGCAGGACATCGATGCGTATGCCAAAGAACCTTGATGGATTGATCACTTACCTGCAGATGCTGCTGACCCCGAGGGAGGTCCCCATCATAGGTGAACCTTTTGGCCACCTTCATGAAGTTAAGTTCGATGATCATGATTTGGCTAACTTTGAGGCCTTCCCTGAGCTAGCACCCAAGTTATACCTTGATACAGCTCATGGCGCTGATGGGGTCAAAGTTGTCCCTCAACGATGGGTACGTGGTTTGGCGGGGTCCGAGCTCCTAAATCTGCTTAGGATGCCCCACTTTGGACACTACAATGTAACAGACCGGCTCGCACGACAATTGCTTGCACTAATTCATGACGAATGCCTATGGATCAAGGACAGGATTCCCATTGACGCGATGCTCGTGCATCGGATCACTGGTCTCCCCATGATTGGCGCGAACCCCCTAGAGTGCGTGGGTAAGAAATATAAGAGGGAGGCTGCTGAGTTTGTGCACCAAAAGTATCATGTGGACTGTAATACTCGGGGATTTATCATCAAGACCATCAGTGACCAAGGTACGCAGTTGGGCACCATGCTGTTAGCCTGTAAAATGATGAGGAAGTGTCAGGTCACCTCTATTCCAGCCTATGTCATTCGGTTGGCCGGCCAATGTACGAAAGGGGTATGTTTTAACTAGGCACAATATTTGTGCGAGGAGTTTCTAACTAACGTTCATGAGTCCCAGGAGTAGGGCCATGCCTTTTGTTAATCTTGGTTCTTGTTTCTTATAGCTTTAGTTGCCTGGGAAGCTCCTGTAGAATCCGTCCTCCCCGAGATTACCCCAGACATGTACGAAGGGGCTTGCTATGCACACTTATGGGATTCCTCTGATCCATAATGGCTCGAGGAAAACTAGGTGTTCTGGGTCCTCTTTCAGAGTAGCGTGGATACAACTATAAACTCCAGACCACGGTTGTCCCCATCTGTATATGACAGATACCAGGGCATTGCTGCTTTTTAGGTCAATCTACACAATGTTCAGATCAGAGTGCATAAGGAAAAAGCCTGGACCTCGCTTCCTTACATGGTGATGGACGAAGAAATCGACAATGTCATTGCGCTCTAGCCCTCTAACTAGAAAATTGGCTTCAAAACGGGCACGAAGGGTGCTAGAAGAACCAACATGTCTCAATTCAACCCCCTTGTCATCGTCCCAAATATTAGAGGTATGCCTAAGAGTACCAGAATAGACACCGGTATGACCAGCCAAAAGGATGTGCAACAGCAAAAGGACGTCGAGACAGCGTCCTAGATGGAATCATAGATAGGGTTGGGTATAGAGGGTTTGGATGCTAGCGGTCCTGCCTCCCCCCCGTGGCACAAAGCACACAAGTGAGCCGGTCAGAACGCCCCACAAAAAGCAGTGAACTTAGCGAGAAGAATGCGACGAAACAATCACATTGACTGATGGAGACCTGGAACAAATCACTGATGCAGTCGCTCTAGCCGCAGAGGACAGATGGGCCGCCTTAGAAGAACAACAGCGAGCTGCGGTCGACACTATTCAGGCTAAGCTCGAGCCCTACAACTAAAGACATACACATTATAGATTAGTGTGACCCTAGTATGCCCACCCTCCACCGCTAGTAGCGTAGCACTAGCTACAGATGACAACCGCCTTTGTTCTCTCCCGGGCCCAGCTTTGGTGCTCAGTCCACCCGACCTGGGACCCCTAATCCAGACCAGTACATAAGTCTAGCTGAACTTAGCTCAGCTACCCCATGAAGCCTTGCAAGGTCTCCACACTGTTGTCTTTTAAGAAATCCACCATCGAGACCAACAAGTGCACCAATAACTCGACGTAGCTGAGCCAACCATCATTGCAAAGAATGCTGAGGTGTGTCTCACCACTGTGAAGCACACAGAGCTTAAAAACACAATTCACCAACTTTGTGTAGACGTTACCGTAGAGATCCCGACCTCGGCCACCCCTTAGGAAAAAGTAGAAAGACTGGTAGCAGCACTCAAGGCCTCTTGGGATGAATTTCAGGTTGTTAAGACACGCATGGAGTAGCAGATCACAAATCTGCAGGCTAAGTTACAGCCTGAAACACCTCCGAAGGTTCGGGCCCAGCGAACTACACTGGTCACCTTGGCCACAAATGTTATCACAGGGTAGATCACGTAGGGAGCCCAGTTACTGGAGATTGCCATGTTGCTATGGACTAAGGTCCAGCGTGACCCAATCTTGCGAGGAATAAACCAGGACCTGAGGAAGAAAGAAGAGGAGTTTAAGAGAATCGAAGCCACCTTGCCCACTTTGGTGCCTGCTCAGCGCCTGCAATGATTGCGCACTAGCCAAGTGCTCCAGGTGGATATCGAAGACCTGTGGCAAAAGAAGAAGATCCTTGGTGACCGACTGAAGCCGTGGGATGATGAAGCTCTCAAAATGTCACAGGATGCTGATGTTTCTATTAAGTAATTGAACCAAAATTTAGAGAGCGTTTCTGTCGCGACTGAGGGACCACTATCATAAAAGCTGGTCGACATTGGACATAATGTAGTTGTCCAAAGTGAAGGTGTGCTGCCTTCGTTGGCCGAGGCAATCAGAGTATTGCAAGCGCATGTTGAAGCCCCATGGACACAGTGACTTGCGACGAGTCACAAGATTGTGTTAGGGGACCGTTGGAGCAGGGTATCCCAAAGGCTATGAATTTTGTCCATTTTTTGTATAATTTTGTATTGTTTAGTCTAATGTAGGGGTTTTGGGGTGGGTAAAAGCCCCTAACACATTGTAAATGGGTCAAGGGTAGAAAAAGAGTCTGCACACCACAGTTTGTGGACCATTGGATGCGTAGGCTAAATCACGATAAATAGACGAACCTTTTTTGAGTCATAGGCAGGAATGAATAGAGGTTGATGTGAAGTATGAACTGTTAGTCTATGGTAGGGTTGTTTGGGTTAGGACTCCTGCTGGCTGTGTGCATGGAGATCCTCTGTCCTACTGTGTGTGGACCCTATTGGCTATGTGCGCAGGTGGCAATTTGGGGAAAGTAAGAGGATTTTTGGGTAATAATATAGATGTGCAGAAGTATTGCGGATATCTGATGTTATCTAGACCTAATTTGTTATGGTTGATGTGGAATTGAGTTATATGATGATGTATCTATTTGTAAGCTGCGAACTGTCTCTGTTTATGGTAAATGTATCTATGATCTCTTAATCTGCTGCAAATATAATGTTATGTGATTGTAGCTGATAGTACACACATAGATGCGAGCTTGTTAATTAGATCTGATAAACTATATTCTGGTTATTTTTTGAAACTCTTGCGAATGACCTCTAACTGTATAGATCTGATAATTGTAGACCGGCTTGACTTACTTACTCTCTTCCAGGGTGCGAAAACCTGGTTCTAGCACCCTCCCATACTGCTTCGGGTGAGACTTTGGCCTGCGCAAGCAGGTCATTGTTGAAAGAGCTAGTAGTATAGGGGTTTGTTGGCAAACCTTAACCTTCAAACTTGGGTCAGGACCCCTCGAGCCAACACTTTCTATCCAAGCATACCATGCTTACAAAGCTTGCTTGATCTTGTATATGGCTATCTTAAATTTGCATACACATGTCACTTTGATGCAAGTGTCGAATCCCTTCTGTTGCTCAATGTAAATATCCTCCTCAACAATTTCATTAATGAAGGATATATTCACATCCATCTAGTGGATTTTCTACCCCATACATGTTTCAATAATTGCAACCACTTGGTAGATGAATACTTGACAACTGGGAAAAGGTCTCATCATAGGTAACTCCCTCTATCTATGAGAATCCCTTATCCACAGACCTTGCTTTGTACTTCTCAATACTCCCATCAGCACCATGCTCGATCTTGTAGACCCAACGAGATCCTACAACTGATTTACCCTATTAGCTCGAAACCACCTCCCATACATTTTTATTTATGATGGATGCATACTCCTCCACCGATCTGTATGAGATCTTAATGTAAATACGCTTGAGGTTTTATAAATTGCAAGTGTTAAAAATTGAGTTTTATGAGCCTTTATGTTAAATTCTTATACATAGAAAACATGAATTTAAACTTTGAAAATGCAGAAACAACAGAAAAATACACCATAAAAATAACCACAACACAAGAAGTGATGAAGGAGTTCACCCCTCCTGGGCTACATCTCCTTGGTCAAACGTCCAATGGCTTGGCCCTATATAATTATGCTAAAAATGGTGGTTACATCAGTTTACAGTGCTCCAATGGCTTCAAAACCTATTCCATTAGCTCCAGAACTGTAAATTTTTTTTATCTAGCCTATTTATGCTCCAAAATTCGTCAAAAACTGAAGAAGTTATGAGCCTCCATAGCTTTGCTGCTAGTCGCTCTACAAATTTCCCAAAATCCGGAACCATCCTATAATTTCGCCCTGAATTGGACTAACGAAGTGATAATTTAGCGGATTGTCGGTGCAATTTGTGGGATAGTTAAAATGCACAATAACACCATAAATCCAAATTTTCAACCATATTACATAGTCAATTTAAAAAAAAAATAAAAAATAAAAATTGGCGGGCCACCTCCGTTGCGTATGTGGTTCCTGGGCCATGGTCGTATGGTCAACATATGGGGGGGTGAGGTTAAGCCCTAGCCCCTTACCCCAAACCTCCACCACATAACATTTATATAGGGTTTCGATTGTAAGGTTAAACAAGGAACATGTTGGCTCGCTTGGTTAAGATGTTTTACTGTCCGTTATGAGGTCCGGTGTTCGACTCCTATGGAGGTCAATTCAGACTTAACCAAAATTTTTGGTGGCCCTTGGGCTGCCACGTGGCGGCCTCCGATTAGGCCATGTGGCACCCTGTGTTGGCCACCAACCACCCAATAGAAATACGCCAATTATCACCACCAAAATTCAGACAAGTGGCGTGAATATACTGGTCCAATAAGCCCAATAAACCATGCCTAGTCAGCAAGCCCAGTTAGTTGTACGGACTGCTGACTGGGCTGCCTTCACAAATTTTTTTGCCAAAATTTTTCCTGTTTGGGAAAACGAACGTAACTCGTTTCTAGGAGTATGTGGTGTTAATTTTCTGCAAAACGAGTTGCGTCAGATTTAGAACGATGAGATATACGTAGTTGTTCAGGTTCCACACTATTTCGACAACTTTCATTTTTGAGCATATTTTTGAGCACTTGATCATCCACCATGGCGTCTCTCCACACTTGTTGAGTGGATTCCTCATAATAAACGAAAGGCTCAACATATATAAACTCAGTCATAAGTGATATTTATCCTATGTACCTCTGTGGATGTCTGCTCTATCGAATTGAAGTAATTGGAGAATGAACTTACCCCTACATATCTTGAATCAGGTGATCTTCCCATCTTGCTCTCCTTCTCCCTATGATGGGAGTTGCGACCTAGGTGGGCTCGATTCAATATTCCATCTACATGTCCTTGTTATCATCATCCTACCCATGCACCACTGTGGTCTAAGGTATCGGCTAAGCCTCCTACTTGGAGCTTATTGTTCATCCACCTACACTATATTTTGCTCACACTTTTAAGGATTTTTTCAAAGCCCTATGATCCTCAAACTTCACTTCTCTTCTAATGACTATATTCCTTTGCGTTGGAATGTACACCCTATATTCCTATGGATGTGTCATTGTAATCCACAAATATTCCATTCTCTATTACGGGATTTAGCTTCTTCCTCTTCTTCTCTAGCACATAGAAATTTACACGGCTATCGAATATGCAGAAATGAGACACATCTGGTTTCTTCCCCATAAATGCATCCTCTAGTGTAACTCACGCAACACTTTGTGTGGGATATTGGTTTTTAAGAAAATCACTATATTGCATGCTCCACCTGAAGAAACTTAGGTAGCCCCTAATCATGCAACATGGATTTTATTGCTCCAACTATGGCCCTATTCTTACGTTCTTCCACCCCATGTGGTCAACTCCCTCCTAATGTCCTCCTTGGCACATAACTCCTTAAATGCATTTGTGGTACACTCCCCACCATTTCATGACCTTAGCACCTTGATCTTTCTATCTGTCTAGTTCTCAACCAAGCCCTTAAACTCTAGAAACTTTGAGAAGACCTCATTTTCCTTCTTCATGAAAAATATCCATGTCTTCCTTGAGTGATGATTTATGAAGGTGAAAATACTTGCATCGACTAAGGGAACTGTAGAAAAAGGACAAAATAAACAAAATCCCATACCCCTTGTTCCTCTCACACCATGAAAAGAAGTTGGACGCACTGTTAGGTCCCTATATTACTATTATAGTCCCTTATTGTTGTTATTGTAACCCCCTTATTGTTATTATTGTACCCCTGTAACCCCCATACTGTTATTATTGTGCCCTTAAATTATTATTGTTAGGTCGGCTAGGATTACATTGTGGCCCATGGACTCCTATATATAGAAAGGAGGTTTTGTAATTTGTATCATCTAAGAATTGTTCATTCATGTAATGTATTGGAGGTTGCCCCTTCAAAGTGGCTTATTTCTAAGGCGTTGATATCTCTTTTCTTCTATTTTTGGAGTTGGTTTCCCAACATTTGGTATCAGAGCTTTGGATTCTAGGGTTTTGCTGCTCCAAACAGGTCATCCTGGCATTTTCGCTATGAATTTTTTTCTATGAAGGTTCATAAGCTGAAATTTTTAGAGTGCAAATCTGTAATCTTGAGGAACATCGTCGCAAAATTTCAGAGCTTGTTTCGGAATATTTTCGGAGATATGATCTATGGAAGTTAGGTCTTTTTGCAGGCTCCTAAATTTCACTTAAAAAGGTCATTGCAGAATTTTCACTATAATTTTTTTTCCACGAAGGTTCAGAAGCTGAAATTTTTAGAGCATGGAACTGAAATCCAGAGGAACATCGTTGCAAAATTTCAGAGCTCGGTTCGCAATAGTTTTGGAGATATGATCTGTGGAAGTTAGGTCTTTTTCAGGCTCCTGAATTTCATCTGAAAGAGGTGATCGTGGGAAAATTTTCATAACTCTCTCTCTAAGCATCGGATTGGAATTATGTAAAAAGCGACTGGAAGTACAAGGACTGTAGTTTCTTGTCTGTAAATTTCAGAGTCAAAGGAGCAAACAGTGACACGTGGCAAGCCGTACAAGTTCGATCTACTAAACCAGTCCATAATTAGGTCATTGTGGGAGATTGGAAATAACTTTGTCTTGAAGAATCCAAATCAAGTCAGAGCTGTGGAAATTGAAAGAAGATTCAGGGGGCTATTTCAAGGCCAAATTTTAGGTATTGAAGATTTGAAATCATAGAGATAATTCAGTTTAAATATTGAGCTCCTCAAAATCAAGAAAAAAGGTGTGTATTTTTTTTCAAATTGCATAAGTCTTGTTTGAAAAATCAGTTTTAAGTGATTCCCGAGGCCTATTCAGCATAGATATTAGTATTGGGTTCTAAAATGCCTCCTAAAAATAATTCTACACCCACTAAGACCTCAGAGTACTCTACTATGACTCATGAAGATGAAGAATTGCAACATGATCTATCAAAATTACAAGAGCAAGTGCACCAAAATTCGCTCTCTCAAAGAGCAACAAAAAATGAAATTGATGTTTTGAAGAAAAGCATGGAAGCTAAGATGGATGATTTGAATAAAGGCATGGAAGCTACGATGGATGGTTTGAAGAATGGCATGGAAGAAAAAATGGAAGGTTTGAAGGAAGACATGGAAGGTTTGAAGGAAGGTTTGTCAAAGTTGATACAAGAAATGATTCCTAATGGCGAAAAGATAGTAGATGAAAATCATGATGAGAACAAAATAAATGTTAATCGTGATTTCATAAACTCTAATGTTGGATTAAATAACCACCATATTCCAAAGATGGATATGAGGAAGTTTGATGGCAAGGATCCCGTAACATGGATACTACAGATGGAGCAATATTTTGATCTCAATAATGTGGAAAACACACAAAAGGTACGCATTGCAACTTTACATTTAGAACAAAATACATTTGTATGGTATCGATGGCTTTGCTCCCGTAAAAAAATTGTCACTTGGTCAATTTTTACGGAGGAAATGATAGCACATTATGAGGATACAAAGAGAAACACCTTCTTTAGACAATTGATAAATCTCAAACAAAAGGGTTTAGTGGGGCAGCACATTGAGGACTTCCAAAAATTGAATATAAGGGTAACTGATATTCCGGAGGAACACAGGATCGATCTCTTCATAGGCACTTTAAAGGATAACATCCAACATGAAGTTCGCATTTTGGAACCGGATTCATTGGAGAAGGCATTCGGGTTGGCAAGAAAAGTTGAATGTAAAATAATGGCGACAAGGAAGCCTACCACTCAATTCTATAAAGAAGGAAGTGTTGCTACGCCTAGATTTCCACAACCTACAAGGTTGACACCACAACAATTGGAAGAAAAAAGAGCAAAAGGGCTTTGCTACGGTTGTGATAGAAAATACACTAAAGGTCATAAGTGTGCTGAGAAGAAATTATTTTACATAGATTGTGAAGAAGAAGAAGAAAATGAACAAGAAGAGGATATACACCAGGAACCAGCCTTAGAAGAGGAAGAAATGAATTCGACCATATCGTGTAATGCTCTGGCAGGAATTACCACTCCTCAAACTCTCAAGATAGAAGGACATATCAAGAAGGAAAAGGTAATAGTGTTGATTGATTCAAGTAGCACCCATAATTTTATTCATTATAAGGTAGCCAAGGAATTAAATTGTTTCCTATACCAGCACCAGAATGTCAAGTGATGGTTGCAAATGGAGGAACTATAAATTGCTCTGGAAAATGCCATAATATCAAGCTAACCATGGGGGAATATGTATTGACTAGTCCAATGCTTTCCATTCCTATGGGAGGTGCGAATGTTGTACTAGGAGTACAATGGTTACAATCTTTGGGGACGGTAGCTTTTAATTTTCAAGAACTTTTCTTGAAATTTTTTTCAGAAGGAAAGGAAGTCGAATTACGGGGTATTGAAGGGAAGCCGGGAAGGATAATAAGCTCTAATGTCATGACAAGCTTCTAAAGAAAGAACAACGAGGCGTAATTGCATAATTATGCTCACTAGAAGTTCCGACATCAAAATCATCTATTTCTGCAGATCTCCAACAAGTCTTGGACAATCATTCCAAGGTGTTTGAAACTCCCAAAGGACTCCCACCTATTCGTGATCATGATCATGCGATTCATTTGATTCCAGGAAGTGTTCCTCCAAACATCAGGCCTTATAGATATCCTTACGTCCAAAAGAGCGAAATTGAACGTATGATTGCAGAAATGTTAGAGGTGGGTATAATTCAACCTAGTCAAAGTTCTTTCTCTGCTCCTCTAGTATTGGTACACAAGAAGGATGGATCATGGCGAATGTGTCCGGATTATAGGGAGCTAAATAAGCTCACCATTAAAGATAAATTTCCCATTCCTGTGATTGATGAATTATTGGATGAATTACATGGAGCAATTTATTTTACCAAGTTGGATCTTCGTTCAGGATATCATCAAATTAGAATGAAGATTGAAGATATTTCGAAAACAGAATTTTGAACTCATGAGGGTCATTATGAATTTTTGGTCATGCCTTTTGGCCTTACCAATGCACCTTCTACATTTCAAGGGTTGATGAATTCCATTTTCAAACCCTTCCTTAGAAAATTTGTGCTAGTATTTTTTGATGATATACTAATCTACAGCAGGTCTTGGAAGGATCATGTTCAACATGTTGACAGGGTGCTCAAACTATATTAGGAGAAACAATTATATGCAAAAACATCCAAATGTTTCTTTGGAGTACAAGAGGTGGAATATCTGGGTCATATTGTATCTCACGAGGGTGTTAAGGTAGACCCTAACAAAATTAAAGCTATTAAGGAATGGAAAGTCCCCACAACCATAAAGCAGTTGCGAGGATTTCTCGGGTTAACAGGGTATTATAGCAAGTTTGTTAAGAATTATGGGAGAATAACAGCACCTCTAACAACATTATTGAAGAAAGATGCATTTTCATGGACTCCTGAAGCAACTAAGGCCTTTGAACATCTTAAAGAGGCAATGTGCCTAACACCGGTCTTAGCTATGCCAGACTTCACAAAAACCTTTATTATGGAATGTGATGCCTCAGGAAATGGAATTGGTGCTGTTTTAATGCAAGAAGGAAAACCCATTGCTTTTGAAAGTCATCCAATCAAAGGAAAGTACTTACAGAAACCTATTTATGAGAAGGAAAGGTTAGCAATACTACATGCAC
Organism: Pinus albicaulis; assembly: GCA_034641835.2. Taxonomy (NCBI): domain Eukaryota; kingdom Viridiplantae; phylum Streptophyta; class Pinopsida; order Pinales; family Pinaceae; genus Pinus; species Pinus albicaulis. The sequence goes on along the minus strand of CM076577.1, from coordinate 986,420,014 downwards.
TAAAGAAATGACGAACTTACCTAATGGTAAGACACTTCAAGGTAAAAACTGATCATGATAGTCTTAAACACTTTTGGGAACAAATACTATCTTCAGAAGAGTAGCAAAAATAGGTCACAAAGATGTTGGGTTATGACTTTGAAATAATCTACAAAAAAGGGAAGCTAAATGTTGTTGCAGATGCACTCTAAAGAAAGAATGAAGAGGTGGAAGCATTGCTTTGTGCCATTTCTATTATCCAACCAGATTGGATAACCGAAGCAAGATATGAATGGAAGAAGGACGAAGAAGTGTGGACACTCATTCAAAATTTGCAGCAAGATCCTAGTAAATTTGGTACATTTAGTTGGAAAAATGATTCCTTATGGTACAAAGATTGCTTATATCTTTGTAAGAATTCCCAATTAAAACAAAAGATTCTTTTGGAATTGCACACTTCTCCTTTAGGAGGACACTTAGGATTTTTAAAAACTTACCACAGGTTGAAGAAAGATTTTTTTTGGGATGGCCTTAAATCTGATATTCAAAAGTTTGTGGCAGAATGTTTAGTTTGCTAGCAGAATAAATTTGAGACAATTAAGACCCCGGGTCTTCTACAACCTTTATCCATTCCAAGTCAACGTTGGGAGGAGATTTCAATGGATTTTATCACAGGTTTACCTAAGTCCGAAGGAAAGAGTGTCATCATGGTGTTAGTTGATAGAATTACCAAGTATGCACACTTTTGTGCATTATTTCATCCATTTAAAGCAAGTACAGTTGCTACTACATTTATGGACACAATTCAAAAGCTACATGGGAACCTAAGGGTTATTGTGAGCGACAGAGATCCCATTTTTACTGGAAATTTTTGTACGGAGTTATTTTCTTGTTTGGGTACTCAATTAGCTCATAGCTCATCTTATCATCCTCAATCCGATGGTCAAACTGAGATAGTAAATAAATGTTTGGAAGGATATCTTCATTTTTTTGTATCTGATAAACAAACACAATGGGTCAAGTGGTTACCTCTCGCCGAATGGTGGTATAACACTTCCTTCCATACTGCAGCAAAAATGACCCCATTTATGGCACTTTATGGATATCATCCACCATCCATCACATCATCTTTAAGGGAAAATTCGAAGGTTCAAGCAGTGGAAGATCACATCGAGCATCAGCAAGAAGTTCTCCAACTCTTAAAGGATAACCCGAATTTGGCACAAAATCGAATGAAACAACAGGCAGATCAACATCGTAGCGAGAGAAGTTTTGATGTAGGAGATTGGGTATTTTTACGGCTACAACCATACAAACAAATGTCCCTCAAGCAAGCAAAGAAGGATAATAAATTATCGCCAAAGTACTATGGTCCTTACAAGGTGTTGCAAAAGATTGGTACTATGGCATACAAATTGGAGCCTCCTGCTTCTTCGCGAGTACATCCAGTTTTCCATGTTTCATGCTTAAAGAAGGTTATAGGTGAAAATCTTCCAGTTCAAACAGTATTGCCAGAACTTGATGGGGAAGGAAAAATCATATTGGAACCTGAAGCAGTCATGGAAAAAAGAACTCGACAACTACGGAATCGATCAATTTCAGAGTATCTCATCAAGTGGAAGAACTTACCCACTGAAGATTCTACATGGGAGGATGAGAATTTTATACAGAAGCACCCAGAGCTACTCAAGCATCGAGGACAACACTTTTTTGAAGGAGAGGGGCATGTTAGGTCCCTATATTACTAGTATAGTCCCTTATTGTTGTTAGTGTAACCCCCTTATTGTTATTATTGTACCCTCGTAACCCCCATATTGTTATTATTGTGCCCTTAAATTATTATTGTTAGGTCGGCTAGGATTACATTGTGGCCCCATGGACTCCTATATATAGAAAGGAGGTTTTGTAATTTGTATAATCCAAGAATTGTTCATTCATGTAATGTATTGGAGGTTGCCCCCTCGAAGTGGCTTATTTCTAAGGCGTTGATATCTCTTTTCTTCTATTTTTGGAGCTGGTTTCCCAACATTTGTGGTATACTACCCACCATTGCATGACCTTAGCACCTTCATCTTTCTATCTATCTAGTTCTCAACCAAGCCCTTAAACTCTAGAAACTTTGAGAAGACCTCATTTTTCTTCTTCATGAAAAATATCCATGTCTTCCTTGAGTGATGATTTATGAAGGTGAAAATACTTGCACCAACTAAGGGAAACTGTAGAAAAAGGGCGAAATAAACAAAATACCATACCCCTTGTTCCTCTCACACCATGAAAATAAGTTGGATGCACCATCCAACCTGTCTTCGAATCTAAGACCCTGATATGCCATACTGCCAAATTGAACTGCCGAATAAAAAATGCATTGATAAAATCAATGGACAATGCTTATAACTTGAACAACCAATCGATATTATACTTTCTCCATTTGAATCACATAATTTTCTTGCAAAGATAAAATCCGTGCTCATTCTTCAACTACAAACTGAGTTTTGATACCATGATAAATTTCCTTAAAACCTAGTAAGTTGATTTGTAATTTTCAAAGTGTAAAATCCCAGAAATATAAACAAATGATATTATGGAAACTTAAATCACAAACACACTAAGTTTTCTAACATGCACGAATGAAAATAAATCATAAGATAAACACATCAACAATAGGACATAAAATACACCCACGAAAACCCAACTTTGAGGAAAATTTGCAACACGATGTTTTTTTATTATTCTTTTATAGCAAAATATTTTCTTTTGAGAATTGCAAGGGAGAAATGTTCTAGTTTATCACAGTAAAACACTTGATCTCCCTGGACCTAAATCTATCTGCCTTCCTATACACTGGATCTTCGAAACTACTGCATAGATCAATAATTCGACCCAGACGTATGAGCACACTTCCTCTCTCCTATGCGTACACGTGAATGGAATACTACGCCGAGATGTAAGAGCTCAAACCTCACTCATTTTCTTCTACTTGGATGCTGAGTTCTACGATCTGTTGAAATTCTCGCTCTTGCTTCGTTGCTCTCTCACACCTTCTTATGCTCAACTAAATTTCCACTAACTCACTTTATCTCCTCTTATAATTTTGATCTCAACCCTTATCTCCTTCTCAATGGCCGAGAATAAATCATGATCAATGGATGAGATTAGGCATAAGTTAACTTAGGAATTTTCACTTTTTCCTAAGTTTAAATTTAAGAAATAGCTAAATAAATTAATATTCTACTAAAGTGGCAGTGCTTTGTGTTCTTCTGCTAGTCTTAGCACTTAGCTAAGCAAAACACTTCTTCTCTTCTCTAATCAACTAATATCTTGTGTACTTGAGCCTATGGTTAGGTGCTGAGTTGTCCCCAAAACATTGTTACGGTCAGTGGGATCCAGATAGTCATACAACCCTGAAAGATCCAATAAAACATATTTTCGCTAATTTTATGCTAATTTGTTGAACATTTTTTGGTGTTGATTATTAATAACATTAATTGATATAAATAATTTGTATGTTTTAATTCAAGATCGTTACATATATTATCAGATCACTGGTTTCAACTCTATTGGGCCTTTGAAATTTCATGTTCTTATTTGCTACGATTATAAATAATATCTTATAATTAATTAAAAAAAATGAATATATATGAAAAAAATATATATCTTGAGAGTGCAAGCTTATGTGATCCATAACATTTTAAATATAAATCTTCCGGGAAAATGACACAAGCATCTCTACAACGCTTCAAAAACGAAAGATCAGCCAATCTCTTAGAAACCTTGAGTCGCGTACGTTCAAATAATCGAACCTGATCATCAATAACCCTTCCGTGTAGGGATAGAAGTTGAGAGTGCAAGCTTCTGTGATCCATAACATTTTAAATATAGATCTTCCAGGAAAATGACACAAGCATCTCTACAACGCTTCAAAAACGAAAAATCAGCCAATCTCTTAGAAACCTTGAGCCACGTACGTTTGAATAATCGAACCTTATCATCAATAACCCTTCCGTGTAGGGATAGAAGTTGAAAGTGCAAGCTTCTGTGATCCATAACATTTTAAATATAAATCTTCCGGGAAAATGACACAAGCATCTCTACAACACTTCAAAAACGAAAGATCAACCAATTTCTTAGAAACCTTGAGTCGCGTACGTTCGAATAATCAAACCTTATCATCAATAACCAAACACGTCGGTTCCAAAATATATTATGTGATTTCCCGAAAAATTTATATTTAAAAATATATATATCTTATTAGTGCCAAATTATATATATATATATATATATATATATATTATGTGATTTCCCGAAAAATTTATATTTAAAAATATATATATCTTATTAGTGCCAAATTATATATATATATGCAACTATATGTGTTTGATATTACATATGTATGTTTATAAAGAACTGAATTACATGTAAGTTGGGACGTATCTCTGTTCCTAAACCTCGTTCAGAAGTTTACACGGATAATTTAATTTTCCATACGTGCATGTAAAATTAAGTGAAACGAAGTCAAACAGAAATTCTCTCAGACCCAGTGATGAAAAAGTCCAATCCGTAGAACTCTCCGTAGGTCGACGTTTCAAGTCATATAATCCTCGGGCACAAACCTAACCCGAGTTTAATATGAGACTCGGCGGGGCATTGGGTGTTTAAAGCGGCACAAACCTAACCCGAGTTTAATATGAGAGTCGGCGGGGCATTGGGGGTTTAAAGCGGCACAAACTTAACCCGAGTTTAATATGAGAGTCGGTGGGGCTTCGGGTGTTTAAAGCGGCTATAGTGTTTCTTCAACTTCCTTATTTTTCCTATATCGGTAAAATTGAAATTTAACTTTCAAGTTTTAAATCCATCGTTCCGCTGAGGAGGGTTGATACTAATCTCTAATCGTAGTTTGTCAGGGTGTGGAGGGTTTTGCACGAAAGTTTATATTTTCTTTTGGTTACTGATATCTTCAGTGCTTATTTGGAGTAGGAGGCTCACCAGTACTGAGTATCTCTCTGAAATTTTCTCTCATTTCTTCCCATCCCTGGACTCTCTCATTTCTGTAGAGCAGAGATGCCGCCCCGATCAGTAAAGAAGACTGCGGGAACACCAACTCCCAAAAAGGGAGCGGTGAAAACCCCTAACAAGACGCCTAAGAGTTCCAACAAGACCCCGCCGCCCAAGGCCGAGTCTGAAATTGTTAAAAATGTCGAGATCCTAGAAGAAGCCGAAGCCGCTCCTGTAGAGGACGTGAAGGTTTTCGAGGATCCAGTAAAGGAGGAGAAAAGTATAAAGGTGGAGAAGTTAAAAGAGCAGCCCTCCAAAGATTCTAAAGATGCCGCTGCTGCCGAGAAGCCAGCCGCTGTGAATGAATCTGTGCTAAAGAAAGATGCCGCGGAGGAAGCGAAGCCTCCCTTCGATGAGGATGACAAGGGGGAGAGACTCGAGCTAGATGATAACGTGTCCGAATCAAAACCAGAAGAGGATGACGAAGGTCCAAAGGTTGATGCAGCAGCAATGGATCTGGACGATGACTGCATTGCACAGGAGGATGAAGAAGAAGAGTCAGGAGATCAGTTGGACGACGGAGTACACGAGGGTGATGAAGGTATAGGTGAAGAGGAGGAAGGTGAGGGGGAGGAGATGGAAGGTGAAGGTGAAGGTGAAGAAGAGGAAGTGGGTGAGGAACATGAAGGCGAAGAAGAGGAGGATGAACAACATGGAGTTGTGAAGGAAAGGCGCAAGCGAAAGGAATTTGAAGTATTTGTTGGTGGCCTTGACAAGGACGCTGCTGAAGAAGATCTGAAAAAAGTATTTAGTGAAGTTGGTGAAGTGGTTGAAATCCGACTTATGATGAATCCACAAACACAGAAAAACAAGGGTTTTGCCTTTATACGTTATGCAAGTGTTGATCACGCTAAGCGAGCATGCACAGAACTCAAGAATCCACAGGTTAAGGGTAAAGTTTGTGGGGTTTCACCGAGCCAGGACAGTGACACACTTTTCTTGGGTAATATATGTAAGACATGGACAAAGGAAGCTCTAAGAGAGAAGTTGAAGAACTTCGGCATTGATAATATTGAGGATTTAACTCTAGTTGAAGACCCTAAAGATGAGGGAATGAATCGTGGCTTTGCCTTTCTAGAGTTCTCTGCCCGTTCAGATGCCATGAATGCATATAAACGGCTGCAGAAGCGAGATGTTGTTTTGGGTGCTGATAAAACCGCAAAGGTGTCATTTGCAGAGACGTTTGTCGAACCCGATGAAGAAGTTTTGGCACAGGTTAAGACTGTATTTGTTGATGGGTTATCACCTTCATGGGATGAGGATCCAATCAAAGAGCAATTTAAGAAATACGGTGATATCGAGAAAATTCAGTTGGCACGCAACATGCCTTATGCTAGGCGGAGGGACTTTGGATTTGTTACTTTTTCAACCCATGATGCTGCTGTAGCATGTATAGATGAAGTTAATAACAATGGGCTTGGAGAAGGTGATAATAAGATGAAGGTGAAGGCTAGATTATCAAAGCCTCATCAAAAAGGAAGATTGTTAAAACATGGTGTTCGTGGTGGTTATAAGGTTGTTCGTGGTCGTGGCAGTACACGGGGTGGCAGGGGTCCATGGGTTCGTGCTCCTGCCCATTTTGAGCCCCGGAGGTTTGGAGCTCGTGGTGGCCGTTTCATTGGACGAGGAAGTCAAATTGCAGGTCGTGGAGTAAAGCGTCCTCTGGGACGCAATGCATATCAACCTATATCAGAGAGACTTCCAAGTAGGCATTTGCCACCCTATGAAAGGGTACGTGATAGGCGCCCTCCAGCTCCAGCATATCCAAGGGGTAATGCAAGGAGGGATTATGGAAGACGAGACGAACCTTATGATGATCGTCAAGTGCGACCAAGTCGATCAGCTTCTGATTTTGCTAGTCGTGCTGCTTCTGGAAGACCGTCATCCTATAGAGATAGTTATGCAAATCGTGGGCCTAGCAGCTATTCAGAAGAAAGCTATGGTCGACGCATGGATAAGCCTTATCGTGATAGCCGTGGTCGTGATTATGACAATGTTTCTGGATCAAAACGTTCATATTCAGCAGTGGAAGAACCATCTACATATGGAGAACCTCCCTTGAGAAACTCGAGGGCTCGTTTAGAATACGGTGTCAGTGCTGGTGCATCGCACTATGGTGACTATGGTGATTCCACGAGACTTGGGAGAGGCTCACAGCTAGGCTATGGGGCTAGTGCTAGACAGGATTCATATGGCTTATATGATGGACACCAATCTAGTGTGCGTTATGGAGGAAGTAAAACATACGGCTCTCTTGGGGGCAGTGAAGCTGGTGGAACATATTCGAGCTATGGCAATGATTACTTGTCCAGTGGAACTGATATTGGTAGCGTTTCATATCCATCTCTATATTCAAGCCGTAATATGGGAGGTGGTTCAGGTCTTATTATTAAATTATCTGTGTTCATGAGGATGTTGTAGTCTTCACCTATATACACCTATAAATGATTACATTTGTGCCACTCTTATTGGTGTTCAATGATCTCCACATTGACAGATAGAATGACAAGCATGTTTTCTGTATAGCCTAAGAGGGTTTTAATTTTTTTTTTTTGGTTTAAATGTTGAAAGCTTTATACAATTTCTTGGGGATGACTCTCCACCTAGCTGTAGGCTCAACTGCATTAAATATTTCTACAATTTTCGACCCTTGAGCCCTCAATCAGCTACTATAGCTGGTGAATCTTTTGTCTTCTAGCATTCTCCTCTAGAAAGAAAGAATGCCTCTCAACCCCTTTTTTATCCATTAAATAGAACAATTTGTTCCAAAAATGGAAAGGGAATTTGCATGCATGTAATCCATGTGTTATCTTTCCAACTAGAATTTTTGAGATTGGGAGCTGGAGAATGCCATAATAGACAACTTACAAACATTATTTCTGGAAGGATTTCTAGCCTTAGCATAACTGAATTAGAGAAAAAAGGAAACCATAACTTACGAAAACATATCAAGGAGGGTGATGAGGGGGAAGTACAGGGGGGTTGCAAAGAAACCAAATTGATCATGCATATGGAAATTGATATGTTCCTCGCTTTAATTCTTGCTTTTTATTCTTTTTTACTTTTATTCTTACTATTTTTATAATTTTTTTTTATATATTTATTCAAAACTTGGGGGTTGTTGAGGAAGGATGAGGCTTCCATTGCATGAGTATACTGCTTCCACTATTCTTGAAATATATAGGGACGAACTCTGGCTGCTTCCCATTGGCCTTGATTGGTGTACTTAATGCTGCTAAGGTGGCAACCACTCGTTGCTAAGTTTGACCTTCTGAAAGGTTTTCTTGTTGTTCTTCTCTCCTTCTATTCTAAGGTATGGAAGGTTCCCCGAGGGCTTCTATCTCCTCCTATGGCTTTTCCTCTTCATTCTCCTCTTGAATATTTTCTACTCCCTCTACTTTTTCTTTATCCTCATTTTCTTCAACCTCTTCTTCTACAGAACATTGTTTTGTTGTCTCTCCATGCTCTAGTAAGGCTTGAGATTAGGTTATAAGGAATTATTCCCTATCCATATCCACAAAATATGTCCATGACAGAAGGGGTTTTAATATGCTATAAAGAATCCATGACAATGAGCCTTATGGTCATATGATGAGAAATGTACTGATGTTTCCCCTTTCTCACCCTTTGGCTCATTTTTACTACGGATTGACGAAGAAAGTGGGGAGTGTTTAATCTTCTTGGAATAGGAAAATCCATATGGAATCTTAGATCATAAAGTAGCCTAAACTGATAAGCATAGATGACAATGAGTCTCCTCTCACAAGATATGTTTTTAAGAATGTGATAGGCCGCCTCATCCCATGGGTAGGGTGGACTCTCTCTTCTAACCCCATTTTTATCTTCAATCAGTTTCTCTTTAGGGATGAAGAAGTTCTTTTTGGCCGTGGTAGTCTCTTTTCTATCCTCCTTTCTCCACCTTACACCTAGGAGAAATGTGGTTTTTGCATTTAAATGGATAATAATTCCTCTCACAATGGTGGTAGCACTATATTCCCCTTGATGCTGAAGGCCTATTGCAAAATCATGAGTAATTTCATGATCAAACCCTTTGAATTTCTCAAACAACTCCAACCATTGGTGGTTTGCAAAGATTTCTCTAATAAGAGGACGCTGGTGGACCCTTGATGAGTTTGTGGGATCTCTTCTATTAAAACCACCCCCATGATCTCTATTGTATTTTTTTTCAAAGTTTACAAGGGAATTATGTTGTCAATTATCATTTTTTAGAGTAGCTTAGGGTTTCATAGCAGAGATAAGAGGATTATTTTTCTTTTGTTGTCCAAGGGAAAAAACGTTACATGCCCAACTCAAACAAGCACAATCCCCTAATATTGTGCTTATTTTACAAGAAAAACTCACACTTTCAATTTTCGTTCACTTTCAAGAGTTTGTTGTAGGATGTTCTTATGGTAAAAATTTGAACAATTCCACAAGATTTTTGTGCATATGAGGTGAGGATTTTTTTTTACTTACCCTTCCCTTAGAGGTTCCTTCATGACTCTAAGGTTTTGTGGGAAAAATTGCATAAGGCTGAGCTCCTTTTCACCTGTCAGGACAATCTTGTAGCACACAATTTGTACATGTACTAGTTTTCTGTCGACTCTGTATCTTCCTCCATAGCACCCTATGGAACTCTTGGTGTAGGTAACTTGACTTCCGATGATGATAATGGGCTTCCTTTATTTTTTAAAATGAAAATTTTACATCAAATGAGGCTTGATCCCACTTTTATTCCAAAAGTGGTTGGGTGGTGGGCTCAACGTGTTGTATGAGCTGCCCCCCACCTAATATAGGCCTGTTGGCCCACTCCTTGTATTCATCCACTTTTTTTTTTGTCATTTTATCCACATGTGTTGAGATAGAAATATGATCTCATCTTAATTGTTTGAGGGTGTTCGGGACTGCTGAACCATATTCAACCTACAAAACCTCATCCCTCATGCATGTGCAACATTTTTTTAGACTACGATGTGCTCAAAGGAAGAGGTTAGGAATTTTTCATACCTGTGTCTACCTGGTAGTCCTTGTTGATGTGCTGATCACTTGATGTTTGCATGGAAATTCTGAATAGGGGTGAGGTTGCTTTGCATGTTTTCTGAGATGCCATCCTCTTGTCTTCATTGCTCCATGCATTTTTTTACTTTGATTTTTTTTTTTTTAAATATTCTTTGTTGATTGAAGATTGACAATGTTGGTTGTTCAGTATGTAGATTAGATGCTGCTACTTTTAAGTGAACAAGGATCATGTAGCAACTTGTAGAGGGTCATGTAGTTACTCAAGCTCAGAGTGGTAGTCATCCAACTACTCCATGATGATTTTCTTCCCAATCTGGTGCTCCAACTATGGTCCTGTAGGGTTTGTGTAGACTATTATAGGACTGTGTGTCTTCCTGTAGTAGTCGCACATACCCTTTTAGGATAAAAATTTCCTTCAGGTGCTGCCTCAAAAACCATTGATAATTCATGAATAAACTATTGATAATGGTTAGAGGCCTTTTCTGTGGTGGAAGAGTCAGTGGAAGAAAGGTTGAAATAAAGTGTTTTTGATGGAAAAAAGTGGGAATGAGGGTGGAGAAGAGGTCTGGAAAATGAATGATGAGGCTATGGCGAACCCCTTCTCTTGAAAAAAAACATTGTCCCTCCTTTCTATTCCAATCACAATCCTTTGGAAAATTTGGAACAATCTTTTAGTAATATAGGACAATCATATAACACTTAAGGTATGAGGCAGAATTGAGCGAGGAAGGCCATATGATGATGGAGAAACTTGGGGAAATCAATGGAGGGATGGAATGCTTTTAGAGGGCCAACTTGGAGGGTGTTGAGTTGATGTTTTTGAAGATTCTTCCCTGATTGTTGACCTCCATTTACTGCCACTAGAACCCTGCAGAAATGTTAAAAATATAATAATGTAAGGGTTCCTTTTTCTTTGTCTTTTCTTATTATTTTTTTTTTCTTTTCTCTTTTGAGACCTGCAAGCTACCTCAAAGGAGGCTTTCAACTCACAGGTCTACACCAAAGGGAGGTTTCCACCTAGGGAAAATTTATTTTTTTCATCATTTTTTGTTATTTTTTAGACACTTGGACTACCTCATGGAGGTGTTCAATCCAAGGGTTTGCCTCAAGTGCCTCATGGAGGTTTTTACTCGAAATTTTTGTTCCTTTATTTATTCTATTGATCAGGGGTTGCATGTATTGGAAGGTTTGAGGCTCCCAATAATATTCATATATTTTCTTATTGAATTGGTAAACTCCCAATTTGACAAAGGTCTCTTGTAAAGCTTCAGTTGGTAACCATTAAATAACAATGGAACTTTTTCCTCATCAATTGTTTTGATTTGGACAAATCTATTTTCATAACAATTTTCCACTGGGTAGGGACCTAGCCACTTTGTCATCAACTTCCCCTTGAAGTCCTTGAATTTGGAGTCATACTAAAGGGCCCAATCACCCTCTTGGAAGGTCCTTTTCCTGATGTTCTTGTCATGAAAAATATTCCTCTATAATTGGAGCACCTCAATATACATGAGAGCCTGCAACCTAAGTTCATCAAGAAATTGATATGTTCCATCCTCTCATGTTGAGCTTTGGTGATGTCTAGGTCCAATTGTGTTTCCATTCTCAGGGTGTTGTACTAAAAATCAATTGACAACAATGCCTTTTTTTCCATAAACCAACTCAAAGGGAGTGAACCAAGTACTAGTTTTCCATGTCGTGTTATAGGCCCAAGTGGCTTCCACAAGTTTGGCTGCACAATTATTTTTGCTGCTTCTGACAAATTTGGTTAAGATATTCTCAAAGGCTCTATTTGTCACCTTCACCTGCCCATTTTCTTGAGGAAAATAAGGGGTGGATTTACTGTGCTTGATGTGATGTCGCTCCATGATTTCCTCAATCATATTAGAGGTTAAATGATCTCCTTGATCAATGACAGGCTCCCTTGGGAAACCAAACTTGTAGAATATGTCATCCCTCAAGAATTTTTCCACCTTTTGCTATGTGCTTTCCTTAAATACCTTCAATTCAACCCATTTTTTCAAATAACCAATGCATACAATAATGTACCTCTTTTGTCCATATGGTGGATCAATTGGTCCAATGAAATCCATGTCCCTGTTCTCAAATGGCTCAAGAGTCACTTGAGGATGTAGCGGAATTTCATCCTTTGGTGTAGGCCTACCCATCCTTTGGCATTCATAACATTTAGAATTGTAACTCCTGGAATCTTGGTGTAGGGTAGGCCAATAGTATCATGCTTGGAGGATTTTGAAGGTTGTCCTATTGGCATCAAAATCCCCCCCACAGGGTCCATCATGGCATACTGAAAGGATCTCAAAGACCTTGTCTTCCCTTACAAACCTCCTTAAGATCTAGTCCGGACCCAATATGAAAAGGTTCCCCCCAATCCAAATGTAAGGGGAACTTTTTTATACAATTCTTCTCTTCTCCTCGACAAATAAGTTAGGAGGAAATCTCCCAACAACCAAGAAGTTTGCTATGTTATCAAACAAGGGAGATAAAAATGAAATGGTGAAGAGGTACTCATCAGGGAGTTGATCATCTATCATCGTTTAATCTTCTGTAGACAATGTTAGGGTAGAAAAAAAATTTACAACCACATTTTCTTTTCTTTGCTTGTCAACAATTGTTAGATCAAACTGCTGTAACAAAAAAAACATCTAATGATCCTAGCATTGAAATCAAAATTTTTCATTAAATATTTAATGGTTTCATGATCATTATGTATGAAAACCTATGATGTAATGTCTAAACTTGTTCAAGGAGTGTACAATAGATAAGAGCTCTTTTTAAGTAACAATGTAGTTGAGTTCAACTTTGGATAGATTCTTATTGATAAAATATATGGCATAGGGAAACTTACCTTCCACTTATCCCAAGATCGCCCCTACAGCCTTATCATATGCATCCGTTTGGATATGAAAATTCAAGGCCCAATTTGGACCCCTTAGAATTGGTGCAATGGTAAAATTAACCTGCATATCTTCAAATTCTTCTTGACACTTATCTGTCCAACAAAAATCTGAATCCTTAGTTAACAATCCAAACATGGGTGAAGCCATCTTACTAAAATCTTTAATGAATCTCCTATAATATCTAGGTAGTCCTAAGAAACTCCTAACATCCCTTTGTTTCTGTGAGCTAGGGACCCTTTTGATAATGGAAATTTTGTTAGGGTCAACTTGGATTCCTTCTTTAGAGAGGAAGTGACCTAGGATAATCGTTGCATTCATAAAAAAATCACACTTTTCTAGACACAGTGAGAGATTCATTTCAATGCACTTGTTTAAAAATTTACACTGGTTGGAGAGATATTCTTGGAAATCGTTCCCATAAGGAGTGAAGTCGTCCATATAAATTTCAATTGTGTCATGAACAAGATCAGTAAAAATACTCAACGCTTCCCTTTGGAAGGTAGCAGGAGCATTACATAATCCAAAGGGAAGGACCCAATAGGAAAAGGTCCCCCATGGAAATATGAAGGTGGTATTATCCTGATCCTCAGGTCTAATCTATATCTGATTATTCCCTCTGAAACTGTCCAAGAATGAAAATAATTTCTTCCCTACAAGACCATCCAAAACTTAATCAATAAAAGGAGAGGGAAACTAATCATTCTTTGCAGCCTTGTTAATTTCCCTGTATTCAACACATAGTCTCCATTTCCCATTATTCTTAGAAACTATAACAAGAGGGGACACCCACTCACTATCTGAAATAGGATAAATGAATCCTGCATCCAATAACTTCTGCAATTATTCTTTAAAAATATCTATAAGGGCGGGGTTCATTCTCCTATAGGGTTGGCACACAGGTTTGAATCCCTCTTTAATGTAGATGTGACTTGTACAAACTGAGTGATGCACCCCTTTCATCTCTTTATAGTCCTACGCAAAGGCATCAAGATGTTGTCTCAACATAGTGAGAAATTTCTCTTCTTGCTATACTGAGAGGGAAGGACTGATTTTCATGGTTTTAGATGGACTACTTTCTACAATATTAACATGATATTAATCAGAACCAACAGTGAATAGTTCTTCCCATGTTTTTTTCTCAAGTTCCCCTAAGGATTCCTCTACTAGCTCATCAATTGGCATGGCAAAGATAGGTTGGTTTTGCAAAAAGTTATCAATAAGGTCATCTCCATCTAGTTGCCTACTTCCTACAATCGTTTCTAATGTACAGATTAGGTAGGGGGATGACTGATAGAAACATTCCTCTTCTTCTTCCTCTACCCATGCAGGGGGTATAATACAAGCTGCTTGGTGAGATTAAATTTTTTAATTGTCATGTTTCCAATCTCGTAGCTAAAATAAGAATCAATAGTAGCTAACCAAGGTCTCTCTAAAATGAGTGGTTACCCATTAAACTTGGTTTTGGGTTGGAGTACAAGGAAATGTATGGGGTAATCCCATGAATTAATGGAGAACATCAAATCCTCAATAACACACTGAGGGGCTACTGTGGATCTTTCAGCAAGTGGCAACATTGTGGTGGTTTTCCTCAAGGCTCCTTGGAGGTTGAGCTTCAATATATTTTCCCTGGTCATGAGATTGATTCCAACCCTATTATGGAAAAACAAAACCCCCCCATTTTTACCTTATTATCTTCATAAGAATAAGGGGGCCCTCCATGTAAATTTTAGCTAAATTGCTTTTATTTTTCTTGGTTTGGTTTATTTTGCGGGATTTTCATTTTCCTCAAATTTTAACTTTGATTCTTTCATTGAGTTCATTTTCTCGCCAGTGTCCCAACGACTCTAATTTTGCTGAGTTTTGAATTACAATTTGCAAATGACACTTATTCAAAGTTTCGGTAATTTTCATTGCCTGAACTAAAAAATGTACAAAATGTATATATTTTTTTGTAAATTTAATTAATTTCAATATGTAAATAATTTTATTCATTAATTTATTTAATTAACCTAGATTAATTAAGTTAAATATCATTAGTTTAATTAACTTGTGTATATTAATTTTTAAATAATTATTGATTTAATCCATCGTACAAAACCGCCGCAACCAAAATTGTATATTTATTAACCATTGTAAATAAAATGAAAAACTATAATTAAAAAAAAACATACCCGTAGCTCAAAACTTATTTTAAACAACATTTCCAAAACATTACGGGTTCCTCGGCTGCCGAGCTTCCCAAATAATAGTGACTATAGTTTTATTTTTATTTTTAAACAAAATATAATATTAGTGAGAAGTCCTACCTCCACATAAACCTCCCCTCCTCTCCTCCTTATATCTCCTGAAACCCCAACTCCTCCAAACACTTCCGTACTTCATTCCCGGACCCTTATCCTCCTCCGTGGCTCCCCTCCCTTCCCTCCTTATTACTCCACTCTCCCCTCTTAATAAACACAATAGTCTAACGAGAATGTTTTTTTTTTTTTCTTCTGTGAAAATCATGGAAATCCCTGCAAGATTTTAATAAAATTTGGCAAAGATTTTTGTAAATCCAGGTTATAGCTATCAAAATTCAATATTTTGGGTGCCCCTTACATTTTTTATGGTCCTGAATCCATTTCCACCATCAAAAACATGATTCAAACAATGCTACTACAATATTTCTTAAAAAAAAATTGTCCAGATTCTGACCACTTTTGGCTATCTGGGCAATTCCTCTGCCTTCGTAGACAACTCCTTAATAAACTCACAAGTCTCGTAATAAGCTTCCCAAAAGGCACTTCCCATTTAATATTTTATTAAATAATTTTAATAATTTTAATTTGTTAATTATTTTTTCAATATAATTTTTTTATTTTAAATTATTTATATTTTGATGAGATTTTAATTTTTAGATTTTGTTAATTTGTATATTAATAATTTAATTAAAAATAATTTTATATATTATATTTAATTAGTTAATTTTTAAAATTTAAATAGAGTTTAAAATTAGAATTTTATTTCATTAATAATCTTTATATTATTTTAATTTGTATATTAATAGAATACTTACATTTTTCTCATGCACGTATTTTCCAGCAAACTAGCATTTTTGACACATTGAATTTGGAGAGCTCTATCTTGGGTTTGACTTGGCCAAATAAGGCCCTGGATGACTCATTAGAAAGCTAAACCAATGGAGAATATTTTGGGAGTGGTTGTATAACAAGATTTGATCATTAACTATGCCTAAACTTTAGCAAAAAATGAAATTATGAATTTGCACCAAAAAAATCAATTTCCAATTTTGTTTTGGGAGAATTTGGTAGGCTAAAGCTATTGGCTATAGAAAATTCATTCAAATATATCCTCTTGGGCCAAATATACCATTACAAATATTAATGGGAAGCTCAAACTTCTTTCGTTTTTATTTATTTAATCACATTTCAGTTTTAGAGTTTTTTTTTTCAAAATTTGGGTATTTTGATTTTGATGGACAAATTATTTTATTTTATTTTATTTTTAATTGGTTTTTGTAGGAGAGTTGTTGAAAGAGATAAATCCCAAAAGATTTGGAGCAACATAATTAGATCAACAAATAAGTATATGGAGGATTCACAACTCCAATCAAGTATCTAAAAAACCACCTTCAATAACTCTCTATCTGTAAATTATAAATTGAAATTTGGAGAATGAGGAATCCGTTCCTCTCCTCTGGAACTTAGGATCTATAAGCAATTTTGTAATGATATTTTGTGTTGTAGATAGGGAGGAAATCTGAGATCTGGGTTATTGGGGATTTTCTTTTCGAAATATAGACTTTGTATTGGAGGTTGAGCTTGCACTTTTGCAGCTCTTTCCGTTTAATGGCAGAGATTATGATTTGGGAAATATTTTTGGAGATTGAATCAAGGAAAAAAGCAAAGAGATCACGTTTTATTCATTGTGTTTACAAGTTTTTTTTTTGTAAGTTGAGTAGGACCGTTTTTTCCATTCATTTTCAAAACGTCAGATTACATAATATAATCTCTTCCGAGACCTCAACCTGCCCTGTTGGGAAACCAGATTTGTTGGCCATCGGAAGGCATTGTATGCCATCCAAAAACAAAAACTTTCAGTCTAGCATATTCAACTTTTAAAGCCACAATGTTGGTGACTTTGACATAGTTTGACAAACCAGACACAAGCCTACTACTTACATAGTTTAAAACAAGGAAATAAACATAGATAAACATAAATAGTAAAGAGATCAGGACTAAAAATAGCTAATCTCTCTGAGGAATCAATAGGCGTTGGGTCTTTAGCACTGGAACCGAGCATCTCTGTTTGCTATAGGTTCTTCAAGAAATTCTCAATTTTTCTTAATTGGGCATTCTATCGCTGGACCTGAAATTGAAGTAACTGAAAATCCCTCTAGATTTCTTGCATTGCTAGATCTACTTGCATAAACTCAGTGGTGTGCATGAAGGATTTTTCCACCAAGTGTTTCATTCACCAATATAAATATACAATTTTTAGTATTGAGCTACTCTCCCTCTAGTGTTTCCCGGATCAGGCACTGTCATTTCTCCTTCCATATTTATTTCCTTCTCCTTGGGTTGACGGGTGAGAGATTCCTCCCATTTAGAAATAACATTTATTACTTGGGTAGGTATTTCCTGTATGTACGTGAGGGTTGCTTCTACAATGTGGTCAGCCTGAGGATTATGCGCAGACCATCTAGGAGCCTGCGTGGATGATTCTCCTTTCTCCTTCTGCTGGCCTCTTTTCCATGACTGCCATCTGTTCATCCCTCCTTCTTCCTCTTTCAGTGCCTTGGCCCACGCCATTTGATACTTCTCGATATTAATGAGGGACACGGGAAATTGAGGAGCCCAAGATGTTCCACCGGAGGTCTTTATTTTCCTTCCGGAGGTTGTCACAAAGACAAAGAAAGGTTTCATAAAACATAGAATTAACAATTCAATGCAATGCTTATACAATTGATAGACCCAACTCACCGTGTGTACTCCTGAATAAGACACGACTCCCTTCCCCCCCATACCATGTAGAGGTATCCCAGGGTGGTCGTGACAGACCCGAATAATAGTATACCCTCCCGACTGTGATCCAGACCCCTCCTCCCCAGCACAAAGCCTAGGTTTTTCAGGGTATCCTCTTACATAAGAATATCCTCTTCCCTTACAGGTTCCATACGCCCAACTACCAAATTCATCAACCCTGGAATCCAAATGACTGGTCGAATTCCTGTTTTCAAATCTCCTCTCTAGATTTCGTGTGGCTAGCTTGGGCGCGTTCTGGTCGTCCCAACCTTCTAATCCCCTACCCATATCCCCATCCCCCATCTTACACAACATAATTGTTAGGGCCCTATATTACTAGTGTAGTCCTTAATTGTTGTTAATGTAGCCCCCTTATTGTTATGTTGTTATCATTGTGCCCCATAATATCCCACTATTGTTATTGTTGTGCCCTTACATTATTATTGTTAGGTCGGCTAGGATTATATTATGACCCCATGGACTCCTATATATAGAAAGGAGGTTTTTTCATTTGTATCATCCAAGAGTGGTTCATTTATGTAATGTAAAGGAGGTTTCCCCCTCGAAGTGGCTGATTTATAAGTCGTTGATCTCTCTTTTCTTCGATTTTGTGAGCTAGTTTCATAACATTTGGTATCTGAGCTTTGGATTCTAGGGTTTCACTGCTTCAAACATGACATCATATCATTTTCGCTCTAAATTTTTTTATACGAAGGTTTAGAAGCTAAAAAAAACCCATTTGTGAGGAAATCCTGAGGAACTTCGTGTCAAATTTTCAGTTCTTGGTTTGCAATATTTTCGGAGATATGATATGTGAAAGTTAGGGTTTTTGCAGGTTCCCGAATTTCATCTCAAAGAGGTGACCTTAGGAAAACCATCATAACTCTTTGTGTGAGCATCAGATTGGAATTCTATAAAAATTCACCAAAAGTACATGCACTATAGTTTCGTGTGTATCGATATCAGTAGAAAAAGTGACATGTGGTATTCCGTACAAGTTCGCTCTACTGAATTAGTCCATAATTAGGTCATTGTGAGAGATTGGGAATAAATTTGTCTTGAAGAATCCAAATCAGGTCAGATCTGTGGCATTGGAAAGAATATTGAGAGGGATAATAAAGGGTTGAAGATAAAATCTTGGGGATCCGAAATCATAGATATACATCAGTTTCAATATTGAACTCCTCAAAAGAAAGAAAAAGGTGTGTATTTTTTTTTTTTTTTAAATTGCATAAGTCTTGTTTGAAAAATTAGTTTGAAGTGATTACAAGGGAATATTGAAGCATAGATATAAGTATTGGGTTCTAAAATGACCCCTAAAAATAATTCAACACCCATTAATTCCTCAGAAGGCTCTACTATGACTCATGAAGAGGAAGAAATGCATAGAAGCTAAGATGGATGGTTTGAAGAAATGCATGGAAGCTAAGATGGATGATTTGAAGAATGGCATGGAATCTAAGGTGGATGGTGTGGAAGCTAATATGGATGGAGTGGAAGCTAATATGGATGGTATAGAAGGAAACATGGAAGTTAAGATGGATTGTTTGAAGAAAGACGTGGAAGCTAAGATGGATGGTTTGAAGAAAGGCATGGAAGCTAAGATGGATGGTTTTAAGAATGGCATGGAAGCTAATATGGATGGTTGTAGAAGGAAACATGGAAGATTTGAAGAAATACACGGAAGATTTGAAGGAAGGTTTGGCAAATTTTCTACAAGAAAAACTTCCTAATGGAAAAAAAGCAGTAGAGGAAACTCATGATGAGAACAAAAAAAATGTTAATCATGATTTCATAGACTCTAATGTTAGATTTAAGACCAACCATATTCCAAAGATATATATGAGGAAGTTTGATGGCAAGGGTATGATACCTTGGATACTACAAATTGAGCAATACTTTGAGCTCCATAATATGCAAAACACACAAAAAGGTACACATTGCAACTTTATATTTAGAAAAAAATTAGTTTGTATGGTATCGATGACTTTGTTCTCATAAAACACTAGTCACTTGGTCAATTTTTATGGAGGAAATGATAACACATTATGAGGATACAAACAAAAACACTTTCTTTAGCCAACTGATAAATCTCAAACAAAGGGGTTCAATGATGGAGCACATTGAGGACTTCCAAAAATTTAATATAAGGGTAAATAATATTCCATAGGAACATAGGATTGATGTCTTCATAGGGACTCTAAAGGATAACATCCAACATGAGATTCGCCTTTGGGAACCTGATACATTGGAGAAGGCATTCAGGTTGGCAAGAAAAATTGAAAGCAAAATTATGGCGACAATGAAGCCTACCACTCACAACTATAAAGATGGAAGTGTTTCTACTCATAGACTTCCACAACCTACAAGGTTGACACCACAAAAATTGGAAGAAAAAAGAGTAAAAGGGATTTGCTATAGTTGTGATAGAAAATAAACTAAAGGTCACAAGTGTGCCGAGAAGAAATTATTTTACATATATTGCGAAGAGGAGGAAGAAAAGGAACAAGAAACTTCAAAAGAAGAGGATATACACCAGTAACCAACCCTCAAGGAAGAATAAATGAATCCGACCATACCATGTAATGCATTGGCATTAATTACCACTCCTCAAACTCTCAAAATAGAAGGACATATAAAGAAGAAAAATGTAATAGTGCTTGTTGATTCGGGTAGTACCCATAATTTTATTCATTGTAAGGTAGCCAAGGAATTGAATTGTTTCCTATACCCAGTGCCAGAGTGTCAAGTGATGGTGGAAAATGGAGGAACTATAAATTGCTCTGGAAAGTTCCATAATATCAAGCTAACCATGCAGGAATATGTATTGATTATTCCAATGCTTTCCATTCCAATGGGTGGTTCTGATGTTGTACTAGGAGTACAATGGTTACAATCTTTGGGGACGGTAGCTTTTAATTTTCAAGAAATTTTTCTTGAATTTTTTTCAGAAGGAAAGGAAGTTGAATTACGGGGTATCATAGGGAAGACAAAAAATATAATAAGCTCTAATGTCATGACAAATACTCTAAAGAAATAACAACAAGGCGTCATTCCATAATTATGCTCACTAGAAGTTCCAACATCAAAATCATCTATTTTTCCAGATCTCCAAAAAGTCTTGGACAATCATTCCAAGGTGTTTGAAACTCCCAAAGGAATCCCACCTATTCATGATCATGATCATTATATTCATTTGATTCTAGGAAGTGTTCCTCCAACATCAGGCCTTACAAATATCCTTATGTCTAAAAGATCAAAATTGAACATATGACTGTAGAAATACTAGAGGCAGGTATAATTAAACCTAGTCAAAGTTATTTTTCTGCTCCAGTAGTATTGGTGCACAAGAAGAATGGATCATGGTGCATGTGTCCAGATTATAGGGAGCTCAATAATCTCACTATTAAAGATAAATTTCCCATTCATGTGATTGATGAATTACATGGATCAATTTATTTCACCAAGTTGGATCTCCATTCAGGATATCATCAAATTAGAATGAAGACTGAAGACATTTTGAAAACAAAATTTCGAACTCATGAGGGTCATTATGATTTTTCGGTCATGCCTTTTGGCCTTACGAATGCACCTTCTACATTTCAAGGGTTGATGAATCCAATTTATAAACCCTTCCTTAGAAAATTTGTGTTTGTATTTTTTGATGATATACTAATCTACAATAGGTCTTGGAAGGATCATGCTCAACATGTTGATAGGGTGCTCAAACTATTGGAAGAGAAACAATTATATGAAAAAAAACTCCAAATGTTTCTTTGGAGTACAAGAGGTGGAATATCTGGGTCATATTTTATCTCAGGAGGGGTTTAAGGTAGACCCTAACAAAATTAAAGCCATTAAGGAATGAAAAGTCCCCACAACCATAAAGCAGTTGTGAGAATTTCTCAGGTTAATAGGGCATTATCGCAAGTTTGTTAAGAATTATGGGAGAATAGCAACACCTATAACAAAATTATTGAAGAAAGATGCATTGCCATGGACTCCTAAAGCAACTAAGGCGTTTGAACATCTTAAAGAGGCAATGTGCCAAGAACAGGTCTTAGCTACTCCAGGTTTCACAAATACCTTTATTGTGGAATGTGATGCCTCAGGAAATAGAATTGGTGCTATTTTAATGTAGGAAGGAAGACCCATTTCTTTTGAAATCTGTCCAATAAAAGGAAAATATTTACAAAAAGCTATTTATGATAAGGAAATGTTGGAAATACTACATGCACTAAAGAAATGGGGACCTTACCTAATGGGTAGACACTTCAAGGTAAAACTGATCATGATACTTTTAAATAATTTTTGGAACAATGACTATCTTTAGAAGAGAAAAAAAAATGGGTCATAAAGATGTTGGGTTATGACTTTGAAATCATATAAAAAAAGGGAAGATAAATGTTGATGCAGATGCACTCTCAAGAAAGGATGAGGATGAGGAAGCATTTATTTGTGCCATTTCTATTATCCAACCCGATTGGATAACCAAAGCAAGGGAGGAATGGAAGAATGATGAAGAAGTATGGACACTCATTCAAAAGTTACAACAAGATCCCAGTACATTTGATACGTTTAGTTTGAAAAATGATTCCTTATGGTACAAAGATTACTTATATATTTGTAAGAATTCCTAACTAAAACAACATATTATTTTGGAATTGCACACCTCTCCCTTAGGAGGACACTCGGGATTTTAAAAAACTTACCACAAGGTGAAGAAATATTTTTTTTAGGATGGCCTTAAATCTGATATTCAAAATTTTGTGGTGGAATGTTTGGTTTGCCAGAAAAATAAAGTTGAGATAATTAAGATCCCGAGTCTGCTACAACCTTTATCCATTCCAAATCAACATTGGGAGGAGGTTTCAATTCATTTTATCACAGGTTTACCTAAGTCCGAAGGAAAGGGTGTCATCATGGTGGTAGTTCATATACTTACCAATTATGCACACTTTTGTGCATAATATCATCCATTTAAAGTGAGTATAGTTGGTACTGCATTTATGGAAACAATTCAAAAGGTACATGGAAACCCAAAGATTATTGTAAGCAATAGAGATCCCATTTTCACTGGAAATTTTTGGACGTAATTATTTTCTTGTTTGGATACTGAACTAGCTCATAGCTCATCTTATCATCCTCAATCCGATGGGAAAACTGAGATAGTGAACAAATGTTTGGAAGGATATATTCATTGCATTGTATCTGATAAATAAACACAATGGGTAAATTGGTTACCTTTGGGTAAATGGTGGTATAACACTTCCTTCTACACTGCAAAAAAAATGAACCCATTATGGCACTTTATGGATATCATCCGTCATCCATCAAATCATATTTAAGAGAGAATTATAAGGTTCAAGCGGTGGAAGATCACATTGAGCATCAAAAACAAGTTCTCCAACTCTTAAAGGATAACCTAAATTTGGCACAAAATTGAATGAAACAACATGTAGATAAACATCGCAGTAAGAGAAGTTTTGATGTAGTCGACTAGGTATTTTTACGACTACAACCATACAAACAAATGTCCCTGAAGAAAGCTAAGAAGGATAATAAATTATCACAAAATTATTATTGTCCTTACAAGGTGTTGCAAAATATTGGTACTATGACATACAAATTGGAGCTTCCTAGATCTTCCCGAGTGCACCTAGTTTTTCATGTTTCATGCTTAAAGAAGGTTATAGGTGAAAAAATTCCGGTTCAAACAATATTGCCAAAACTTGATGAGGAAGGAAAAATCATATTGGAATCTGAAGCAGTCATGAAAATAAGAACTCGATAGCTATGAAATCGATCAATTTCAGAGTATCTCATCAAGTGGAAGAACTTACCCACTGAATATTACACATGGGAGGATGAGAATTTTATATAGAAGCATCCAAAACTACTCAAGCATTGAGGACAATACTTTTTTGAAGGAGAGGGGCATGTTAGGGCCCTATATCACTAGTGTAGTCCCTTATTGTTATTAGTGTAGCCCCATTATTGTTATTATGGTACCCATGTAGTCCCCATATTGTTATTATTGTGCCCTTACATTATTATTGTTAGGCCGACTAGGATTATATTGTGACCCCATAAACTACTATATATAGAAAGGAGGTTTTTTTCATTTGTATCATCTAAGAATTGTTCATTTATGTAATGTAAATGAGGTTGCCCCCTCGAAGTGGCTGATTTCTAAGTCATTGATCTCTCTTTTCTTCGATTTTGTGAGCTGGTTTTATAATAATATTCCCAAAAAAAATTGAAATCAACTGACATCTGCACAAATTACTCCCTCCCATATCCCCAAACACCCAACCATGCAGCCAAACATTGCATCACATTTCAGTCACCCTATTAAATACATTCATCACACATACTTGTTGAAGCCTCGAATTTCGTTGCAACAACATGGGGGATGACCACCCGGTCGGGACCTTAAAGCAACTCCTTTTCCATTTGGAATGGTGGTTCTGACTAGTTTAACTAGGTCCAATTACCTTTTCTCAATCTCTAATGGCTTAAAATATGACTTTTGTCTACCAATGGGAAAGATACATCAGATCAATTATTTTGCTGATCAGGAAAGAAAGTGATCTTTAAGCTAATTTGGGGCTTATCCAAACTACAACTAAAGTTTTTCCTCTTTAGGAAGAGGACTTCTATAAATGTAGAATTAAATCTAAATGCAAGAAAAAAGGAAAATTATCCTAATCCTATCCCAATTAGTCAGATATAGATCTAACCCAACCGAGAGCAAGATATTTTAAATAATTGGGATTTAAATATGTCTAGCTTATAATGAATATCAAGCTAAATAAGTATTTCAATTAAATGACATTATGAATACCGAAACACATCTTATTCAGAGATCTCTCAACTAAGATAATCAACCAACAACATTTAGGAAATAGTTCACAAAAATGATATTGCTTGTTAAATTAGTAATTTGAATAATTAAACAATAATATGCGGAAAAATTTCATAACATAACATTGTTTATTTAGTCAATATTAAAAGAAATATTTCTAAGTAAATAGTTACTCAGAAATCAGAATTCATCCCATAAGAGTAGAGATAAATGACAACATATAATTGAGGCAAATTACTCATACCGATAAAAGTGCGCAAATATGAATAAAATGACACATTTCTCCTATCATAAAATGAAACCTATTAGTGTCAGTATTTTCATTCTGCCATTAGTGATCAAAATCCTCTTTTCATATCATTTTAGGATTCCCACTTAGAAATTTTTTATCATTCCACTAGGTCATGCAAAATATTAGTCATTGATGGTAGCCCTAGTCCAAAAACATCACTCTTCTTCAAATTTGATTACTTGCTGGCATAGTTTCATCCCTTGCTGACTATACACCATCCATAAAGTCAATACCAGTCTTTTCATCTTGAAATTCAGTCCTTCAAGGTCTCATTAGGTATTTTAGGGTTTTTCAAGGTTTCATTAGGTCATTAGGGTTTGCAAGGTCCAATAAAAATTCATTTCCACTGTATAAGACCAAAAATTAAAGAGTGATCCAATAAACATCTCTTCACCATGTGAAGATGAATTGTAAAGAGAAATGCTTGTTTCAGCATGTAATTCTGGTTTTCAGATGTAATTTTTATATTTTCATTATGTAATTTTATGTCTTTCAAAATGTAATAATTTCACCATCCCAAGCTTCTAACTCAGTGTTCCAAATATGCCAAAGCACTAAAAATTCAAATTCAAAGAAGTCTCAAAGTCATCAAAATATCAAATTGTCAAAGGAAAGAGTTAAGTAAAGGGTAAAGTTTCAAAAGGTGAAGTGAATAACAAAAGAAGAAAGTAGGTCCCAAGGCCCAAATCATCAATTCCATGAATCAAAAAGACCACCAAAACATTCCATTCAAACTCATTTTCACATCTAAAGGTTGAGTTTGAACTCCCTCAGCTTGAAGAGGTCAATTTGTAGAGTCAGAGGCGAAACTTTTCCTGTGACTGCGCGTAGGCAAGTGGCACTGCGCATAAGAGAGAGGCGCTACGCGTAGGGATTTTGGCACTAACTTTTTTACCTTAGGCGCTGCGCTCTTGGGCAAGGCGTTGCGCTTTTTCCCAGTGCGCTGCACTTATGCCCAAAAAGCTTTAGAAGCCACAAAACACCCTCAAACCTTCTCAAACTTTCAAAAAAGGATTCTTTCCTCCTTTATCAAGTAAGTAAACAAAAATATTTGCCTCCTTGCCTTCTTAAGTGTCATTTTTTATGATGGTTTTATTCATAAGAAAAATTAACTAAGTGTCTAGTGGAAAACCCTAGTATCACTCCCTCACTCTCAATTTACAGCCTATAAACCCTACAATACCTTCCTACATCACTATTAAACCCATCCCTACCCCTACACTACTCTTTCCCAATCCCTAGATCCCTTCCCTATAAAACCCTAAGTCCTAGGCCACTAAATTTCCTAGGCAACCACTACCCAAAACTTGTAATCCAATTATCATTTTCAACTCCCTAAGTATCTTTACCTCTCATCACCCCCTAAAGTTCCCTAACCCCTACTCCCTAGTTCTATCCCCATTCCCATTTCCTCCCCTAGGGTTTCTAGACCAAGACATCATGGAATAAGATAGAGACTATATGGAAGAGGAGGAAGATAGGAATAGGATGAAGATAGATTGGAGGAGGAGGACAGACTACAGAGAAGGCCACACAAAGGAGGGAGAATCCTAAGGCTAGAGCCCACCAACACTAGAGAAATGATAGCCTCACCAATGATAATTTCATGCTTTCAGTATGTTGGTTGCCTTGAGTTTTGTAACATAATTGAAAGGGTACAACATCACCCTGTTCTGAGCAGACTCTTTAGTGTAAACCTCAAAGACAATAAAGTAAACCTAACAGGTGTGACTTTCACAGTGTCTACATCCATCATTGCTGCTGCCACAGGGATTCCAAACATGGGTGATAGGTGGTTCAAATCCAAATATTTGGAGGGTTAGTACTATGAGCCATTCATAAAACCAGTGTACAGAAATGAGAGGAAGAGTGTCTTTGCTTTCAAATATCTTCTTAATAGGTATTCCCCCATGATGAAGATCATCATGAAGTATTTATGTTGTGAAGGGAGGTCCTCTAGACTTTACACTTATCACATGAGACTCCTCACGCACTTCACAAGAGCTAAATTGCTCAATATCCCATATTTTTTATTCAGAGGCATAGAAAAATGGCATAATTTATGCAAAAAAGAGAGTTGACCAATAGATGAATAGTATTTTCCACCACTCCTTGATTAAAATCATTTTCCTCCATCAGCTTAACCAGTTGAACATTTCATGGGACACATTCATAGCAAATGACATCTTCACTGCTTTACAAGTTCCACATGCTGAAGATGTGCCTTCTTCATCTCACCCTACTACATATATGCCTCCATATCAGCCCACATTGCCTACCATTTCATCACCATCACCACCATCACTACCATCACCATCATTTCATAAGCAGCATGAATCACCTAACATAGTTGAGTTCAGCAAGCCTAAAGAGGCTGAAAAGAGCTCTAGAACTAGAGAGACAAAAGGAGGTTGAGCTTGCTAATCAACTCACATTGAATGAATAGTTTGCCATCATTGTAAATGAAAACAGTGAGCAATGGCTTGATAGGGCCAAAAAAAATCTTGAGAAGCTCTTGGAGAAGGCAAACAAGGACAATGACATATTGAGAAAGAGGGCAAAACATTAATTCGAGAAAAATCAGATTGCAATCTCAAAACTAAAAAAGGCCACATCAAGACTTGAAACCCTGACCAAGAAAAATGAAGGGGACAAGCTTGATATTATTGCTGAGGCATATCTCATATCCTAGTACACTTCATCAGCATCCTACAACAAAAAATTTGAAGAAATTTGGGCAAATTTTGAAATTTTTGGGAAATTTTGTGTTTTTGGCAATTTGACACAGTAAAACTAGCAAAAGTGTAGTGCCCTACGCACTGCGCTTTTCCTAGGGACCTCCAATGGAGAAACTGAAATAACCATTGGATTCAGAAGGCCAAGTACAGTCAGAAAAACCTCTTTACAATTTTTTTTTGGGTCAAAGAGGCAGTCAAAAGGTAAACAAACATTCAAAAATGGCCTTTCTGCCCTGTTTTGGAGGCTGGCGCTGCGATTTTGACCAGTCTTGGGAGAATGAAGTTTTGGAGGGTCAAACCATGATTATTTTGGAATCTGGGCACACATATGGAAACTAGATAGGAAAAGATTTCTAATGAGCTATCCTAAGCTCAATTTGGACACCTAGAACCCCATAAAAAGTGAATATGAAGATGGCATTGTTCTTAGGACAGTGGCGCTATGCATAGGACACATTTTCTCAGTTTGCTGATAGTTTTCAATTTTCTCAAAATTCTCCAGTTTAACCATGGTCAATGGGATTTTTACCAATGTAAATCATGAATTTAAAATTAATTATGATGTGGTTGACTTACTTATGGTAAATTCATTAAGTGAAAAGTTTTGATGACATGTAATGAATCACTTTGCACAAAGTGAGGGATGAGTCAGTTTGACCTCCCTACGCTCTAGTTATTCAACTCGATTTTTGGTGGAACACCTCCTCAACTTAGGAATTCGACCCCTGAGGTTGAGAGAGGTTGTTTGAGGTCTATATCATGTACTTATTGAATCATTTCACAGGGAGGTAGTTGGATGTTGTGGTATTGATCAAAGACTCTAGTGTAATCAATATTTGGAAGGAAATTAATGAAAGAGTTGCAGCTATTTCTTTGGGATACCTGTGGTATAGAAATTTAACATTGTTTCTTCTTATGTTACATATGTATAAATGATTTTTTTCATGATCCATTTCATTTATATTGCAGGTTGATTTTCAAGTTGATAAGCAAAATTCATCTCTCATGCTCTGCCTTTGGGAAAATATTCATAGTTTGTTCATCTTCTTTAGTTTAGAAAGAAT
This sequence comes from Pinus albicaulis, assembly GCA_034641835.2. Classification (NCBI taxonomy): domain Eukaryota; kingdom Viridiplantae; phylum Streptophyta; class Pinopsida; order Pinales; family Pinaceae; genus Pinus; species Pinus albicaulis. The sequence goes on along the minus strand of CM076577.1, from coordinate 986,391,060 downwards.
TCATGCCTTGCCTTGCTCTTTCTAGTTCCTGATTAGTCTGATCCATCCCACCTTGAAACCCTAAGTGTTAGCTTTTCTACCTACCTTGCCCCAGTGAATATCTACAACCTTAATATTATTTTCCTTGACCTAGCCTCTTTGACCTAATTCACCCATCCAACAAAACTAATTCATAAAACAAACCCCTGTAATCATACCTAGCCTAAAACCCAAATTCATCCAACCCTCCTGGTTGTGAATTTGTGGAGAGAGCCCTCTCCAGTGTGGTAGGGCTAGCTACTGAGCTAAAATATTGGTTTGTGGTTATCTCTATTTGGACTCTTTCTCAACCTTAGAGATCCGATGGAGTGATAAAAAAACTAGTATTTAAAATAATAGTATTTATAAATACCAATTCATTGAAACCATTTTTCTGAATCCGGTCTCCAATTAGTCCTTTACAAAGCTTGCATTTCTGCTTTTAACACAAGAGTCATAGAAGTAGAAACTTTTCCCCTTATGCATGATTCAAAATACGAAGGAAGAATCCTCAATAATACCCAGATCTGAGTTTTCTCTCCTCTACCCTACACCTCTAAATCCTCTAAAAAATAGTGCCATCAAGAATTCCAGAATTGCAGAGAAGAGGAGCCCCTATTACATTATGCAATTTTCTATTTATAATATTTACAAAGGATTTCTTCAGAAGAAAGTTTGTTGAAGAGTGGTTATGCTCAATCAATTTTCATTGGTTCAAAATCATATTCTTTAATTGTTGGAGCATTTTCATTGATTAAGATCTTCTTTTCCTCACCTCTTCAAATGTTTTCCTACAAAAACAAATCAAAACAAAATTAAAATGTAAAAATAAAATCAAAATGCCAAATCTGGAATTAAAATAAATCCACTCAAAACTTAATTAAATAAATAATTGAAAATGAAATCTAAGCTTTCTATTGATGCCTGTGATAATATAAGTGGTCAAGGATATCATTGACGAATGAATTTGCACTCAGAAGAAGTTGTGGGCAAATGAAAATGCAGAAAATAAAACTCAGAAAATTAGTTTTGTTTAAAAATTTGGAGCTTGATCTTCTACTCAATTTTAGACATAGTAAGTGATCAAATCTGGAAATGAAACCACTTCAAAAATGTTCTCCATGATTTCATCTATCTAATGAGCCATCTTGGCCTCATTTGGCCAAGTGAAACACCATTTATGAGTTTCCAAAGTTGGTACATTAAAATTGCCAAAATTCTGAATTTCTATTACTTAGGCTAAAAATCAAAATTTTTTAATTAATTTTTAATCCTAAATTAAATTACATTTTTTTATTAATTAATATTAATTAATTGTAATTACATTGTTAATCTTAGTTTATTACAAGCATAAATTAATTAATAAAAATTACCTAAAATAAATTAATTAAAGTATAATAATATTATATTAATATTATAATTCAAATTATATTAAAATTATAATAAATATTATAATTATAATATAATTATTATAATACTAATATAATATTAATATAAAAAATTTAATTTTACAAACCTATTGGAATCAATCTTTAAATACATATGTATATGCCATGGAGGGAGGAGGGAGTTAAGGAGTGAGTGGAAGGTGAGGTAGCATTAGGTAGGGTGAAGTGAGGTGGAGGAATAAAGAGTGGAATATGGAGGTTACGTGAGGATGAGGAGGGATAAGGAGGAAAGTATGGAGAGATAAAGAGTGGAGGGTGAGGTGTACGGTGACATGAGGGTGAGGTCAAGGAGGGATAAGGAGGGCCACGAAACCTTATGTTAAAAATCTTAACCTACTGTATAAACCAAAATTTGCTTATTGTTGCTCATTGCAATTTTACATTTTTTTAAATTGAGGTATTTGAGGTGTTTTACAAATTTTACGATATGCGATATAATCGCATATTTTTATCACAATTTTTTTTTTTAATCGCATTTTTTGGAAGAAAAGATGTGAAGAGAAGTGGGGCCCACGTGAAATTACATATTTTACAAATTGCACTACAACCAGTTTGCAATATTGGGATTCATGCCTTGGCAATTTGTTTTAAGATAACAAATTGAAGTAAATTACCAATATTTGAAACATTTTTTCATCTATTGTATAATTTAGCTGAGTCATTTTGTAGGACCGTGAGTGAAAAAATGAACTAAAAGTTAATATTTACAATGAATGACTATTTTAACTATGAAAATTGAAATATTGGTACATTTTAAAATTTATACCTTTTTCTAGCCCAAGTGACACAAATTATCAAACTTTAAAGGAGTGCTATTTACAAATCGGTTGACCAAATGGAGCGAAACAAGTATCGTTGGAAAGCTTGTGAAAAATTGGATTCAATGAAACAATCAAAATATAAATACGATAAAAATGAAAAATGGTAAAATTTTAGGACAATTAATTTAATGAAAATCATAAAAGGTGCTTAGCCAAAAATTAATAAAAAGGGTCCCCATTATTCAAAGTAAAAATTTAAAAATGGGGGGTGTTGGGTTTTCCCTACAATAATGGCGACACATGAGAGAAGGACCAGTTATCTCATATTTAAAAATAATGAACTTTAATTTGTTGAGAATGCAGCAAGATGACGGATCTTGGTGAAATGAAGTCGCCTTCACCAAGTGGGCCTGCAGGCGAATTCTGGCGCAAAGTCTATTTTTAGACATATGGAGCATGGTTCGGGGATTCCAGTTTGAGATTCTTGAAGCATTGGTCATGTTGGTAAAAATAGATGAGACTCTATTTTTTAGGTCGAAGAGGTCGAAGGGTATTTTTAGACTGCCTCTCCTAAAAATAGGGAAGTCAAATATTATTTAACCTTAATAATATTTGGACTATAAACAACAGTTTATTCTCTTGGAGCACTTCGGTTCGAGCTACAGAAGTCGCTCATGGATCTGATAGAGGAATCACGTGATTCCCAAGGGTTTGATGGCATCATGCATGGTTGACTTCAGTTGGACTTCAGTGGCAGAAGTTTGGAGGAGTTAATGAGACAGATAGTGGAGTTGTGTTCTGTTTATTTTAGTTGAACTAGTTGAGATTAGTTTAACTAGCTAATCAATTAGTTACGAGTGGAGTGAATTACATATTATTTAATTCATTAATTAGTAACTCATTATTCAACTCAAGAACACATCAGTTCACTACAGTGCATGATCAGTTCAGTGGAGACCAGTGAAAGAGGTAGATGAAAGGGTGGAGTTAGCTATCAGTGGCGACATCAGTTGTGCATGAGTTTTGCACCACACTTGGAGGATTTGTCCATGACAATTACGCAGTCAAGCCAAGGAGATTCGAACCTTGGATCTCTATATAGACAGGCCTGGATTGCGCAATAGAGGCAAGGCAATTGGCGGTGAGTTTTGAACCAGTAACCTGTTCAAAACTGAGCTAGATTGTGGGTAACCGTATGAGAAAGTACTGAGTACTTGTGAGGAGTATTGTACTGAGTTTGTTACTTGATTTCTCCATTATAATATACACAATAGCTGCGGGGTTTTCAACTATAAGCTTTCCCCATACATACCGTGTTAATGTGTATGATGATTTGATGTGTTATCGCTTGATTTTATTTCCGCATGTTTGATGATCTGAGTTGATCTGAGTGGAAGAGATTATGTGTTGCATATAAATTCGAATTGTATGTGATCAGGATAGTCTCGGTGGATAATTAATCATTATTCATCAAATTTCTACATGGTATCGGAGCTATTGAAGTTCAGATTGATCATCACAGTGATTACAAACTTATTTCGGTAGACAGAGTCTGCATGCGGGCCAGGTAGCCTCCGGATTCATCTTTCTTCAGAAAGTGAAAGGTCTGGTAAACGCCCCTTGCAGTCGATCTCTGTGCTAGAAATAATTTTTTCTCACGATCTAGAGCGGTTGAGCTTGAGGTGGAATTCAAAATTTTGCAGCAGTTTTGTTTTCTTGGTGCCAGTGTTGAAAATGTCTTTCAACGGTTTGCGACTCGAATATGCTCTTGAAGGCAGTTCGAATTATGTTGCATGGAAGGATCGCATGGAAGCAGTATTAGAAGATAATGGTCTCAAGGAGTTCGTAGATACGGATGTCCAAAAGCCCACTGATCCTACTGAAGTCGATGCATGGCAAAAGAAGATGGCGAAGTGTCGAAGGATCCTGTTGGAGGGCGTCAAGGATCATATTGTATCCAGCCTGCATGGAAAGGCTACTCCATATTTAATGTGGAAAGCTCTGACGGATCTATTCCAGAGTAAGAGTGACCAAAGGAAGCTGGCGCTCAAAGACAAGCTCAGGAACATCAAGATGGAGAAGGGCGACAGTATCGCTAAATACCTCACGAAGTTCACTCAATGCAAAGATGAACTGGGAAGTGTGGGAGTTACTGTCGATGAAGAGGATATGGTCGACCTGGCTCTCCTTGGTCTTCCGAAGGCTTGGCACTCATATCAAGATAGTGTCAATGGTCGGGAGAAGCTGCCGGGATGGGAGCGCCTTTGGGCGGATCTCATGCATGAGGAGATAAGGAGGACTACTCGAGATGGATCTTCATCAAAGGGAGCTGATGAAGAAAACTGCGCTTTGGTGTCCAAAGCAAAGAAGGGGAAGGGAAAGAAAACCTCTCATTCTGGTGCAAAGGGCAAGAAGCAGGATATGGCGAAAGTGAAGTGTTTTCACCGCCATGATCACGGACATTATGCTACCAATTGTCCAAAGAAGAAGAAGAACAAGCAAGCGGGAAGATCTGCAGATGGAGAAGCTTTGGCTTCACAGTTCGAGCTTGACTTTTCACTGATCGCATGCTTGGTTTCAAGTGTGATGGGATCGGTGTGGTTCTTGGATAGCGGTGCGTCATTTCATATGACGGGAGATCGGGATTTTTTCTCGGATCTGGAGGACAAAGATTTGGGTGTGCACATCGAGATGGGCGATGATGGTAGATACAGTGCGACTGGTATCGGTACCATATCCTTTCAGAGGGAGTCTGGTAAACCCTTTGTATTGAAGGATGTCATGCATGTACCTGGATTGAAGAAGAACCTAATTTCAGTAGCGATGTTGGAGGATAAGGGGTATGATGTGGTCTTCAGCGAAGGAAAAGCCTTCCTGCACAGTAAGACTACTGGAGAGACCCGGAAGATAGGGGTTCGAACCAAGAACCTTTATCAGTTGCAGGTAGATGGCTGCGCAGCTATGGCATGCAAAGAGGGAGAAGTGGTGAGCCGGGATGATGAGGGCGAACTGTGGCACAGGAGATTGGGCCACCTTCACCATGGAGCTTTGAAGATTCTGCAGCAGATTTCTACTGGGCTTCCTAAGGGCACCCTTGCGCAGTCAGATCAGTGCAAGGGGTGTACTTTAGGGAAGTATGTGAAAGCCACCCTTCACGAGAAGGATAGTCGCGCCACGACGATCCTTGAGAGAGTTCACACAGACGTGTGTGGTCCTTTCTCAGTTGCTTCGACAGCAAAGCACAAGTATTATGTGATCTTTGTTGATGATTTCTCTCGAAAGTGCCGGATCTTCTTCATGCAGAAGAAGAGCGATACATTCGCGAAGTTCTGTGAGTTTAAAGCACTGGTCGAGAAGGAGTCGGGGAAGAAGGTGATTTCTCTAAGGAGTGATAACGGTGGTGAATTCATCTCGGCTGAATTCAAGGAGTTCTACAACGCAGAAGGGATTCGGAGAGAGCTCATCGCACCCCATAACCCACAGCAGAACGGGGTGGCTGAGCGGAAGAACAGAACGATCGTGGGTGCTGCACGGGCGATGTTGCATGATCAGGGCCTACCCCTTCACTTGTGGGCCGAGGCATGCAACACAACAGTGTATGTGCAGAACCGTTGTCCTCACAAGGTTCTTGGCATGAGTACACCAGAGGAGGCTTATTCTGGCAAGAGGCCTGATATTTCCCATTTGCGGATTTTCGGATCTCCTGTCTACATGCATGTGACGAAGGATGTGAGAAGGAAGCTGGATCCAACTGCTGAAGTTGGAATATTTGTGGGGTACACTGATACACCTCATAACTATCGAGTGTATGTGCCAGACAGTCGCAAGACTGTTGTGCGACGGGATATAAAATTCCAGGAGGAGAAAGCCATGCAGTGTTCGCTTGAGAGGGAGCTACACTTGCATGCATATGAGGAGCTGTTAGTTCCTAAGGAGGAGCTTCCGGATGTGGATCAGCCACAAGAGGAGGTTCAGGAGGTGGAAGAAACCACCCAGGCAGCGCCAACCATCAGAGGGCGCATGCGCACTACAGAAGCTGAGCGACTGGCTCGGGATGCAGAGAAGGCTGTAGGACCACCTACAGCACAGCGCAGACAGAGACAGTCACCGGATCGGTACACTGGATACATGGCTCTTGTGAGTCAATGTGTTGTGACGGAGCCATCCTCTTTTTGAGGAAGCTGTGGAGGAACCCGCATGGGTTGATGCCATGATCGAAGAATATGATTCGATCGTCAGGAACAGTGCATGGGAGATTGTCCCAAGACCGGTGGGAAAATCAGTGGTGGGTTTGCGATGGATCTACAAAGTGAAGCAGGCAGCTGACGGGAGTGTGGAGAAGTACAAGGTGATATTTGTCGCCCGTGGCTTCTCACAAATCGAGGGGATTGATTATGAGGAGACTTTTGCACATGTCGCAAGGTACTCTTCCATACGGACGATCCTTGCTCTCTCAATGCAGATGGGATGGCACATCCATCAGATGGATGTGAACACTGCATTCCTCAATGGAGTCATTGAGGAGGATTTGTACATAGAGCAGCCTGAAGGTTTCGAGATCTTCAACAGTGAGTCGCATGTGTGCCGACTCAAGAGAGCACTGTACGGGCTGAAGCAAGCACCTCGTGCTTGGTACACTCGCATAGACAACTACTTCACCGGCCGGATTCTCCAAGAGTGAGGGCGGATCTGCACCCGTGCTCGCATTGTGGTGGAGGGGAAGTCGCTGATCATTCTGCTGATCATTGTACTGTATGTAGATGATTTGATTTTGACAGGTGATGAGCTGTTGATACTCTCATGCAAGGAGGATCTTGCAAAAGAGTTTGAGATGAAGGACTTGGGCCTCCTTCATTATTTCCTGGGATTGGAAATTTGGTAGCGCAGTGGTGGACTGTTTGTTTCTCAGGGTAAGTATGCCTGGGAGATACTGGAGAAGTTCAACATGCATGGCTGCAAGCCTGTTGATACTCCTCTTCCTGGAGGTTGGAGGAAGAAGGATGCTACTTCAGCGGAGGTAGTGGATGCCACTGTTTATTGACAGTTGGTGGGGTCGCTTATGTATCTGGTCAATACACGACCCGATATATGCTATGCGCTAATCCGCCTTTCGTGTTATGGATGTGTACACTGCTTTGAAGGCAGTGAAAGCATGTATTGCGCTATATCAAAGGTAAGACGGGATATGGTTCATGGTATAGACAGGAGGATGGAGCGAAGTTTCGGCTTCACCGATGCAGACAAGTGGAGTCACCCGACGAAGAGCACTTCCGGAGGAGTTTTCGCATCGGGTCGATGTGCCAGCTTCCTCGGTGCACAAGAAGCAGAGATCTATGGCATTCAGCCTACTGTAGAGGCCGAGTACATATGCGCAAGCTTAGCCGTACAAGTAGGCTATTTGGATGAGGAAGATTCTCAGGGGTTTGTTCAGTTGCATTTGGAGCCTACAATGATCCACCGAAGGATAACCGCAGCCGCATCAAGTTTCCTGGCCAATCCAAACAATTCATGATAGATCCAAACACATCGACATCGAGTACCATCATATCAGAGATTGTGTGCAACGGAGAATCATGTTACTTTCATATATTCCCACGAAGGATCAGGATGCTGATATCTTGACGAAGGAGATCACCAGGAGAAAATTCGAATACCACAGAGGTAGGATAGGGGTTGCAGATAATCCATATCTTGTCGAGAGGGAGTGTTGAAAATGCAACAAGATGATGGAGCTTAGTGAAATGAAGTCGCCTTCACTAAGTGGGCCCGCAGGCTATTTTTGGCGCAAAGTCTATTTTTAGACTATGGAGCATGGTTCCTGTGATTCCGCTGAGATTCTTGAAGCATTGGTCATGTTGGTAAACATAGACGAGACTCTATTTTTTAGGTCGAAGAGGTCGAAGGCTATTTTTAGACCGCCTCTCCTAAAAATAGGGAAGTCAAATATTATTTACCCTTAATAATATTTGGACAATAAACAACAGTTTATTCTCTTGGAGCACTTCAGTTCAAGCTACAGAAGTGGATCATGCATCTGACAGAGGAATCACGTGATTCCTAAGGGTTTGATGGCATCATGCATGGTTGACTTTAGTTGGACTTCAGTGGCAGAAGTTTGGAGGAGTTAATGAGACAGATAGTGGAGTTGTGTTCTGTTTATTTTAGTTGAACTAGTTGAGATTAGTTTAACTAGCTAATCAATTAGTTACAAGTGGAGTGAATTACATATTATTTAATTCATTAATTAGTAACTCATTATTCAACTCAAGAACACATCAGTTCACTACAGTGCATGATCAGTTCAGCGGAGACCAGTGAAAGAGGTAGATGAAAGGGTGGAGTTAGCTATCGTTACGTATACCGCCACAGTAACAGATTTGCACCACACTTGGAGGATTTGTCCACATAACAAGGGAAGCCAGCCTGAAGTGAGAGAGTCCAGTCCCTTGATCTCTATAGACAGCTCCGTGTGTGGGGTTAGAGTTTACAATTGGCGTGAGTTTTGGAAACCGTAACTCCGTTTAAAAAATGAGCCAGACAGAGGAATCAGACAGAGAAAGTACTGAAAGATTTGTATACATTTTACCTGAACAGCATTGATTTCTCCATTATAATATACACAATAGCTGCGGGGTTTTCAGCTATAAGCTTTCCCCATACATACTGTGTTAATGTGTATGATGATTTGATGTGTTATCGCTTGATTTTATTTCCGCATGTTTGATGATCTGAGTGGAAGAGATTATGTGTTGCATATAAATTCGAATTTTATGTGATCAGGATAGTCTCGGTAGATAATTAATTATTATTCAGCAAATTTCTACATAATTTACCCAAAGGTTAAAAATAATGGAAATCACAAAATAGTCTAACAATAAAATATTTCCATAGGTCCCACATAAATTGATTAAGTAATATGAGTTTGTAAAGATAATTACTTAACGCAGACTCGAGAAAACGTGATGAATCCAAATTTGGGAAAATTTATTTTAAAACTACCTCATATGAAAAATAGGAGAAGGTAGAGATATGAGTTTTTGATAAAGCATATATCCATTTTATTATTGGTCTCTGACATCGCTTAGCTGCCAGTGAGCCTGAACAATACCCCGACGAAGTTGTCTTTTATGCCATACAAGCCTAGTCCCGTTGCCAACGAGCGTCCATAGCCCCGAAAGGTTTACTTGTATTTCCCGTGCTTCCTCTTTTAATCACCCTTTTGATAAGCGCACTTGCGAGCTTTTAGTTTATGATGTATTTGAGTGAAAGAGGTGGGATGGTGATAGAGATTTATGTTTAATGAACATAATACTTTGATAATTTTTACTCCAAATTATTTCCCTGCAACTATCAATCAGAGGCTTTTATGTGGAGGGGTAGGAGGGATTCATTGTATTAAAATCAAATAAATTCTTTCCTTGAAAAAGTAAACTCAATCACTTAAAAAGGATGTGTGTTCCTCCATGAAATTTTTTTAAAGTAAGAGGGTTTCATGGTTTCATAAAGATATGCCTCTAATGATAAATGAAATTCAGTTAAATGGATAGAGTAAAAGATTTCCCATATATGTCAAAAATTATAAGGTATGAAAAAACCCTTTCACATAAATCATGGCAAAGTCACCAAAATCAAATAAAAAGAGAAAGCAAAAGGAAAATAATTCCTAAAGTAAAGTGAGAAAATAAATCAACAAATAAAAAATATAAAAATGAAGAAAGAAAAAAACTAAAAGAAAAATAAAATTTAAAAGACAAACTCCAATAAGACCGCTTATATAAATTTCCCAATAAAGGATTATAAAAGAAAATAAGCATATGTATGTTCATTCCTATGTTGAAATTTAATTTTTTTATCTTGTAGAGTTATAAAAAAAATGAGGCTCTTTAAATGTAGAGGGTGAATAGCAGTGATGATAGATAATACTATGAATGAGAAGTCTCTTTTTATTCTTCAAGACAAAACCAGTATAAAAGTATCTTAACTATTTTCTAATAAAAATAATGTTTCAAAGATATAGACTAGAGGTCCAAAAACTCCCCAATTTATCTGATCTGATGAGGATCATTACTGTTTTTTTCAAGAATCTCAAAGAGCAAAAAGAAAATGAATTTTCAAAAACTTCTCTTGTAGGGGTGCGAAAGGTTCACAAAGACCTGAAAAAACAGAATTCAAGATCAGAAAAAACTAAAACAAAAATGAAGAAATAAAAATAAGTGAAATTGGACACATGAAACTTACCATTGGAGAACTACATTTAACCTTACCTGAAAGGTATCATTTTCTCCAACAAAAGATAAACTTCTTCCTTTAATTTAGAATTAAAAGCATGAAGAAGTTTATTGACCCAAAATCACTATTTATTGAATCCAAACTAAAGCAGGTAGTAAACTAAAAGAAAGTAATGTTTCATGTACAAGGAATAAAGAATAAATAAAATCCTTCAGAAATGAGGATGAAGATACGCTTCTTTATGAATTGCAGCAATGAATGTTCTCTTTGATTCTTCCATTCTAAATTTATATCAGCCCCAAAGTATTGAAGTTGATTTAAAATCCAAAAAATGTAACGATATATGAAGAGGATTTGAAACATTATATAACAATTATGGAGAGAAATTCATAATAAAAGAGAATTGGAATATGAATTAATCATCAAATAGGTCACCACCTTGCCTAATGTGTCGCATTTGTGATATTTTTTTCCATGCATAACTTTAAAAGCTACGACTTCCACCTTTTCTGATATGCGATTGAGTGTTTTATATAATAATTAAAAGATAATGGTGGAAAGACGAATATTGAAGTTTATTGTATCAAAAGATATTTAAGACAAAGCGTCAGTTGAGTTTAGCTATGGAATATAATTATTGCGATGGAAATGTCGAGATATGAGCATGTGCGATGGGAAACTGCGATGGAGCGAATGCGACATCGGAGAATAGGCATATCGGAAGATTGAATCTGTTCAATAAAAGGAAATGCCAATATTAGTCTATCGATAGCGGAAATGCAATAAATGACATGGCACATTGGTGGGATCATTTTTGGACTTTATAAGAAATCAACGATCGACAAATTTGACCACGGGATGTAACATTGTTGATATGCCAACTTGCGATGAAGAATAGAGATTTGCGATGAAGAACGGATCCAATAGTTTTATTATATGGATTTAATTTCATATCAGATCCAGGACCTCAGAACTTTTAAACATATGCTCCAACCAAAATTGCGATTTATGAATGGATGTGATAAATTTCAAAACTGAATTAAAATGTCGTATCGGATCCGAGGTTGTGTGGACATCGCAAATTTTAGCGAGGTCACATTTATCGGAGAATGAGCGAGAAGAAATATCAGAGGACTTGCATCAGAGGTTTATTATTGGAAAGTAGTAAGAACTGCCTCCCATTAAATATTGCGATACAGATGATGCGATATCGAACGGAAAGATTCTTCGGAGATCATAGGGAATGGGCATATCGGGGGATCAAAGATATTTGGAGTATGCTCATTTCAGAACCTCCAATTTGCGAATTGCGTATATATGTGAGGCCGACAATTTATTTAAATTATTAAATTAAAAAAGAGAGCGATTATTTTAAATTTGCTTTTAAAGAAATAATCCTTGAATAATTCAATTAACTGTTGAAATATTTAATTGGAAGTAATTTTATCATAATTTTGTTATGAAGAAAGTTATGAAATATAATGATCTGATATGATTCCTCCTAGAATTTATTAAGACTTATCATGATTTCAGTGAATAGAAGAAAAATTAAATAACCCTCAAATTTTAGACGAAATCATAAATACTTCCCTGAACATGTTGCGGATTTGAAAAAGATCTGGCTGCTTATTTATCTCAGATCTACATAATCAAATTAATGAAAAACTGCAAACAAAACAAAATAGAAATAAGAAACAACCTTTGAAAATTTAAAACAAACAATAGATGGTGGTGAATATGAAAACACATACCTGGAAGAAATTGACTATAACTTTTACCTTATGAAGCTTCAAGTTATTCAAAATTTTCATATGTTCAACATCACCTACTTATTTGATCTAAAATGCTAAGTAATGAGTTTTCAAATTGTATCCACCTCAAATTTATATTAGAGGAAAACAATGGTGAAAATGAGCTCTTTTTTTTTATAGAAATAATTAAGAGTAAAAAATTGCCAAGTTCTAGCGAATCCTTGGAATTTCTTCAATGTGATGAATTTTGAAAAACAAGACAATTGAAGGCTTGACAGATATTTATGATCTGACTATTCAAGTGCCACTAAAATTCTCTAAGATTATTTTTTATAATTGAAATGGGATGCCCGAAATAAATTAGATTCATTACTTTCTTTATTGAAAATATGAAATAATGAAATAAATGCAAACAAAAAAGAAAATTAATCTAAATTAATCTATTCCTATTTATATCTTAATGAAGGAAACATGGCTAGGTATAGTCATGCTTCCAATGTAACCATGCAAGAATTTTAATTCCTGCATGTATGTACATTAGTAACAAAAATACAAATATAATTAAACTAAGAAAACTAAATCTAAAAGCAATATGTACATTTATTGTTGGCAGTTTATTTACTATCACCTTCACTTGAAATGCCGTTTCCAACATAATTTCAATTAATTCATAGAAATATAGATGGATTTCCATTATTGAGTGGGAGAGGTTTAAAAGAGAAGATGACATGCCATGTTGTAGAAATTATCTTTCAAAAACAATGGTCTGTATGATTTTGTTAGTGTTATATTCAAGTGTTAAATTATTAACAATCTTCCATGAAAGAAAGCTTTCCAAATATCTTTCAAATGGATCAATGAAAAACGGATGGAAGTGTGATAGATCCAATAGAAGATTATTATTTAAATTAGATTTCTGGTCATATTGTGAAAACATACTCTCTTGTTGGCACTACTTTCAAGAAGAAATAAGTAATTTATAAGAAACAGACATAAATTGAAATTCAAAGTTTAATAGCCCTTGATTTTCACAATTATAATTTGAATCTTCATATTTCCCTTGAGGTAATGCATCAATTGAGTGTTCAAAGTTGAGCTTCTCAATATGCCAGCATAAAGTATCTAAAAATGTAAGACTAAAAACATAAAATTAATCTAAAGTTAAGGATAAATGTTGGAATAATAACAAAATTGAATCATAATTAACACTAGCGTTATTGTTACACCACAATTAAGACTGACTTGAAACAATTTCCTCTTAACAAGAATTGGAAAAAATAATGTAATTAGAATGATTGCTGATACCCACTTGTGAATTAGAGAGATGGTTATGACTCTGAATGGGAATGCGAGGTTGATAATCATATAAATCATAGATTGGAATGGTTTCATGAATGCTGAAATCATGAGTATGATTAATTGTTTGAAAATGAGAACTATTTGAAACAATTTCTAAATTAAATTGTTCTTCATTTTCACATGTGATTCGATTTTGATCATGAGGAATCAATTGTGAAGAAGCTAAATCAATATCCTCACTGTCAAAGTAATTATCATAAATTACCTCACGACATTCATTAGAGTTCACTTTGATCTCACGTAATGTATCAAAACAAGAAGGTATATTGAGCTCATGTTCATTAATGCACGAAGAATGAACAATAATTAATTTTGTATCTTGATAAAAACTAATCAGTAATTCATTTAGATAAGCCTATATGTTTTCTGGAATATATTTAACATGAGGAGATGATAGATTTCTATTAGAAAAATTATCAGGATAAAGGGAAAAATATGAATCCGAAACAATGTGTTTGAAAATATCTCTATTTGAGAACACTTATGTATCTTCTTCATTGCAAATTTCAGATTCAAGATCATTTACTTGGCTAATTGTGCTTTCTTGAATAATGTTGCTTTGTTGTCCTGAATTTGGCATTTTTTCATTGTAAAAGAATTCATAAATTTGTACAACATATTGTGTATTATTGGAAACTTTAATCACTACTTGTACTTGCCGACTCATGCTCTAATTTTCTGATTCTAACACATACTGATTTTCAGATTTCAAAGTGGTATAATCTTCAAGAGTGTTTCTAGTATCTTCTTGCAATTGAATAGTGAATTTTTCCAAGCTTTGTGATTAAGATTCATTGACATGTGAAGGTGCACCTTGATCTTTATCAATACTGTAGGAAGCGTGCACTAATTGAAGGAATTGATCATAAAAAATAGAGGCAACTTTACCATCAATTGTTTATACCTCCACATTGGAATTCTCAATTATGTCAATGAAATTAGAAGGAGATTGATCAAAGCTTGAAATAATTTCACATGGATTATGAATAGAAGGAAGAGAGAAAATATGTTCAAACCAATCTAACAATTCTTCTTTCGAAGGTTTATCTTCAATTTTAAATTTTAAACAATTCAAACGAAACCTGATGGTAAAATTAATTAAAGACTTACTTTCAAAGCTTCATGGATCTTCAAAATCATCACATACCTATTCGTAAATATATCCATCAAATTTACAAAGGAAGATTGTAATAAATTGATCCCAACTGTGAATTGAGGCAACTGGAAGTGATTGACACTAGCTTTTGGATTTTGCCAAGAATGTAAGAGTAAAAATCCTACATAAACTTTCCTCATCAATATCATGAAAAGTAGAATTTGATTTTTTTTGAATAAATTGTAAAGTATGATTAAATGAAGAATTATTCCTCTTACCGTTAAACTTTACCTGAGATAAGTTTCTTACTATTTCTGGCAGAGTATTGGAAGATGCGCTTCTAGAAATATAACTCCAAATTGGAAGTTTAATAGGAACCATTGTAAAATAAAATGTTAGAATACAAAGACTCTAAAAGACAACAAGTTTCAAGCCCTCCTAGTGCCAAAATGTTGAAGCCTCAAAATTTGCTACAACAACATGGGGGTGACCACCCCGTCGGGACGTTAAAGCAGTTCATTTTCTATTTGGAATGGTGGTCCTTACTGATTTAACTAGGTCCAATTACCTTTTCTCAGTCTCCAATGGCTTAAAACATGATGTTTTTCAACCAGTGAGAAAGAGACATCAGATCATTTCTCTTGTTGATCGGGAAAGTAAGTGATATTTAAGCTAATTTGGGGCTCAGCCAAACCATAACTAAAGTTTTTCCTCTTTAGGAAGAGGGCTTCTAGAAATGTAGAATTAAATCTAAATGCAAGCAAAAAGGAAAATTATCCTAATCCTATCTCAATTAGGCAGATATAGATCTAACACAGCTGAGAGAAAGATATTTTAAATAATTGAGATTTAAATATGTCTGGCTTATAATGAATATCAAGATAACGAAGTAGTTAAATTAACTGACATTATGAATGCTGAAACACATCCTATATAGAGACTTCTCAACTAAGATAATAAACCAACAACATTTAAGAAATAGTTCACAAAAATGATCTTGCTTGTTAAATCAGTAATTTGAATAATTAAACAATAATATGCGGAAAAATTTCATAACATAACATTGTTTATTTAGTCAATATTAAAAGACAGATTTCTGAGTAAATAGTTACACAGAAATTAGAATTCAACCCTTAAGAGTAGAGATAAATGACAACATATAATTGAGGCAAATTATTCATACCCACAAAAGTGTGCAAATATGAATAGAATGACACATTTATGCTATCATGAAATGAAAATAGTATTCAAAAAATAGTATTTATAAATACCAATTTATTGAAACCATTTTCTGAATCCGGTCTCCAATCATTCCTTTACAAAGCTTGCATTTCTGCTTTTAACACAAGAGCTGTAGAAGTAGAAACTTTTCCCCTCATGCATGATTCAAAATACAAAGGAAGAATCCTCAATAATACCCAGATCTGAGTTTTCTCTCCTCTACCCTACACCTCTAAATCCTCTAGAAAATAGTGCCATTAAAAACCATGTTGAAGCACACACATGGTGTATGAGAGATGAACACACACACAAGAGAAACAACACACAATGAAAGATAAGCGTGAGGCTTTCTTTATTTTCCATTATACAAAGATGTACATTTATAGTACAATGGTGTGACTCTGGTTTCCACATTCCAAGGTCACTTGACTCATTTGACTTTTCGCATTCCACACCTACCCATGTAGGATTAGGTGTTCCAACATCCCCCCTTAATCTGAAGGGGTATGTGTGAGTCCAAGAAAAGAGTTGTAATACAAATTTGCAAAGTATACATGGCAACACCTGGGTTGAATCAACTCTCTGAAATGTTGGAAAAAGAGGTGGTTTTAGGATGACCACAAGCACTGGAACCCAATACATGTTGCAGTTCCCAGAACTCTTCCAAAATTGGCAAGAAGCTAAAAGCTTCTGCTAGAGGAATTGTCCCTCATAAAAAAGGGAGACCTTCGACCTAAAAGAAGGAAGGTCTACTACCTGTGGTGGTTTTAGGTTGTCCACCAACCAAAGATGATGGTTTTAGGTTATCCACCAACCCAGTACTGATGGTTGAAGGTCCACCAACCGGCGTGCTCAAGGCATCCCCGTGTCTCCTGCCACATCTCTGAATCCGGAATGATGAATTATGGCTCAGGCTCGCTTGAACTGCTGGCTACAACTCTGAACATGGAATGAGAGATTGTGGCTCAGGCTCGCTTGATCCGTCGTCGAAGCTTGTACATGACCACCATTTTCCCCCCTGTCAGGGACAAGGTGAGATGATGGCGAAAAATCAACTGCAAGTTTGCTCAATATCCGTGAAAAAGTTCTAACATGTGTCGTAAACATCTTCTTGGCTGTTGATGCCCATTGCCAAGAAGCGATCCATCCAAGATGAATCTTGGTTCTTACAGGAGGCTTGTTTCTGAAGCATCTGTCTGAAGAATGGGTGTGCCGACCACAAAGGCTTGCATGGATGAAGATCAAAACAGTGATCTTTCATGTGGCCAACTCGATCACAGTGTTGGCATTTTTCAATCTGATGTTGTTGTGGAACAGGATCTGGAACAGCTGCAGGTGAACTGTCATACAAGAATCTGGCACTCTGAAATATAATGGGCTTGGTGTAGTCTGGAATATGAAAGGACACATCCTTGTCATATCCAAGACCAGTTCGGTGCTTGTTGTGGACAAGCTCTTCCTGCTGTCCGAGGCGGTGATGGGCTTGAGAAGTGCAAAGTTGAACTCGGACTAGTTATTCTGTAAATCGCTCTGGCACAACATCCAACCATGGGAATCAACTGCAACTTTATCTTCTTTCTTTTGATGAGAGTCCTTCACAATCTTCTGAACAGAAACAGGTTCAGAATGGTGACTCTTTTTCTGAAGTTCATCTTGTTGGAGCTGAGATTCCAACTGCAAAAACTCAATCTTCTCATGTGCATATAGCAAACAAATCTGAATATTACAAAGAGCATCCTTGCTCATTTTTATCATATCATCAACATTTGAATGAATGAGGCTATTCAACAACTCTAATGCCTCATTGATTTTAGCCATTTCAACAACTTAGGCTCAAAAAATGAAAGGGTGTTGGCTTCAACCGAAAATGCACCCGTTTACAATGTGATGCAACAAGAAATACAAATGACTTAAAAAATTCTCAAAGTACAAAGTGTGCTCCTCAAATGATGGAGGGCAATCAACAATCCAACAACTCAAATATACTGATTCCAACTATGAATGAGCTACAAATTCCACTCAAAATACAATGTCAGCTCAATACATATCTCTGCAAAATATGTGCAGCAAAAACAATGTGCAAGAGGCCTTTGAGGCAGCTGAATTTTCCTTCAAAAAGCTGTTTAAAAATGATGGCAAACTTGTCTTCTCATGTAAAAATCTTCAAAAAGTTACCCTTATGCCAGAAATCACACAATGTCAAATTTCACTTTCTTCTTCTATATATATAGTCCATGTCATTTCTTCAATTCTTCTCACATGTCATTCCTCTTTTTCTGCTGTTCAAATCTTCTCTCTCTCCTCTCTCTCTGCTGTTTTTTTTTTTTTTTTTTAATTAAAAAAAAATTGGAATAATGAAAAGAATTTAAATGGGAAGGGAAATTTTAATGGGGTGGGAGGGGGCTTATTTAAAAAATGTTTATTATATGGAGAGTATTAAAAAGGGAAGGGGGTAATTTAAAAGAAAGGGGGTATTAAATGAGAGGGGAGGGGAGTAATTAAATATAAAAGTCGATTTTAAACAAGACTGGGGAGGGGAGTAATTAAAAAGAAAAGGAGAAAGGATTTTTATAATGAGGATTAATTTTAGTGGAAGGGGAGATAAAGTGGGGGGGCTCTTTTTTTAATGGAGGGAGAGGGTTTTAAAAGGGAGGGAATTTAATAAAGGAGGGGAAATATTAAATGGGGAAGGTGGATTTTTTAAAAAAAATGAAAGGGAGTAGTGCGTTAAAGGGGAGGGATCTTTTAATTAGAAAAGAGAAATGCCATGTTTTAAATAACAAAGTAAAAAGTGAATGCTTAAGAGAGGCCGTAAGGGAAGAGTGGCAGACGTAGGGAAGAGTGCAACGCTGTGAGTGGAGGGTGCGTTGGAGCGTTAGAGAGGGCGGAGTAATGGCGTGGGGATAGTGGGTAGGATAGGGTAGGTATGCAGAGATGTGGAGGCGTGTTTTGGCAGCGGGTAGGCGAGTGAGCTCAAGAGCAGGTGCCGAGATATGCAGGTCGAGATGGGGAAGGGAAGGAGTGTTAATATGGAGAGCCGTGGGGAGTGTTAAGGGAGGAAGAGGGCGCAGAGTTAGCAGGGAGGGAGCATAGGGTGTATGCAATGAGGTAGGGGAGTTGTGTGCTGTAGGGTGTAATGATGGGGAATACGTTGAGTTGTGAGGAATGAGGGTCGACTTGCAGGGAGGTAGGGAAGGCCGTAGGCCAAGTTGCAGAATTATTTTATTTTATTTTATTTATTTATTTATTTTTTTAAACAACAAAGAGCAGAGAGATTCTAGTATTGCAGAAAGCAGCAGAATGATTCCAAAATTGCAGAAAGCAGCAGAATTTTTTTTCTTTCAAATATAGAGCAGAGTTTTTCTGGAACATATAGCAGTAAAAATCCAAAATTTTGCAGGAATCTTCGAATGAAAAACTCAGAAATTCTTTCTCATTAAAACCAGAAACCCTCTTTAAACAGTGTTTTCCAGCAACTCTTCAATGCAGAAATTAATAGAAATTGCAGGAAAAATGAGAATGAAAACCTTCAGATGGGCACTGCTGCTCTTCTTCAAAACCACTGATGCTTTTCTTCAAAACAAATTCTGAACGCTGCTCTTTCTTCTGAATGCTGCTCTTTCTTCTGAATGCTGCTCCTTCTCCAAAACCACTTTTTGAATGTGGCAAAAAGACTGCTGCAGAAAGTCTCTTCAAAACACCTCTGAATGGCAGCAAAAACACTGCTGCAAAAACTCTCTAAATGCTGCAAAAATGTCAACAATTTTTTTTTGCAGATATGCAGGCCATAAACACAAATGGCTCACTCAATTTGGAGCAGGGCCAGCAATCGCCCACTCTGATACCATGTTAAACACCATGTTGAAGCACACACATGGTGTATGAGGAAGAAGAATGCACACACACAAGACTCAACACACAATGAAAGATAAGCGTGAGACTTTCTTATTTTCCATTATACAAAGATGTACATTTATAGTACAATGGTGTGACTCTTGGTTTCACATTCCAAGGTCACTTGGACTCCATTGTGACTTTTTGCATTCCACACCTACCCATGTAGGATTAGGTGTTCCAACAAGTGCCATCAAGAATTCCAGAATTGCAGAGAATAGGAGCCCCTATTACATTCTACAATATGCTATTTATAATATTTACAAAGGATTTCTTCAGAAGAAAGTTTGTTGAAGAGTGGTTCTACTTAATCAATTTTCATTTGTTCAAAATCATATTTTTCAATTGCTGGAGAATTTTTATTGATTGAGATCTTCTTTTCCTCATCTCTTCAACTGTTTTCCTCCAAAAACAAATCAAAACAAAATTAAAATGTAAAAATAAAATCAAAATTCCAAATCTGGAATTAAAATAAATCCACTAAAAACTTAATTAAATAAATAATTTAAAAGGAAATATAAGCTTTCTATTGATGTCTGTGATGATATAATTGGTCAAGGATATCATTTATTAATGGATCTGCACTCAGAAGAAGTTGTGGGCAAATGAAAATGTAGAAAATAAAACTCAGAAAATTAGTTTTGTTTAAAAATTCGGAGCTTGATCTTATGCTGAATTTTAGACCCAATGAATGATCAAATCTAGAAATTAAACCACTTAAGAAATGTTCTCAATGATTTTATCTATCTAACAAGCCATCTTGGGCCTCATTTGGCCAAGTAAAACACCATTTATGAGCTTCCAGAGTTGGTATATTAAAATTGCCAAAATTCTGGAATTTGTGTTGCTTGGGCTAAAAATCATATTTTTTAAATTAAATTTTAATCCTAAATTAGATTACAGTTTTTAATTAATTAAATTTATTACAAACATAAATTAATTAATAAAAATTACTTAAAATAATTAATTAAAATATAATAATATTATATTAATATTATAATTCAAATTATATTAAAATTATAATAAATATTAAAATTATAATATAATTATTATAATGTTAATATCATATTAATATAACAAATTTAATTTTACAAACCATTGGAATCAATCTTTAAAAACATACGTATATTCCATAGAGGGAGGAGGGAGTTAAGGAGTGAGTGGCAGGTGAGGTAGCATGAGGTGGATGAATAAGGAGTGGAGTATGGAGGTTACGTGAGGATGAGGAGGGATAAGGAGGAAAGTATGGAGAGATAAGGAGTGGAGGGTGAGGTGTACGGTCACATGAGGGTGAGGTCACAAAGGGATAAGGAGGGCCACGAAACTTTATATTAAAAATTTTAACTTGTTGTAGAAACCAAAATCTGCTTATCGCAATTTCATATATTTTTAAATTGAGGTATTTGACGTTTTTGCGATATGCGATATCGAAATATCACAATCACATATTTTTATCGCAAAATTTTTTTATCGCATTTTGTGGAAGGAAGGATGTGAAGAGAAGTGGGGTCCACATGTAATTATAGATTCTACAAATTGAACTACAACCACTTTAAAATTTTGGGATTCAGGCCTTGGCAATTTGTTTTAAAATAACAAATTAAAGTAAATTATCAATATCTCGAAACATTTTTCATCTATTTTATAATTTAGCTAGGTCATTTTGTAGGACCATTAGTGAAAAATGAAAGAAATAGTAAAAATGAAATAAAAATTAATATTTATAATGAATGACAATTTTAACTACAAAAATTGAAATATTGATACATTTTATACATTTTTCTACCCTAGGTGACACAAATGATCAAACTTTAAAGGAGTGCCATTTACAAACCGGTTGACCAAATGGTGCGAAACAAGTATCGTTGGAAAGTTTGTGAAAAATTGGATTCAAGAAACAATCAAAATAGAAATCTGAAAAAAAAACGAAAAATCGTAAAATTTTAGGAAAATTAACTTAATAAAAATCATAAAAGGTGCTTAGCCAAAAATTAATAAAAAGGGTCCCCATTATTCGAAGTAAAAATTAAAAAATGGGGGGTGTTGGGTTTTCCCCACAACAAGACCTTAACTTGATACATATACAGTGGGGTTGGAGAAATAAAGAAATTTACATGCCCTTGAGCCTCGAAGCGATGTTGCGGGATGCAGAAGTCTGGTTCAACCCCTTCGGCCTTCGTCGCACACAGCTTCACCACCTTCCTTAGTATGCGTGCAAGGAACCAGACATACCGAATAAAACTCTTGCGGTTCATCCCTCCTATTTTTTCCTTCTTCCTCGCATGGAGCCATCCTCGGAAGGAGCACCCCACCCCTCGTCGCGCGCAGCCTCCATCGCCGTCGACACCCTGCCACTTTCCCTTGGCCAAGCTAGTCTGCCTGCCGTACAAGCTTGCCTTCACTACCTTCATCATTTCTCATTTGGATTTGTACCCTTGCCACACCCCGATTGAGAGGTATTTACAACTATTTTATTTTGTTAATGCAATTTCATTAATTTAATGAAAAATTTATGTTAATTGTTTCATATTTTCCACTTTTGTTGAATATGTCGATGATTGTTCATTAGGATAGCTATCTAATCTAATGGAATTTTAGATCTGTCATTTGCTTCCGATTTGTTCAAGAACTTAAATTGAAATTTCTTAGTAACTATTTACTCAAAAATTCGCTATCTAAAATAGTTTTAGTTACCATTGTAATTGAGTGAACTATTTCCTAGTTTTGATGGTTAATCATTCCCTGTTTTTAATCTCCAAAAAAAGCATGTCATGCACTCACTATATCAATTTTTAGAACTATTTAGTTTGATATTCATCACAAAAGGGGGCATGTTAAATCCCAATTCATTTAAGTACCTTGCCCTCATTTCAGATTAGATCTACATCTTCCTAATCGAGATAGATTTATTTTTCTGTCACTTGCATATTAGAGTAGATTTTCATTTAGATTTAACCATTTAATTTTAAAGTCCCCTTACATAAGGGGAAAACTATAGTGTGGCTTGGATGAGCCCTCAAATCAACTTAAGGATTGCTTTCTTGCATGTACACTGTAAGAGGGTAAATCTGATCTCTCTCTTTTTATTGACTATTAATTAGAAACACCACAAGTGAAAAAGGAGAGAGAGGGGGTAACTGGACCCATGAGAACCAATCAAAGCAATAATTTAAACATATAAGAGTCTAATTTGGGACTCTAACCAGATGGCCTTCCCAAAATGTTGATGAGGTCATTTTTTTCCATAAACATTTTTGGTGCTAGAACGAGGGCCTACAATAAATTGTTTCTTTAAAGATTTTGTGTTTTAAAAGTTTTATCTCATTACAATGACTCTTTTAGAATGACCACTTTGTAATTTCTTCACTTTACTTCCACCTACCTCCACTCCAATTCAGGTAGTAAATATCTTGTCAAAGATAGAGTTTAACGGTAAGAAGAATGTCTCTGCTTTCAATCACATTCTTCAATTAATTTTAAATTGTAATAATTTTGATATTAGATAAAGTGTTATGTGCAATATTTTCACTCTCACTTTGATAGGATTGGATAAAGACTAGTGTGAATCATTACTATTTGTCTCCATTCACACTTGGGACGAGTTTGTAAATTTTTCCTACATGATTTTTAGGATTATGAATATGAAAAGGTATGCAATCAAATCGAATCTCTTCATCGATTCGAATGTGAGTCTTTATATGATTTTGTAATTATATTCAAGTGAATTTGTTTTCAATTTCAATCTAAAGATTTGCTTCTACAATTTTAGTTAATACGATGGTTTAGAAATCTAGTTTCTCTTCCTTGTATTCCAAATCCATATCAAACAATTTCAAGCTTTGATGAGTCACCAAATGTTCCTATTAACATGAATAAAAATTCACATTTGGAGGATGTAAATTATAATAATGACGAAATAGCTTTAGCCATGTGTGATAAATTCCTTCAACTAGTTCATACTTCTTGCAATGTTGATGAAGACCATGATGCTCTTTCTCATGATGTTAGTCAACAATCACAAATTTTGGAATCACTTGATGATCAATTTGAAGAATACATGGGGATTAAAGTTGAAGAATCAACTAACAATGAATTTGAAAATCAACAAGAAATAAAATTAGAAAATAAACATGCTAATCAGAAAGAAAAAACACAAATTGAAGACTTCAATAAAGTGCAATTTGTCTAAAAAAATTATAAATTTTCTCATGTTGATCCACCCTAAAATCTGAGGAAACCAAGCATCACTCTTCAAGAAAGTATGATCAGCCAAATAAATGATTATGAATCTGAAATTTTCATTGAAGAAAATGCACAAGAGCATTCAAACAAAGAAATTTTCAGGTTCACTTCTTTTAGTTCTTATTTCTCTCTTTACCTCGATATTTTTGCTGATAGAAATTAATTTAATATTTATATTAATGTTATTCCAGAAAAAAAAGAACTAATATAAATACTGTAAATGATGAATTGTCAATTAGTTTTGATCAGGGAAAATGAAATTTCAATAATCATTCTTTTGACAACACTAAAAATGTGCTCAATCATTCTTCTTGTTTTGATACATTGTATGGAAAGGAAGGGAATACTCATGAAACCAGTTAAGTTATTTATGATTATTATTTAGAGTTGGAGGACAACCAGTCAATTCAATCATTACCAATTTCCCACGCTCTTAATAATTCTTATGTATATCAAAATGAGGATTCTCCTTTTTTCTGATATTAGTAATGTAGCATTTCATTTTGAAATCCCATTTAATCGTAATGAATTTTCCATTTATGTTTATGATTCTAACAATATTCAAGTTTCCATTCCCGATCTTAGTCTTGAGACTCTCTCTTATTCACAAGTTGATGCTGTTAATTGTTGAAACTGCATTATTATGGAAAATTCTTGTGAAGAGAAAATAATTTCAAACAAGTCTCAATTGTCTTGTAACATTAGCTGTAACACCAGTGTAGATAATGATCTAATTTTGTTATTTTTGCTTCATTTGTTATGGTTATTTTATAGTTTATTTTCCTCTTTCATTTTTCAATTCTTGGATGCCTTATGCTGGCATATTCAACAATCTAGTATTGAACACTTGCGAGTCACATTAGCAGAAGAAGATGAAATTGAAATTCGAAGCATTAAACATGAGTGTTAAGAGCTTCTAATATTCCAATTTCATTTGATGTTCATCTCATATCAGTTTTTTCTTTATTATCAACGACATTTCCAACAATAATTAGCACTGAAGAGTGTACCTTCACAATATCTCCAACCATCTAACTCAGTTAAATATATTTTGATGGAGTCATTACATTTCCTCCCTCATTTCATTGATCCATTTGAAAATCATTTGGAATATTTATTCAATAGAATATTGCAAACAATTTGTCTTATGTACATAAAAATAATGAGTGCCCATATATTCTCCCATTTGACCTCTTCCAATCTCTAATGAATACTCATCCATATTTTTGTGATCCAATAAAGATTTGGTTGGAGGAAAAACTTCAAGAGGAAGTGATTGTGAATAAGGTTCTTTTCGTAAATACATTAGAAATAGATGTACATATTTTGTTCAAGTTTACTTTTGTTTTCTTAATTATATTAATTATTTTTTTACTAATGTTTGATGTGTACATACATGCAGGAAATAACAAGCTTGAATGGTTACATTGGAAGTACGACTATACCTAGTCATATCTTTCCTCATGCAATTAGGATAGGAATAGAATTAGTTTAGTTTAGCTAGTTTGCTTTTCTATTTGTTTCTATTTTGATAATGTAGGTAGAGTAATAAAGCGAGCAATTAGTATTTTCAAGTCATAAGCATGTTCAAGGAAGTCCTTGCTTTCTCATTAAAATTGTTATGCTATGTATAAGTGAATTTTATATATATTTGCTCTGCTTTGCATCATATTCACTTGTTGTTACATGCAAGAAATAAAGTGCTTGGATCTTACTTGTTCTAATTTGGTTAGGGCCTTTAGCTTCTCAATTTTCAAATCATCAATCAAAGAAAGGGCCTGAAAGCAAAGGAAAATCACAAAGGAATTTCACAACAATTGTGAAACACTCATTTGCATGGATTAACTTTTAATATTTATGATTTTTACATCTTCTATGATCAAACTTCCTCATCTTGTCTCCGCTCCTTTGGTTGCACCCTTTTCACAAATCCCAGGATGGCTCAGACCCTACAGGGTCATCTAGTTTTTATATTGTATACCCATGGGTTTCTAATTGTTAGGTTTTCATTAGACATTCATTCCTTGAGCCTGCAGGTACTATTGTTCCTTACCTTCATTTATTTCAAGGTGACATGTATAGTTGGCCCCATTTACCTTCATTCCATGCTTTCACATTCACTCTTGTTTTTCATGGTATCGTGTTAAATAGAATCCTGAAATTCCGTAACTTCTTAAATCCGTATTCCAAAATATTACAGGCATGCGAGGATCTAGGATCCATGTCATCGCGTGTTTCAATTTGCGTACATTAACGATTTTTCCCCCACTCCTACATATTATATCACTATCTTGTGAGTAGTGGCCGCTACTTCACTTTAGTAGCCAGTGAACCTGGAAGCTTGTAACCATTTAACAATTCATAATATCTTCCAATCATTCAATATATGGGTTCTCCTTTTTTCATTCTATGCATCCCTCGCCTCTCATGCCCAAAATAGTTTTCTAATTATATTTGGGCTCTCCCTTCTAGGCTACTACGGTCACACTCTCTTCTACTCCCAGGAAGCCCAAAAGCCCGACTCATTAATAAAATTAAATTGCAAGTTTATTACAGGAATTATAAGGTTATAATACATTGTGGGTCCTGCTTTGTACTAAGTGACATGTATCATCCTTTCGAGCCCAAAACTATTTCTAATTCACATTTGTGAACAAGATGAGAATAACTCCCTCTGAGCTACTGCAGCTGGATCCCTATAATAAGCTTGTTTTTAAAGTACCCAATTATTTATTTTTCTGACAATTTTATCTAGCCCCTGAGCTCCAGCCTTCCGGGATATCATAACTACTGGCTCATTTATAGTTTCTTCCTCATTTTCCCCTCCATCCCAGATCTTATCATGCCAACCATATTTTTAGTGTGCACCCTTTGTATTTTTGGGACATTCCTAAGAAACCACTATGTTAATGCGGCCAATTGGTAATTACGCTAAGAATATGCACATGTAATTTGGATCATGGTCAATTTATATTGCATTGCCAATATGACATCACTCCATTTTAACGATCATGTAAGAATCAAGTTCTCTCTCTGTATTTATATGAACCTTTACATTGGTTGAGACTTTGGATTTGTTTCCATGGGATGTTATGGATATTTTGGAGTCAATATAAAATCAAAAGCAACAAGAGGAATAAGTGTTGTTGCAATTCATAACCAAACACATTTTCATTTTTATTTATGATGATTTGTTTTTAAGTTAGATTTTGAACACGAGTCATTATTTTTATAGTTTAATGTTTTCTCTAGTTTAGATTCAGTAAATGATGATTGTTGAGAAAATAAAAACTTCATAGAATGCAACTTCTTCATACCTATTTTAATTAAAAGAAGAAGTTACCCTTTTGGAGAAATTCAAAATCTTCCAGGTAAGGCTTAGCGATTTTTTTCAAGGTAAGTCTCATATGCTCATTTTCATTTGTTTTCATTTTCTTTACAATTTTTGTTTCAACTTTGTCTTCAATGTTAGCTAATATAAATCGTTGTCCTTGCAGGTCTTCAAGAATTGTTTCAAAAATTTTACACCACTGCTTGTTAAGATTTGAAATTCATTCTCCTTGTTTTTCTTGCTTCGAATTTTGGAAAAACAGTTATGATGCTGATCAAATTGAAAATCTACTAAATTAAGGAGTCTCTAAACCTCTAGTTTGTTTCACAAGCATGTTTTTTATTAAAAATCATTAATATGTTTCCATGAAGGCTTAATTTTGAAACAGGAAGATTCCCAAGGAAAGAGACACCTTATTTGACTTTATTTTTTTCTCATAACTACTATCTAGCCTTGGTTTTCAAAAGTCTAATTATCTATAAATCTACAAGATATAATTTATCAATATCTCAAATAAAGAAGAACATGCATGAATTTTCTATTTTACTCTTTTTTTGAAGCATTTTAAATCGTCTTGTTGAGGTTTTCTTTTAAATATGGCTTTTATTTTATATTCCTTTATTATTTGCATTTTATTTTCTATTTGTAATGATTTTCTTGTGTGTTTATTTAACCTTTGCTTCATATTGGTTTTGGTGGTATTACCAAAACTTATATGGATACTTTTTCTCACCCAACATTGGTCAGAATACATGGGGAAATCTTCGCTCTCTCTATACAATGGGATTATATTTACCGAAAAGTAATCTATACTCATTTTTTTTTTTTTTTTGCATTAAACATGATCATGGGTAATATTGATTTATGCTTCAAGTGGAATAAGCTCATCTTGATAAAGGAATGAGTTGTCTCCATCATTTTCCTTTGAATCCCTCCTGTACCACTCCACACTTTAAAATACTATACTTGGGTAGATGAAGAGAAAACTAATGGGGTAAACCTCAAATAGTATTGCATCTATTATATTTAAATATAACACCTCTTGTATCACCCCACTCTCTTCACCCAATGTCAAAAAATAATTCTCTATTTTAAAGCTAAACAAAGGGTGGTGCATAAGAGAAGTTGAAAGCACATATGTGTGGGAATTACATTTAAACTTGTCGAGTCTATGGATGCTCGCTGACAATGAGGCCGTGCTTTTATGGTACAAAGAAACCTTTTTAAAGGCTATGGATGCTCGCTGACAGCGGGGCCATGCTTGTATAGCACTGAGACACCTTTTTCGGGGCTATGTACACTCGTTGGCAGCGAAGCAATGCCGAGAAATAGAGGTAATATGTACCCGATAAATGTATGCTAATCTAAAAACCCATGGTTAAAAATTTTCTATCCAATAGTAGAGTGAATTATAAGTTAATGATATTCCCTATATTCAGATTAATGTCTTGGGATTAGAACATTGAAGTACTTTCATCTGTTAGAGATTATTCACCTTGATTATGATTTATGTGGGATCTTTTGAAGAATGATGTATGTGAGGGAAAATTTTGAACGGAGGTGGTTCAAGGTCTTATTATTAAATTGTCTGTGTTCACGAGGATGTTGTAGTCTAGTTTCTACCAAACAATACCCAGTCTTCACCTATATACACCAATAAATTATTACATTTGTGCCATGATCTCCACATTGACAGATAGAATGACAAGCATGTTTTATGTAGAGCCTAAGAGGGTTAATTTTTTTTGTATAAAGTGTTGGAAGCTTTACACATTGTAAAAAAAAATTTCACCTATTTTTTTAAGGATCATATTGTTCAAAATGTCCTAGGCATTTATTTTTTGTGTGCAATTTGGGTCTTTTATTTTTATTATTTTCTTTTTGTTATGGATATTTTTCTACAATATTTGTTTGTGTTTATAGATTCGTTTGTTATGGATTCATTGGGTTGAGTTAATATTGTGTATCAATTTTGGATTTTACACCATTTCTATGTCTTTCTCTAGCCATGCAAGTTTTTGTTTTCACGTGTTTAATACAAACAACAAGAAAATCCCAAGTTAGATTTCCGAGGTTAGGGATTTTTTTTCCTTTCCTTTATTGGAAGAGAATTCTTGAAGTTTCTCTGAAAATTATGAAAACACTGGCCAACAAACATGAAAAAAACATTCAACTGATATCATATAATTTAAAAAAACATGATGAGAGAAGATTCACCTGTAAAGTGAAAATATATCTTACTTAATATTTTAGAGTTGTTGCGCTCTTTGGATCGTGTTGACTGCAACATGTTCTTGGGGATGACTTTCCACCTAGCTGTAGGCTCAACTACACTAAATCTTTCTACAATTTTCGACCCTTGAGCCCTCAATCAGCTATTATAGCTCGTGAATCCTTTGTCTCCAAACATTCTCATATAGAAAGAATGAATGCCTCTCAACCCATTTTTTATCCCTTAAATAGAACAATTTATTCCAAAAATGGAAAGGGAATTTGCATGCATGTAGTCTATGTGTCATCTTTCCAACTTCTTTCCTTTTTTTTTTTCGTTTAAAATTTATTTCATGAGATTTTCAACGAGACACAACTTTTAGAATTTGTCTCAACAATCCTTTCCCTCTCATTCTGACCAGAATTTTTGAGATTGGGGATTGGAGAATACCATAATATAAAAACTTACAAACATTATTTTCGAAAGGATTTCTAGCCTTGGCATAACTAAAGTAGAAAAAAAGAAAACCATAACTTACGGAAACATATAAATTCTTAGGATCTGATTCTTTCTCATTCTTTTCGAAGGGAATTTATAGCAAGGCCTGTTGAAGTTCCTCATCCATAAATTCTTCATCACCATAAATACTTTCGAAATGAAAAATAAAACCTTGAAAATGCTTGCAACGATCTTTTACGAACATTAAAGATGGATGTTCTTCTTTAAAATTTTCATAAAACACCATATGAAAATCAACAAGTGAATAAATAAAACCAGGTGGAAAAAATTCATACCATGATCTTGCTTATTCCTCCTAGGTGGTCATGAACATATTTATCATACAATCTTGAGGAAATTTTACACTCAAATTGCGTGCATCCATGTGAAATTTGACGAGATGCGAAGCAGCATCCTCTCCTTTCTCGTCTTTGAACTTTGGGAGATAGGTCTGCTAATCTACACAAGGCATGTAGTTCAGAAACCAAGAATAATAATTCGATTCATAGGAGCATACCTTCGAGCAATTGAATCCATCTTGAAAATAATGATGTCACCAAGAATTTCTTCAAACTATTGGTTCTTGAAAAGTGGAGTCACCATGAAATTTCTGAACCTTTGGATTTTTCGACACTGAAGTCGCCATGTGAAAGATGCACAACCTTCTTTGTGTCTGGCCGCTATTCACTATCAACAATCAGATCTGATCCTTTTTGTTCTTTCCCGGGGAAGATCTGTCACCTCGTTCCCCAGTATCGTCCAAATATGTTATCAATCCACCAGATCTCTGAAGGCTGAGAAGGATACCAACAAAGGTAACCAAAGACCGCTTTGGCCTAGTAGCTAGCCCTCCTAGGCAGGAGAGGTCTCTCCAAAATATCACAACCAAATTGAATAGATAATGAGGATTTTAGGCTAGGTATAGTAGCACTAGGGTTTGATTGATTAATTTTTGGTGCTCGATGGTGAATTAGGTCAAAGAAGGACTAGGTCAGGGCACTAAGGATCATAATTGCAAATATTTGATGGGAAAAGGTAGGCACATACTTTAACATATTCTCGTATCAATATGAGTATGATCACACTGGTAGGGTTTCAAAAAGAGCATGTAAATCATGAATTCTTGTCAATTAGAAGAAAGTGAAACACAACTATGATAATTCCTCCAAAACACAACATAAAATAATGAATTATGCTTATCTAACTTAGGAATCAATCACATTGAGAGATGGACATGATAGTGGAAATCATAATACATTATAACATATGAAAACATAAGAGGCAAAACTTCTAAAACACATACCACATGAATCCCACCTAAATATCTGCAACTCTGTATATTAGTTCCTGCCAAAAATGACTGATTACACTAGTGTTCAAAGATCAATTACACAACATCCAACCCTTGAAATGACAAAGAAAATGAAAGATATAGAAGAAAAAAAACTTCTCCCACTCTCAGGGGTTGAATCCATGACTTGTGGAGCTATTCCCCAAAGTCCTCAATTGGAATCCTAATGATTAGGAAGGCCAACAAACTCTCCCTATATTTGATGAAACTAATTCAATTGAACCAAAATTACATATTTACTTGATGTATCTACCTTGAATAACTATAAAAGACATAATTACATTCAATTTTTACATTTACATCAGTAAATATTATTGGAATCCATCGATCAACTGAGAAAAAGTGAAAATTCTGAAGAAATCAACAGACTGGAAAAAACGCAGCATGGGCCTTCAAATGAACGTTTGATTGCCTTCCCGAAGTCCAAATTGAGCACAAGATAGCTCATTGGAAATGTCTTCATGTATAGCTGTCAAAAATGTCCTCAATAAGTGAAAATGATGGAGTTAAGCTCATAAAAAATAAAATATCCCAAGACTGGTCAAAAAGTGCAACGTGAGGCTGAAAAAGGTGGCATAAAGGTGTTTTTTAGGAGGTTTTTGGGCCTTTCCACCTGTCGAAAGCTCAATTTTTGGAGTGCCAATAGTAAAAAATTGATGTAGAGACCATTTTCTATCCTAACATGTAGAGTTTTTAGCATTTAGAGGCCTCCAGAAAAAGCACAACATGGCCCATGCTACGCTTTTTGCAGGCTAACATTGCAAAAAGCTTGAAAAATTTGACCAAAATGCTCAAAAAACCAAAAAATTGCCTGGAAAATCTCAAAACTGCTGAATGAAGTCATGATGAAGTATGCCAAGCTACCAAAGAGGCATCAACAAGAAATTCAAGTTGACCCTTCTCCTTTTGGCTGATTAGGGTTTCCTTGAGATTGTCCTTCAATTGTTTGATCTTGATATTGCAAATTTTGTTTCTGGTGTGACTGTGATTAGCCATGTGCCTCAACATCTGATTGTCCTTGTTTTCCTTTTGAATAAGATTATCTAGGTGTATGTTCACTCCATCAAGCTAAAATTCCATGTTCTCATTAATATCCATGGCAATATTGTCCTCAAAGGTGAGTTCTTCTGCCTCATGTTGTTTCTCCTCCTCCAATGCTCTTTTAAGGTCCGTGATATTTGATCTCTTATTTTTGATCTGAGCCTCATCCTCATCAGACTCATCATGTGATATCACTGCTTTGCCTTTGACATCTTGCCTCTTAGCCTTCAACAAGTATATTTCCAAGAGTATTTGTTTGTTACTCAACTGGTTCTTTTCTTGCTCAAGGAAGGAAATGAAAAATTGTGCTCTTGCCAAATTATAATGCAACTCTTTGATTTTGGCATCTTTCTCTTTGATGACCAGGTTTAAGGCTTCCTGTTCATCTTGGAAATCCAAGTCCACCAGTTTAAACTCATTTTCTTCCTCATGGTGAAGGGTTCTCTCTCTTGGACAACTGTCTTATGTTGCTTATGATATCCCTGTTTTGCTGATGTAGAAGGCAAGACCCATTCCACAATTTGTGGAGAAAACACTTGCCTATGTCCTCTCTGACAGGTTTTGACCTCTTTGTCCTTTTTATTATTCTTCACTGTATCCCTTCTATATAACCTAGTTTGCTTTTGAGAAACTGATGCTGATGGTGGAATAGGTCAAACAAGCTGATTTGGTGGTGTTGTGAAGACCTCTACCTCAATGAAAGTCTTCCATGCAATGTTCAGCTACTTGAGGTGATGAAAGAAAATGATTTTAATGAGTGAATGATGGAAGAGACTGTTCATTTGAATCTCATATTCTTTGTTCTGCACTATATATGCCATATTGTAAATGCTCTTGTACAAATAATAGGGGGGTTGAGCAATTTCACCCTAGTGAAATGCATAAGTAACTTGATGTGATAGTTGTACAACCTGGAGAATCTGCCCTCACAAGTGAAATATTTCATGATGATCTTCATCACGGGAGAAAACCTATTAAGAAATTGACCAAAAGGAAATATTTCTTGATGTTGTCTTTGTAAGGTTCTTTGAGGTAAGGTTCATATAGTTGGGCATCCAAATCTTAAGTTTTGAACCACTTTTCACCTAGATTGGGTATCCCTGTTACTACTACAATGAGTAGAAATGGTGAATTTCACCCTTGCAATGGTCACTTGGCATTTTTGTAGGTTGGTAATGAATATATTTGTCAAATTAGGATGGATCTGCACTCTTTGGACCATCTCACAAAACTCAAAACAACCTACATGCTGGAAACATTCTATTGCTAAGAGTGATGACATCAATTCCCTAGTGTCTGATGGCTCTAGCCTCAATATTATCCCTCCTTTATTGTATTTCTTCTTCTCTTCTTCTATGGTGTTTCTTTCCTCCTCCATGATGTTTATCTCTTGCTCCATTAGATTCGGTTTTGCTTAGAAACCCTAGGGGAGAAGGGGAAGGAAAATGGAGTGGGATTGTATAGTTAGGGAGTCGGGATAAGTGAGGGAAAATTTAGGGAAGTGTGTAAGGGAGTTAGGAAGCTTAGGGAATAGATGGTGACACAACCTTAGCTGCTTTATAATTTCTTGATGCAACCTTAGCTGCTTTATAATCACCATTACGCATATTAAAATGCCCTTCTCATTAAACCCAGAAATTTTACAATGTCAAATTTAATGACACCCTCTTAATCCAAAATATATTCCCGTTTCATTATATATTTTATGAAAAGATATTTATCCTTAACCAAAACTTAAATCTTTCATAAAATTTGAAAGGACCCTTATTATAAACTCTAAACATGAATATTGAATCTACGAATTCGACTTTGATTTAAAAGAAAATTGTCAACATATATATCTTGGGCCCTCATTTATTACAATACACCTTTGCTGGAAATTGGATGCATCTGTCCGACCCCAGCATTAATCTCACCAATATTTACGGATTTAACTCAACTCTTAACATAATTTATAACCACATTATAACTTACCATTCCATCTATTTAATACCTTTCACATAAATCGAATTGCTCGTTCTATCTCAATCTTCGATCCTTTCAAACCCATGATCCGACCCCATCACATCACCCGAGTTATACTTTGATACAGTTCATGACACCGATGGGGTCAAAGTTGTCCCTCAACGCTGGGTACGTGGTTTGGCGGGGTCTGGGCTCCTAAATCTACTTAGGATGCCCCACTTTGGACACTACAATGTAATGGAATGGCTCGCATGACAATTGCTTGCACTAATTCATGACAAATGCCTGTGGATCCAGGACAAGATCTCCATTGACGCGACGCTCGTGCATCGGATTACTAGTCTCCCCATGAGCGACCCGAACCCCTTGGAGCATGTGGGTATGAAATATGAGGGGGAGACTGTTGAGTTTGTGCGCCAAAAGTATCATGTGGACTGTAATACTCGGGGATTTATCATCAAGACCATCAGTGACCAAGGTACGCAGTTGGGAACCATGCTGTTATCCTGTAAAATGATGAGGAAGTGTCAGGTCACCTCTATTCCAGCCTATGTCATTCGGTTGGCCGGCCAATGTACGAAAGGGGTATGTTTTAACTGGGCACAGTATTTGTGCGATGAGTTTCTAACTAACGTTCGTGAGTCCCAGGAGTAGGGTTACGCCTTTTGTTAATCTTGGTTGTTATTTCTTATAGCTTTAGTTGCCTAGGAAGCGCCTACAGAATCTGTCCTCCCTGAGATTACCCTCGACATGTGCGTAGGGGCTCGCTATGCGCACTTATGGGATTTCACGGATCCACAACGGCTCGAGGACAATTAGGTGTTCTGGGTCCTCTTTCAGAGTAGCGTGGCTGCAGCTATCAACTCTTGACCACGGTTGTCCCCATCCGTATACGACAGATACCAGGGCATCGCTTTTTTTCAGGTCACTCTACACAATGTTAAGATCAGAGCGCACAAGGAAAAAGCCTGGACCTCGCTTCCTTACATGGTGATGGACGAATAAATCAACAATGTCATTTCACTTTGGCCCCCTAACTGGAAAATTGACTTCAAAATAGGTGTGAAGGGCACTAGAAGCACCAACACGTCTCAAGTCAAACCCCTTGTCATTGTCCCAGATATTAGAGGTACACCCAAGAGTACCAGACAAGACATCGGTACGACCACCCAAAAGGATACGCAACAGCAGAAGGACGTTGAGGCAGTGCCCCAGACGGACTGACATACAGGGTTGGGTACGAAAGGTATGGATGCTGGCGGTCCTGCCTCCCCTCACGGCACGAAGCACACAAGTGAGCCGGTCAGAACGCCCCGCAAAAGGCAGCGATCTCAACGAGTGAAATGCGATGAAACAATCACACTAACTGACAGAGACCTGGAACAAATCGCTGATGTAGTCACTCTGGCTGCAGAGGACAGATGGGCCGCCTTAGAAGAACAGTAGCGGGCCGAGGTCGACACTATTCAGGCTAAGCTGCGAGCCCTACAACTAAAGACAGACACGTTACATATTATTGCGACCCTGGTATACCCAACCTCCGCTGCTAGTAGCGCAGCACTAGCTACATATGACAACTGCCTCTGTTCTCTCCCAGGCGCAACTCTGGTGCTTAGTCCACCCGACCTGGGACCCCAAGTGCAGACCAGTATAGAAGTCTAGCTGAACTTAGCTCGGCTACCCCATGAGGCCTTGCAAGGTCTCCACATTGCTATCTTTCAAGAAATCCACCATCGAGACCAAAAAGTGCACCAAAAACTCAACGTAGCTGAGCAAACCATCATTGCAAAGAATGCTGAGGTGTGTCTCGCCACTGCAAAGCACACATATCTCGAAAACACAATTCACCGACTTTGTGTAGACGTTCTCGCAGAGATCCCGACCTTGGCCACCCCTAAGGAAAAAGTAGAAAGACTGGTTGCAGCACTCAAGGCCTCCCGAGATGAAGTTTAGGTTGTTAAGACACGCATGGAGCAGCAGATCGCAGATCTGCAGGCTAAGTTATAGCCCGAAACACCTCCGGAGGTTCGGGCCTAGCGAATTGCGCTGGTCACCTTGGCCACAAATGTTATCACAGAGCAGATCTCATAGGGAGCCTAGCTACTGGAGATCGCCATGTTGCTATGGACTAAGGTCCAACGCGACTTGATCTTGCGAGGGATAAATCAGGACCTGAGGCAAAAAGAAGAAGAGTTCGAGATAATCGAAGCCACATTGCCCACTTTGGTGCCTGCTCAGTGCTTGCAATGCCTGTGCACCAGCCAAGCACTCCAAGTGGATATCGAAGACCTGCGACAAAATAAGAGGATCCTTGGTGACCGACTGAAGCCGTGGGCTGGCGAAGCCCTCAAAATGTCACAGGATGTCGATGTTGCTATTAAGAAACTGAACCAAACTTTGGAGATTGTTACCGCCGCGACTGAGGGACCACTATCAAAAAAGCTGGTTGACATTGCACAGAATGCAGCTGTCCAAAGTGAAGGTGTGCTGCCTCCATTGGCCGAGGCGATCAGAGTATTGCAAGCGCAGGTTGAAGCCCTAGCGACACAGTGAATCGGGACGAGTCACAAGATTGTGTTGGGGGATTGTTGGAGCAGGGTCTCCCAAAGGCTATGAATTTTGTCCATTTTTTGTATAATTTTATATTTTTTAGTCTAACATATGGGTTTTGGGGTGGGTCAAAGCCCCTAATGCATTGTAAATGGGTCAAGGGTAGAAAAAGAGTCCGCAAACCACAGTTTGCGGACCATTGGATGTATAGGCTAAATCACAATAAATAGATGAACCTTTTTTGAGTCATAGGTAGGAATGAATAGAGATTGATGCGAAGTATGAACTATTAGCCTGTGGTAGGGTTGTTTGGGTTAGGACTCCTGCTGGCTATGTGCGCGGAGATCCTCTGTCCTGCTGTGTGCAGACCCTGCTAGCTGTGTGCGCACATGGCAATTTGGAGAATGTAAGAGGATTTCTGGGTAATAATATAGATGTACGAAAGTATTGCGGATATCTGATGTTATCTGGACCTGATTTGTTATGGTTGATGTGGACTTGAGTTATATGATGATGTGTCTGTTTGTAAGCTGCGAACTGTCTCTGTTTATGGTAGATGTATATGTGATCTATTAATCTCCTGCGAATATACTGTTCTATGATTATAGCTGATAGTGCGCATGTAGATGCGAGCCTGTTAATTAGATCTGATAAATTATATTCTGGTTATTTGTTGAAACTCCTACGAACGGCCTCTGACTGTATAGATCTGATAATTGCAGACCGACTTTACTTACTTGCTCTCTCCCAGGGTGCAAAAACCTGGTTCCAGCACCCTCCCATACTGCTTCGGGTGAGACTTTGGCCTGCGCAAGCATGTCACTGCCAAAAGGGCCAGTAGTATAGGTTTTGTTGGCAAACCTCAACCTCTGAACCTGGGTCAGGACCCCTCGAGCAAACACTTTCTATCGCAGCATACCATGTTTACAGAGCTTGCTTGATCTTGTATATGGCTATCTTGAATTTGCATATGTATGTCACTTTGATGCAAGTGTCGAATCCCTTCTGCTGCTCAATGTAAATATCCTCCTCAACAATTGCATTAAGGAAGGATATATTCATATCCATCTAGTGGATTTTCTACCCCATATATGTTTCAATAATTGCAACCACTTGGTAGATGAATACATGAAAACTGGGAAAAGGTCTCATCATAGGTAAATCCCTCTATTTGTGAGAATCCCTTATCCATAGACCTTGCTTTGTACTTCTCAATACTCCCATCAGCGCCATGCTCGATCTTGTAGACCCAACGAGATCCTACAAATGATTTACCCTATTAGCTCGAAACCACCTCCCATACATTTTTCTTTATGATGGATGCATACTCCTCCACTGATATGCATGAGATCTTAATGTAAATATGCTTGAGGGTTTATAAATTGCAAGTGTTAAAATTTAGTTTTATGAGCCTTTATGTTAAATTCTTATACACATAAAACATGAATTTGAACCTTGAAAATGCATGAAAAATAGAAAAATACACCATAAAAATAACCACAACACAACAAGTGATGAAGGAGTTCACCCCTCCTAGGATACATCTCCTTGGTCCAACTTCCAATGGCTTGGCCTTATATAATTATGCTAAAAATGGTGGTTACATCGGTATACAATATTCCAATGGCTTCAAAACCTATTCCATTAGCTCGAAAACTGTAATTTTTTTTTTATCTAGCCTCTTTCTGCTCCAAAATTCGTCAAAAACTGAAGAAGTTATGAGCCTCCCCAGCTTTGCTGCTAGTCGCTCTACAAATTTCCCAAAATCCGGAACCGTCCTACAATTTCACCCTGAATTGGACTAACGGAGCGATAATTTAGCGGATTTTCGATGCAATTTATGGAACAGTTAAAATGCACAATAACACCATAAATCTGATTTTTCAACCATATTACATAGTCAATTTTTATTTATTTATTTTTAATTAAAAATTGGTGGGCCACCTCCGTTGCGTATGTGGTTCCTGGGCCGTGGTCGTATGGTCAACATATGGGGGGGTGAGACTAAGCCCTGGCCCCTTACCCTAAACCTCCGCCACATAACATTTATATAGGGTTTCGATCGTAAGGTCATGTTGGTCCGCTTGGTTAAGATGTTGCACTGTCCATTATGAGGTCCGATGTTCAACTCATATGGAGGTCAATTCAGACTTAACCAAAATTTTTGGTGGCCCTTGGGCTGCCACATGGCGGCCTCTGATTGGGCCATGTGGCACCCTGTGGTTGGACACCAACCACCCAATAGAAATATGCCAATTATCACCACCAAAATTTAGACAAGTGGCGTGAATATATTGGTATAATGAGCCCAATCAAGCATGCCTAGTTAGCAAGCCCAGTCAGTTGTACGAATTGCTGACTGGGCTACCTTCACAATTTTTTTGCCAAAATTTTTCCTGTTTGGGAAAATGAACGTAACTCGTTTCTAGGAGTATATTGTGTTGATTTTCCCCGAAACAAGTTGCGCCGGATTTAGAAGGATGAGATATACATAGTCGTTCAGGTTCCACACTATTCCGACAACTTTCATTTTTGAGCATATTTTTGAGCACTTGATCATCCACCATAGCCTCTCTCCACACTTGTTGAGTGGCTTCCTCATAATAAATAGAAGGCTCAACATATATCAACTCAGTCATAACTGATATTTATCCTATGTACCTCTGTGGATGTCTTCTCTATCGAATTGAAGTAATTGGAGAATGAATTTACCCCTACATATCTTGAATCAGGTGATCTTCCCATCTTGCAACCTAGGTGGGCTCGATTCAATATTCCATCTACATGTCCTTATTATCTTCATTCTACCCATGCACCACTGTGGTCTAGGGTACCGACTAAGCCTCCTACTTGGAGCTTACTGTTCATCCACCTACACTATATTCTTCTCACACTTTTAAGGATTTTTTCAAGGCCTTGTGTTCCTCAAACTTCACTTCTCTTCTAATGACTATATTTCTTTTTGTTGGAATGTACACCCTATATTCCTTGGATGTGTCATTGTAATCCACAAATATTCCATTCTCTATTATGGGATTTAGCTTCTTCCTCTTCTTATCTAGCACATAGAAATTTACAAGGCTATCAAATATGCAGAAATGAGACACATCTGGTTTCTTCCCCATAAACACATCCTCTAGTGTAGCTCACACAACACTTTGTGTGGGATCTTGGTTTTTAAGAAAATCACTATATTGCATGCACCACCTGAAGAAACTTAGGTAGCCCCTAATCATGCAACATGGATTTTCTTGCTCCAACTATGGCCCTATTCTTACGTTCTTCCACCCCATTTTGCCAAGGATTATATAATGTGGTCAACTCCCTCCTAATGTCCTTCTTGACACACAACTTCTTAAATGCATTTGTGGTATACTCCCCACCATTGCATGACCTTAGCACCTT
The DNA here is from genome assembly GCA_034641835.2 of Pinus albicaulis. Lineage (NCBI taxonomy): Eukaryota > Viridiplantae > Streptophyta > Pinopsida > Pinales > Pinaceae > Pinus > Pinus albicaulis. Next base: position 986,350,688 of record CM076577.1, on the reverse strand, counting down.
GAGATTTCTATATGTCTAGTTCTCAACCAAGCCCTTAAACTCTAGAAACTTTGAGAAGACCTCATTTTTCTTCTTCATGAAAAATATCCATGTCTTCCTTGAGTGATGATTTATGAAGGTGAAAATACTTGCACCAACTAAGGGAAACTGTAGAAAAAGGACGAAATAAACAAAATCCCATACTCCTTGTTCCTCTCACACCATGAAAAGAAGTTGGACGCACCATCCAACCTGTCTTCAAATCTAAGACCCTGATATGCCATACTGCCAAATTGAGCTGCCGAATAAAAAATGCACAGGTAAAATCAATGGAAAATGCTTATAACTTTAACAACCAAATCAATATTATACTTTCTCCATTTGAATCACATAATTTTCTTGCAAAGATAAAACTCGTGCTTGTTCTTCAACTAGAAAATGAGTTTTGATACCATGACAAATTTCCTTAAAACCTAGTAAGTTGATTTGTAATTTTCAAAGTGTAAAAACCCAGAAATATAAACAAATGATATTATGGAAATTTACATCACAAACACACCGAGTTTTCTAACATGCACGAATGAAAATAAATCATAAGATAAACACATCAACAATAGGACATAAAATATACCCATGAAAACCCAACTTTGAGGAAAATTTGCAACACGATGTTTTTTTAGTATTCTTTTATAGCAAAATATTTTCTTCTGAGGATTGCATCAAGGGAGAAATGTTCTAGTTTATCACAGTAAAACACTTGATCTCCCTAGACCTAAATATATCTACCTTTCTATAAACCGGATCTTCGAAACTACTGCATAGATCAATAATTCGACCCAGACGTGTGAGCACACTTCCTCTCTACTATGCGTACACGTGAATGGAATACTGCGCTGGGATGTAAGAGCTCAACCCTCACTCATTTTCTTCTACTTGGATGCTGAGTTCCATGATCTGCTGAAACTCTCACTCTTGCTTTGTTGCTCTCTCACACCTTCTTATGCTCAACTAAATTTCCACTAACTCGCTCTATCTCCTCTTATAATTTTGATCTCAACCCTTATCTCCTTCTCAATGGCTGAGAATAAATCATGCTCAATGGATGAGATTAAGCATAGGTTAACTTAGGAATTTTCACTTTTTCCTGAGTTTAAATTTAAGAAATAGCTAAATAAATTAATATTCTACTAAAGTGGCAGTGCTTTGTGTTCTTCTGCTAGTCTTAGCACTTAGAGAAGAAAATCACTTCTTCTCTTCTCTAATCAACTAATATCTAGTGTACTTGAGCCTATGGTTAGGTGGTGAGTTGTCCCCAAAACATTGTTCCAATAAGACATATTTTTTCTTTACATGTAAGTATTCTATTCTCATGTTTTCGTAAATTTTATGCTAATTTATTGAACATTTTTTGGTATTGATTATTAATAGCATTAATTGATATAAATAATTTATATGTTTTAATTCAAGATCGTTACATATGTTATCAGATCAAATTTCATGTTCTTATTTGCTAATGATTATAAATAATATCTTATAATTAATAAAAAAAAAGATAATATATATGAAAAATATATATATCTTTCTATCTTAGTGATTAATCGAAAAAAATTTCTATCTACATTATAGATCACAAAAATCTTAAATCTAATATATATATTTTATTAGTGCCAAATTATATATATACATGCAAATATATATGTGTTTGATATTACATATATATATATATATATATAAAGAATTGAATTACTTGTAAGTTGGGACGTATCTCTGTTCCTCAACCTCGGTCAGAAGTTTACACGGATAATTTAATTTTCCATACGTGCATGTAAAAATAAGTCAAACGGAAATTCTCTCATAGCCAGTGATGAAAAAGTCCAATCCGTAGTTAGGTCGACGTTTCAAGTCATATAACCCTCGGGGCACAAACCTAACCCGAGTTTAATATCAGAGTCGGTGGGGCATTGGGTGTTTAAAGCGGCACAAACTTAACCCGAGTTTAATATGAGAGTCGGTGGGGCTTCTGGTGTTTAAAGCGGCTATATCAACTTCCTTCTTTTTCTCTATAAAAGCATCGGTAAACTTGAAATTTAACTTTCAAGTTTTAAATCCTTCGTTCCGCTGAGGAGGGTTGATACTAAACCCTAATCGTAGTTTGTCAGGGTGTGGAGGGTTTTGCACGAAAGTTTATATTTTCTTTTGGTTACTGATATCTTCGGTGCTTATTTCAACGTGATAAGACGAGCCGGAGGAGTAGGAAGCTCACCAGTACTGAATATCTCTGTGAAATTTTCTCTCATTTCTTCCCATCCTTGGACTTTCTCTCATTTCTGTAGAGCAGAGATGCCGCCCCGATCAGTAAAGAAGGCTGCGGGAACACCAACTCCCAAAAAGGCAGCGGCGAAAACCCCTAACAAGACGCCTAAGAGTTCCAACAAGACCCCGCCGCCCAAGGCCGAGTCTGAAATTGTTAAAAATGTCGAGATCCTAGAAGAAGCTGAAGCCGCTCCTGTAGAGGACGTGAAGGTTTTCGAGGATCCAGTAAAGGAGGAGAAAAGTATAAAGGCTGAGAAGTTAAAAGAGCAGCCCCCCGAAGATTCTAAAGATGCCGTTGCTGCCGAGAAGCCAGCCGCTGTGAATGAATCTGCCGCGGAGGAAGCAAAGTCTCCCTTCGATGAGGATGACAAGGCGGAGAGACTCGAGCTAGTTGATAACGTGTCCGAATCAGAACCAGAAGAGGATGACGAAGGTCCAAAGGTTGATGCAGCAGCAATGCATCTGGACGATGACTACATTGCACAGGAGGATGAAGAAGAAGAGTTAGGAGATCAGTTGGACGACGGAGTACACGAGGGTGATGAAGGTATAGGTGAAGGGGAGGAAGGTGAGAGGGAGGAGATGGAAGGTGAAGGTGAAGGTGAAGAAGAGGAAGTGGGTGAGGAACATGAAGGCGAAGAAGAGGAGGATGAACAACATGAAGTTGTGAAGGAAAGGCGCAAGCGAAAGGAATTTGAAGTATTTGTTGGTGGCCTTGACAAGGACGCTGCTGAAGAAGATCTGAAAAAAGTATTTAGTGAAGTTGGTGAAGTGGTTGAAATACGACTTATGATGAATCCACAAACACAGAAAAACAAGGGTTTTGCCTTTATACGTTATGCAAGTGTTGATCAAGCTAAGCGAGCATGCACAGAACTCAAGAATCCACAGGTTAAGGGTAAAGTTTGTGGGGTTTCACCGAGCCAGGACAGTGACACACTTTTCTTGGGTAATATATGTAAGACATGGACTAAGGAAGCTCTAAGAGAGAAGTTGAAGAGCTTCGGCATTGATAATATTGAGGATTTAACTCTAGTTGAAGACCCTAAAGATGAGGGAATGAATCGTGGCTTTGCCTTTCTAGAGTTCTCTGCCCGTTCAGATGCCATGAATGCATATAAACGGCTGCAGAAGCGAGATGTTGTTTTGGGTACTGATAAAACCGCAAGGGTGTCATTTGCAGAGACGTTTTTCGAGCCCGATGAAGAAGTTATGGCACAGGTTAAGACTGTATTTGTTGACGGGTTATCACCTTCATGGGATGAGGATCGCATCAAAGAGCAATTTAAGAAATACGGTGATATCGAGAAAATTCAGTTGGCACGCAACATGCCTTCTGCTAGGCGGAGGGACTTTGGATTTGTTACTTTTTCAACCCATGATGCTGCTGTAGCATGTATAGATGGAGTTAATAACAATGGGCTTGGAGAAGGTGATAATAAGGTGAAGGTGATGGCTAGATTATCAAAGCCTCATCAAAAAGGAAGATTGTTAAAACATGGTGTTCGTGGTGGTTACAAGGTTGTTCGTGGTCGTGGCAGTACACGGGGTGGCAGGGGTCCATGGGTTCGTGCTCCTGCCCAGTTTGAGCCCCGGAGGTTTGGAGCTCGTGGTGGCCGTTTCATTGGACGAGGAAGTCAAATTGCAGGTCGTGGAGTAAAGCGTCCTCTGGGACGCAATGCATATCAACCTGTATCAGAGAGACTTCCAAGTATGCATTTGCCACCCTATGAAAGGGTACGAGATAGGCTCCCTCCAACTCTAGCATATCCAAGGCGTAACACAAGGGGGGATTACGGAAGACGAGACGAACCTTATGATGATCGTCAAGTGCGACCAAGTCGATCAGCTTCTGATTTTGCTAGTCGTGCTGCTTCTGGAAGACCGTCATCCTATAGAGATAGTTATGCAAATCGTGGGCCTAATAGCTCTTCAGACAGTGCACCTCCTCGAGGGGTCTCAAGGACTGTGTCACGTCGACCACCTCCCTATCCAGAAGAAAGCTATGGTCGACGCATGGATAAGCCTTATCGTGATAGCCGTGGTCGTGATTATGACAATGTTTCTGGATCAAAACGTTCATATTCAGCAGTGGAAGAACCATCTAGATATGGAGAACCTCCCATGAGAAACTCGAGGGCTCGTTTAGAAATCGGTGTCAGTGCTGGTGCATCGCACTATGGTGACTATGGTGTTGTAACCAAGTTTTTGAAGTTTAATGAAATAGTTTCTACAGTGAAAACTCTGTCTCCAGTGAGAATTTTTTTTTATATTTTCTCTGTGTTGAAGAGGGGGAATTTTATTCTCCATTGTTGTTCTGGAATGTTAAATATTCCAACATGGTATCGGAGCTAGTCCAGGCTCTTTGAAGATCAAAGAAGCTGAAGGAAAGGAGTTCTTAGTTGCAGCAGCTTCTCCAGCAGTGTGAAGACTCAACCAAAGAATCCAAAGGTATTTCTCTATACAGTTTTTGAGTCACTGTTGCAGAACAGTGAGCTGTTTTACATACACAGTCAAGTTTTTTTTAATCATAGTTAAGAGTGCAGAATGGCTGGATCCAGCACTGGTATGGGTATGGGAAATGTCCATCTCCCAATGTTTAATGGGAAAAATTATGACTACTGGTCAATAACTATGAGAGCTCTATTTGTCTCCCAAGACTTATGGGAATTTGTTGAGGATGGCTATGAAGAGCCAGCAAATGAAGAAGAGTTTGAAGATTTAACTCAGGCAGAAAGAGAGTTGCTGAAGAGCAATAGGAAGAAAGACTCCAAGGCTCTCTTCTTATTGTATCATGCAGTGCATGAGAGTGTGTTTCCAAGGATAGCAGCAGCCAAGAAATCCAGAGTAGCATGGGAAACTCTCAAGACAGCCTATCAAGGCATGGAAAAAGTGAAGAAAACAAAACTTTTGTTGCTGAGGAGAGACTTTGAGACTCTCTGTATGAAAGAGTCAGATACTATTGACTCATTCTTCACTCATGTGATTGGAATGGTCACACAAATAAGATCTCATGGAGAGACTCTTGAAGAGAAGAGGATTGTGGAAAAACTCTTGAGGAGTCTACCCTCAAGATTCGATGTGATTGTCACCACCATAGAGGAGACTAAGGCTCTCACAAAGTTCACAGTGGATGAGCTACATGCATCACTGATGACTCATGAGCAGAGATTGAGTAGAAGTGAAAACTCATCTCTGGAACATGCCTTTAAGACCCAGATGTCTTTCGAAAGAGGAAGAGGGCAAGGCAGAGGAAACAAAAGAGGAAGAGGCAGAAGCCAAAACAGAGGTGGAAGGAACAGTCCAGCAAATGCTCAAGGAAGGGGCAGCAATCCAAATCAGCATCAAGGCCAAGGCAGCAACCAGCAGAGTGGTCAGCAGAATGCTCAAGGGCAGAGGTATGATAAGTCCAATGTCCAATGTCACTATTGTAAAAAATATGGTCATTATGCTAATGAATGTAGAAAGAAGCAACATGATATGGGAAGTAGAACTAGTGCAAATTTCACTAGAGAAAATATCAGCCAAGATAATTTGTTTTTGGCTTGTAATATGGCTGAAGAAAAGAATGAGGATCTATGGTTTCTAGACTCCGGTTGCAGTAACCATATGACAGGAAACTTAGCAATGTTTTCTATGCTAGATGAGAGTGTGAAATCACAAGTCACACTAGGGACTGATAGTAAAGTGTCTGTTATGGGAAAAGGGAATGTAAATGTTCTAACAAGAAAAGGTGCAAAGAAATCCATAGCAGATGTCTATTATGTTCCAGGAATGAAGTGTAACCTCTTAAGTATTGAACAGCTTGTTCAAAAGGGGTACAATGTATTTTTTGAGGATGATGTTTGTACCATCATGGACAAACCACCCAGCAAACAGTGTATTGCTGAAGTGAAGATGACAAGGAACAGAATGTTCCCTCTTAGAATGAGAGCAGATTTGAAGAATGAAGAAAAGATAGCAGCAGTGGCAAAAGAGGCTATCCAAAGCGAACCAAAAGATGAAAATTGGTTGTGGCACTTGAGATTTGGACATCTCAACTTTGGAGGTCTTAATTTGTTGAATAGAAAAGGAATGGTAAGAGGTTTACCATTGATAGAGAAGTCGGACAGCCTTTGTGAAGGTTGTATTCTTGGGAAACAACACAGAGAAAGTTTTCCTTCCGGGAAAAGCATAAGGGCAAAGGCACCCTTAGAGATTGTCCACTCAGATTTGTGTGGACCGATGCAAAATCCATCGCTTGCTAGCAGCCACTACATGTTAACATTCATAGATGATTTTACAAGAAAAACTTGGGTTTACTTTTTGAAAAACAAAAGTGAAGTGTTTGAAAAATTATGCAATTTCAAAGCACTTGTGGAAAACCAGAGTGGGCTGCACATCAAAGTTCTAAGGACTGATAGAGGAGGTGAGTATATCTCTAAAGATTTTCTACGTTTTTGTAGAGAAAATGGTATTCAAAAGTAGTTTACAACTAGATATACTCCGCAACAAAATGGAGTAGCCGAAAGGAAGAATAGAACCATAATGGACATGGTGAGGAGTATGTTAAAGGCAAAGCATTTGCCTAATGATTATTGGGCTGAAGCTGTACATTGTGCAACATACATTTTGAATAGGTGCCCTACAAAAGCAGTTATGAACAAAGTGTCGGAAGAGGCATGGAGTGGCACAAAGCAAGGTGTCACACACATGAAGGTTTTTGGATGTGTGGCTTATGCACACATTCCAGATCAGCTAAGGAAGAAGTTGGACAGCAAGGGGGAGAAATGTATTTTCATTGGATACAGTGATGAATCCAAGGCCTACAGGTTATACAACCCATCCACCAAGAAGTTTATTGTGAGCAGAGATGTTCAGTTTATTGAGGAGGAAGCTTGGGATGGAAGCATAGAGAAAACAGTGAATGTTAAACACTGTTTATCTCATGATGAAGATAATGATGAATTGGCTGAAATACATCCCCAAACAGCAGCACCAACACAAGAGCAGCGAGAGACACCCTTGAGGAGAAATGAGATTGCTTCTCCAAGCACACCACAAGGAGGAAATTCAAGTGTTTCTTCAAGCATTTGTACATCAAGTGAAAGAGGTAAGAAGTTCAGAAATTTGAATGACATTTATGCACAAGAGGCAGCAAATGAAGGTATCAATTCTTTGTTTGCTTTATATTGTCATGTTGATGACCCTATTCATTTTGAAGAAGCTATTAAGGAAAAGAAATGGATAGAAGCTATGGATGAGGAGATTAATGCCATAGAAAGAAACAAGACTTGGGATTTGGTTGAACTCCCAAAAGGTAAAGATGTCATTGGAGTTAAATGGGTCTACAAGACCAAGAGTAATGTTGAAGGAAAAATAGAGAGACACAAGGCAAGACTTGTCGTCAAAGGGTATAAGCAAAAGCATGGGATAGATTATGAGGAAACTTTCGCACCGGTTGCTAGAATGGAAACCGTGAGAGCAGTGCTGTCCATAGCAGCACAAAACAAGTGGAAAGTTTACCAAATGGACGTGAAGTCAGCATTCCTAAATGGAGTGTTAATGGAAGAGGTTTACATTTAACAACCTTTAGGCTATGAGAAGAAAGGCCAAGAGCACAAAGTGTGCAAGTTGAAGAAAGCTCTTTATGGGCTGAAGCAAGCGCCAAGAGCATGGTACAGTAGGATAGATTCCTATCTACTGGAAAATGGATTTGAAAAGTGTGAGGGAGAACCCACCCTCTATATCAAAGAAAAAGATGGAAAAATGTTGATTGTAGTTTTATATGTTGATGATGTTATTTTCACAGGTAATGATGATTATCTTATTGAAAATTTTAAAATAGTCATGAAAGAAGAATTTGAAATGACTGACATGGGTTTGTTGAAATACTTCTTAGGAATAGAAGTAGAACAAGATGAAAATTGGATTTTTATCTCACAGGCAAAATATGTTAATGAAGTGCTGGAAAGATTTAATATGAAGGAGAGCAAAGCAGCGATCACTCCCACAATGATGGGATTAAAACTCAGTAGAGAGGACATCAGTAAGGATTTTGATCCTAGCTTGTATAAGAGCATAGTTGGCAGCCTCATGTATTTGACTGCAACTAGGCCCGACATAATGCATGCTGTTAGCTTAATTTCCAGATTTATGGAGAAGCCAAAGGATGCACATTGGCAGGCAGCAAAGAGAATTTTGAGGTATGTTAAAGGCACAAAAAGATTTGGTATTTTATATACTATTTCAGAAAATTCAGATTTAGTTGGATACACTGACAGTGATTGGGCTGGAAGTGTAGATGATCGGAAGAGCACTTCCGGTTATGTTTTTCACATGGGTTCAGGAGCAATTTCATGGGCTTCTAAAAAACAACCCATTGTAGCATTGTCTACAGCAGATGCAGAATATGTGGCAGCCACAGCAGCAGCTTGTCAAGCAATTTGGATGAGGAGGATGTTAAGAAGTTTGTGCCAAGAGCAGGTAAAAGGAACCGTGATTTATTGTGACAATAGCTCAGCTATTGCATTATCCAAGAATTCTGTGTTTCACAAGAGAACGAAACACATTGACAAAAAGTTTCATTACATCAGAGAATTGGTAAACAATGGTGAAATTGTTTTGGAACACTGCAGAACTCAGGAGCAGTTTGCAGACATTCTGACCAAGCCATTGGGGCAGAAGAGTTTTGAGTTTTTGAGGAAATGTCTGGGTATGACTGATAACCCAGCAGCTGAAAGTAAGGGGGAGTGTTGAATTTACTTTCCGCCATGATCTGTACAGGAGGCAGCCACCTTCTATTTCTGTTTTGCAGGACACAGTAGCCGCTTGCCAAAACTGTTGAGCAGTCAACCTCCGGACTTGAATTTTAATGAACCAGATTGAAATAAAATCCTGCATCACATTTTTTGCCGTACAGGCTGCTGAAAATCAGACCCGGGGAAACTTATGAAGCAGATTTAATAAAAATCCCGCATCACAATTTCATCCGTACGTGAGCCCAAAAATCGGACGCGGGAAGATTATGCAGCTTGGTTTAATCTTGCTTGGCGTCCGGTTCATATCGGTCAAAGGTTATTTTAATGTTTGGTTTAAAAATTTGGTACGTACAGTGCATATATATGTATATATATGTTCTACATATATATATCATATAACACGTTTCAAAAAAAATGAGGCCGTGGGCCATAGTGACTTTGTTTTTAATTTATGTTTTTTATTTTTAAAACTTCACACCATATGAAGTATGGTATATGATTTTAGTTTTTAGTTTTAAAATAGTTTTATTTTAAATGTTTTTTTTTATATATATTGTAAAAGGTGCTGAGTGCATTTTTTTTATGTATTGTAAGTTTTTATTTCTCATACAGCAGAAGTAAAAAGACTTGGAGAGCACAGCAGTGCAGAGTTTTTAGTTTGTAAGTTTTATTTTTACACACAGCAGTGTAAAAATTTGATGTGCACAGCAGTGTAACAGATTTTTTGAAGTGCACAACAGTGCTTTCATTTTTGAAGAGACAGAGTATTTTTCCAGAGTTGTTTTGCACTGTGTTTTGAAGCAGTCAAAGTTTTTTTTTGTATTCCCTCAAGCAGAGGTGATTTTGTAACCAAGTTTTTGAAGTTTAATGAAATAGTTTCTACAGTGAAAACTCTGTCTCCAGTGAGAATTTTTTTTTTATATTTTCTCTGTGTTGAAGAGGGGGAATTTTATTCTCCATTGTTGTTCTGGAATGCTAAATATTCCAACAGATTCCACGAGACTTGGGAGAGGCTCACAGCTAGGCTATGGGGCTAGTGCTAGACAGGATTCATATGGCTTATATGATGGACACCAATCTAATGTGCGTTATGGAGGAAGTAAAACATACGGCTCTCTTGGAAGCAGTAAAGCTGGTGGAACCTATTCGAGCTATGGCAATGATTACTTGTCCAGTGGAACTGATATTGGTAGCGGTTCATATCCATCTCTATATTCAAGCCGTAATATGGGAGGTGGTTCAGGGTCTTATTATTAAATTATCTGTGTTCATGAGGTTGTTGTAGTCTAGTTGCTACCAAATAATACCCAGTCTTCACCTATATACACCTATAAATGATTACATTTTGCCACTCTTATTGGTGTTCAATGATCTCCACATTGACAGAGAGAATGACAAGCATGTTTTCTGTATAGCCTAAGAGGGTTTTAATTTTTAATTTTTTTTGGTTTAAAGTGTTGAAAGTTGTATACATTGTAAAAATTTTTTTCACATATTTTTTTAAGGATCATATTGTTCAAGATGTCTTAGGCATTTATTTATTTATTATTATTGTTATTATTATTTTTTTAATTTGGGTCTTTTATTTTTATTTATTTTTCTTTCTGTTATGGATATTTTTCTACAATATTTGTTTGTGTTTGTAGATTCTTTTGTTATGGATTCATTGGGTTGAGTTAATATTGTGTATCAATTTTGGATTTTATACACATATTACTTGGATTTCTAAATGTGGTTTTTCTAGCATTTGAGCATGTGTAGAGTGAGAATGTTGTGATCTGGTTTCTCTAGCATTTTAGCATATGTAGAGTGAGAATGTTGTGAGTGTCTCAATCATTCTTAAGGTAGTAAAGGTTTTAGTCTTTGCTATCTGTTTGCATCTGAATTCAAGGAACAACCATTTCTGGGTCTTTTTCTAGCAATGCAAGTTTTTTTTTTCACTTGTTTAATTCAAAAAACAAGAACAACCCAAGTTAGATTTTCGAGGTTATGGATTTTTTTTTTTCTTTTTTTCTCTTCCTCTATTGGAAGAGAATTCTTGAAGTTTTTTGTCTGAAAATTATGAAAAAACTGGTCAATAAACATGAAAAAAAAACATTCAACTAATATCATATATTTAAAAAAAACATGATAAGAGAAGATTTACATTTAAAGTGAAAATATCTTACTTAATATTTTAGAGTTGTTGCACATGTTCTTGGGGATGACCCTCCACCTAGCTGTAGGCTCAACTGCACTAAATATTTCTACAATTTTCGACCCTTGAGCCCTCAATCAGCTACTATAGCTGATGAATCTTTTGTCTCCTAACATTCTAGAAAGAATGCCTCTCAACCCCTTTTTTATCCATTAAATAGAACAATTTTTTCCAAAAATGGAAAGGGAATTTGCATGCATGTAATCCATGTGTCATCTTTCCAACTTCTTTCCTTTTTTTTCGTCAAAATTTCTTTCGTGAGATTTTCAACAAGGCACAACTTTCAAAATCCGTCTCAACAATCCCCGCCCTCTCATTCTGACTAGAATTTTTGAGATTTGGAATTGGAGAATGCCATAATAGACAACTTACAAACATTATTTCTGGAAGGATTTCTAGCTGTAGCATAACTGAAGTAGAAAAAAAGGAAACCATAACTTACGAAAACATATCAAGGAGGGTGATGAGGGGGAAGTACAGGGGGTTGCAAAGAAACCAACTTGATCATGCATATGGAAATTGATATGTTCCACCCTCGCTTTAATTCTTTCTTTTTATTCTTTTTTACTTTTATTCTTACTATTTTTATAATTTTTTTTTTATATATTTATTCAAAACTTCAGTTTATTATTTATTATTTTATTTATTTACTATTTTTATATTATATTTATTATTTATTATTTTATTTATTTACTATTACTATTAAATATTTTATTATTATTATTATCAATATTCTCACTTTTTATTGTTTATTATTTCATTCATTCGTTATTAATATTATTATTTCTTGATTTATTAATACGGGGCATTACTTGGTGAACAATCAAGAAATAAATTTTGAATACATCAACTTGGTATTTTTGTTATATCAAGAAAAAACTCTATTCAAAGCCTTACAAGTGTGCCTTTTGGGTTTAAGAAGTGGAATATTTGGGTCATATTTTATCAGGCGATGGTGTCAAGGTGGATCCTTACAAAATAAAAACTATGAGGGAATGGCTAATCCCCAAAAAATTGAAGAAACTTAGAATATTATTAGGATTAATAGGATATTACTAAATATTTGTTAAGAATTATGGTCAAGTAATAAGACCATAACAAAATTATTTAAGAAGGAAGCAATTTCTTGGACTAAAGAAGCAACCAAAGCGTTTGAATAACTTAATGAGGCTATGCATACAAATCCTCATGCCATGGAATTTATGTAGTTTTGATGAAAGAAGGAAGGTCCCTTGCCTTTGAAAGTAGTGACCTTAAAGGAAAGAACTTACTCAGATCAATATATGAAAAAGTAATGTTGGCCATACTAAATGCAATTAAGAAATGACGTCCATACCTAATAGGAAGACACTTCAAAGTAAAAACATATAATGATAGTTTGAAGTACTTCTTGCAACAAAGACTATCTTCAGAAGGGAAATAAAAAGGGGTCACAAAGATTTTGGGTTATGACTTTGAAATTATGTACAAAAATGAAAAACAAAATATGGCAGATGCAATTTCAAGGAAAGAGGAAGACACAAATGGTTTGCTCTATGATATTTCCATTCCACAATATAACTGAGTGGAAGAAGCAAGGATATAATGATAGTAAGATGAGAACAAATGAAAGATCATCCAAAAACTCATAGGAGTTTCATTGGGGGAGCAATACCATACTATGTGTGTTCATATTGGACGATATATATTAAGGAAAAATGACATAATATGTTGAGCATATTATAGGGGTAAATAGTTTTTATATGTTGTGTATAAAAAATGGAGCTCAAAATTAATGAAAAAATATAAAGGGTATAAAAAATGTTAATGAAACGATGGATACCTACAATATCTAGTGAAAGTAGGGGTTTTTAAATTGGAAAGGTGTATTGGGTTCGTATTGGTAGGGGGTTAAATAAAGTGATAAGCAAGTACTCTGGAAGAAGCATTCATGGAAAAAATCCAAAAGCTACATGGAATACCAAAGATTATTGTAAGTGAAAAAGATCCAATTTTCACTGGAAATTTTTGGACCAAATTATTTTCTTATTTGGGTGCTTAATTGGCTCATAGCTCATCTTATCATCCTCAATCTGATGCGAAAAAAAAGATCATGATTACATTTTTAGAAGAATATATATGTTGCTTTTCATTTGATAAACAAACATAATGGGTCAAATGGTTTCCCTTGGCACAACGGTGGTACGAAATATTCTTCCATACTTCATAAAAAAGGTCACCATTTATGGAAGTTTATGGATGTCATCCTCCATCTATCTCATCACTCTTGAAAGGGACTATAAAGAATTAATTAGTAGAATACCACATCAAAAAATAATAAGAGGTTCTCAAACTATTGAAGGAAAACTTGGTTATGGAACAAAATAGGATGAAAAAGAAAGTAGATCAACATCACAATGAAATGGAATTTAATGTTGGGAATTGTGCATTTGTGAGATTATAACCATATAAAAAAATGTCCCTCAAGCAACAAAATAAGGACAATAAATTAGCTCCAAGGTGTGATGGCACCTAGAAGGTGTTCCAAAGGTTTGGAAATATGGTTTACAAATTGGATTTGCTTCCATATTCATGTGTATATCCAGTCTTCCATGTTTCTTGTTTAAAGAAGGTAATTAGTGATAAGATCCCAGTACAAGCTATTATACCATATATTAATGAAGAAGGGAAAGTGATACTAAAAATAATTTTAGAAAAAGGGAATAAGAAACTGAGAACTCGAGTAATTACTGAGTACCTCATCGAATGGAATAACCTACCAGTGGAGTAAGTGAAATGGGAAGATGAGTTGTTCATGCGAAAACACCCATAGATAGTCAAATGTTGAGGACAACACTCCTTTGAAGGGGAGAGGCATGTTAATCCCTATATAAGCCCCATTTTAACCCAAAAACCCCTTATTAAGCCCTTGATATTGAGTGATCATATTTATATTAATATATTGTTATGTAGGCTAGATCCCCTCACGTTCCTATTTTATTATAATTGTATCCTTTGTCTCCTATATATATACTAAGGAGACATAGTATAAGGATCACCAAATATTGTCTTGTTAATTATATTTATTGTAAAAGGAGGTTTCCCCTCAAAGTGGATTGTAATTATTGGTTTCTTATCATTTTTAAGGCACAATTAACATAGCAATTTAGTGGACTGTAAAGGAGTTGTAAACACAATTTTTTTATACTATTTGAAGTTTTTAAAGGAATTTGTTGGTAAAATAAAATTCCATAATACTAGTAGTTGCAACATGCACAATATCAATGCAATTTTCATTTAGACTATGAATAGAAATCTAGAGGAATAATTGTTTTGTACTCACTCTTAGATCAAGGCTCAAGCTTAAGTGAGTGCCTTGACTTGAAGAGAAAGATATTTGCTCGACACAATGATTAGTGCATTACACTCGAACACAAGGATCATATTTATAAATACATGAATAAGATTTTTCCTCGCCAAATCTATTTTGAGATATTAATTTTCTAAATTTCAACCAACATTGATAAAATGAAAATAATTGTTAATTCATTGAATTTTTTGATACATGATTATTGGATTACGATATCAGTGGATACCTTAAGAGCTACTTACATATGCATTTTATATCACCAATATGATAACTAACTTGTAAGGCCAAGGTAATATCCCCAATTCTAGGCTTCAATGTCTCAGGTTATGGGTCAATCTTAGAGCAAATAAAGTCCCCAGTCTCAACACCTACTAGATTGGTCCCAATTGGGAATTAACTTAAAGTAATTCGAAGGGAATAAAGATAAATGTCTTGTTTTGGTGGATTTAAGGGGAAGAAAGGGGTTCAAAAGTGCGAGGGGAATAAAATAGTATCTTGATGGTTCTAGTATTGCCTACCTAGATTAGGTTGCTTCATAGATCTCTTTGAGGTAAATAAATAGTTGACCCAAAAAATAGTTGACAAAAATTAGGTCTATCAGCATATTTCTATTTTTTTAGATGTTTTCCTTACCGTAAATTTTTGTTTTTAAGGTCCAACACCAATTAATTTTTTAGATACTTTGACTAGGTAAATGCCTACGAAAATGCTTAGGGAAATGAAATAAAATTTCCGACAATTTTTACGATATAATATAGAAAGAATAGAATATTATAAGGCCACTCTCCCTCCCATCCTTAGTATTGTAATTCCTTTACTTGGATGATTTTCTAAGTATGATTTTATATTACGGTTTTCCCACTTAGAGGCTAGGGTTTAAAATAAGGCTTCCATTACAAAGGAAAGTCAAAAGGCAAGTCATTAGCCATATTATATATAATTATAGGCTCAAATATCTTATAACTACTTTGAATTTATAAAGCATTTATAATTTAGGCTATATTATAAAAAAATGCTACAACATAACACTATTGATGAGCTCTGGTATTGCAACAAGAATGTTGCAACTCCGAGGGATACCGGCTTTAATTTATCAATCCAATAATCGTACAAACTTAAGAGGTGATAGTGATGTATGCAGAGTAAGCTAGGTTCTACTTAAGATGATCTGAGACAATGGATCAAACTAAGACATACAAAAACCATTTTGCAAATTAAATCTAGGTTCTATAGGAAAAATAATCCTAATCTATTTGCAAGAAATACAATGTTTCACAAAAGGAAATGCTAATCTACTTGCGGGAAATGTAAATGTTGCATAAGAAGGAAATGCTAATCTACTTTTAAGAAATGTAAATGTGCATGAAAAGAGATTCTAGTATAATTGCAAGAAATAAAAATGCTTGGAATGTAAACCCTAACCTTTTGCAGAAAATAAACATAATATATATACATAAAGTGATAGCATGAAATCAATCCTAAACTATTGCATTCAAAGGAGATTCTATGCTAATGAAAAAATTCAACAACTACTTCAAGAACTGACAAATCAAGCTATCTCTACGTTATTAAATTCATGGACTCAATCACTAACCCTAATTGCATAAATAAATTGTAGAGATGAAAAGAAATGTCCTACGTGGTCTCTGTTCTTCCTCAAGCTTTGTTCCAAGGTCTAGGAGGCATTATGAAGGGCTAGGATGAAAAAATCAATCTTGAGCAATTCTAGTCAAGTTTTGAGAGCTTCTACACGGTGCTACATGATGCTACAAGATTTCCCTGTTTTGTTACAAGATTGAATTCAAGATCATTCTGAGGGCTTAAAAGGTGACTTGAAGGAATGGTAGTGGAAGGTGGGAGAAGTTTATGGAGGTCCTTTCCAAGCATAGTACTCGTCAGGAGCCCATCTTTCACAAGGAGGGAATGCAAATAATGACCTCTAACAAATTTGTCTTTAACTTTTTGTGTAAACCGCTTGAAAAAATTGGCGAGGATGAAAGAGGGTAGAAATGGGGTTGAAAGTGAAAATTACAGTGCTCTTCCTTGCAAACCAACTATGACCTGCACACTACAACTATTACTCAATCTTGCAAAACATCTAAAGCATGTTAACAATATAAACTGCAGAAAATTAAACTAGAAATTAGGAAAGGACGAGTTGAATTTTATTCAAGATTTAACTACTACATCGAAAGTAACCCTATGGTTTTGTGCTTGGCAATACAAGGGCTATAACCACACTTTCCAAGAGATATGATTTATAATTTTTCAAAGGCAACTTTTGATATAAAAAACTTGCACGAAAAGAAATATTGCTAACCTAAGTACAAAAAATAAAGATACATAATAAAAATGTACAAAGGAGAGAGACTAGAGTGCTTAGGTTGGGCCCTAACCCAAGGGAACTCAGCTCTCTAGAACAAAATTGTATTAATGGAAACAAAATAATTCTTGTTGATCTAAATTTTTTCTCAAGTACATGATATGGAAATGAAAATAAAAAGTACAAGATCCTAGCTCTAACAATTATTATGCTCCTCTAAAAATTTGATTTCTATCGAGCTCTTGGGCTCTTCTATTTATACAAAATGAGTGAGGGGGTAGCTACCTTGGAAGGAGGGATGCTTACCTAAAAAATCCCTACAAAAAAATATCTAGCTCTCAGATATCCTCACAACTATTAAGTGGAGTAACTTCTCCAATAGGCAGCTGATTGGTGAGTTAATGCAGGGAATGAGCCTCCTACATTTTTTCCAGATGTCTCCAACGTACTTATGAACAATAAATGAACCATTTTCCTACAAATTAATCATGTTAGGCCATAATATATAAAAAAAATCCCTTAATATCTTCAATAAACACATTATAGTCAAAACAGGTGTTATCAAATGCAAGGAGAGAGGTAAATTTATGCTGAAGGATGGCCATATGGGCCTTGATGTATACCTATTAATGAGACCCATCATCACCCACTTATTGAATGTTTTGCTCACTCTCTGAGAAACTCAAACACTTGATTTCATCTCATTCATAGCCCTGGTAGTAGCCTTGACATCCCAAGATATATCTGATGGAGTTCCCTCTTGAGGGTGAAACCTTGCATTTTTTCTATATATGTCCATTCTTGTTGCTCTTATGTCTTCTCAATTCTTTCATGTATCCCTAACAACAAATGAGGGTTGAAATTAAGCCAAATCCAATTGAATTTCAGCCTTTGAACTATTTTTTTTTATAAAAGGGTGTCTTTTCCAAGGAATTCCTCAATTTCTCTAGAGAGTAATAATCTTTGATTTTTAAGCTATGTGTTAAAGAGTGCCATCTCCTATGACAAGCCTGCAAAATCTTGGTTCCTAGCAACCTGAAAATGTCCTCAAGGTGTAGGATAGATTATTTTTATTTATATATTTAGAGTGGTGTCAATTTGGGGTCTTCATAAATGATTCTATGGTTTCTGATGACAAGGTGATAGGTTCTTAGTTATGTTTTGATCGATTGGGGTTCATTAGTTTCCATCAACATGAATATTTTTGTCTCTTCCACCCTTGCTTCGTCATGAGTCATCTAAGAGGAAAATGCCATCAATTATACATCTCCCATCCTATAATTGGGTTCCCAAAAGTTATTATAAGTTAATATGATATTGTGCATGTAGAATTCTACCATTCTAGCTCTTTCCTCCACACTAGATCTATGAAAAAATTCAATAAAATTTTTGTAGTCTTGGAAAGGGGGTGAACCATATTGTGCTAGAGTCTTTATATGAAACTAAATCCATTGTTCCTTGAGGAGCATGGAATAATATTTTGAGGGGTGTATACATTGGATAACCTCCATATCCAAGCTTGCCATAGTGGCAATCTGCCCTTCTTTCTCTTGAAACTACTCTTTAAATCTCTTGATTTCTATCTGCATTTGTTCCCTCATTTTTTCCTCTATGAGTCTAAAATAAACCATCTTCTCACCAATATTTTTCGTTTTCTCTTCCATCAGACCCACACCCTCAACTCCTTTGGATGATTTTTTCGTTTGGATTTGAGGGAGGTTACTTCTTCAATTTTTTTCTTATCCTTCTCCAATTCTACTTCCTGGTGGCTAATTGACCCCTCAATGGTGATGGGGGTTGTTGAGGAAGGATGAGGCTTCCATTTCATGAGTATAATGCTTCTCCTATTCTTGAAATATAGAGGGACCAACTCTGGCTGCTTCCCATTGGCCTTGATTGGTGTACTTAATGCTGCCAAGGTGGCAACCACTCGTTGCTAAGTTTTACCTTCTGAAAGGTTTGCTTGTTGTTCTTCTCTCCTTCTATTCTAAGGTCTGGAAGGTTCCCTGAGGGCTTCTATCTCCTCCTATGGTTTTTCCTCTTCATTCTCCTCTTGAATATTTTCTACTCCCTCTACTTTGTCTTTATCCTCATTTTCTTCAACCTCTTCTTCTACAGAACATTGTTTTGCTGACTCTACATGCTCTAGTAAGGCTTGATATTAGGTTATAAGGAATTATTCCCTATCTATATCCACAAAATATGTCCATGACAGAAGGGGTTTTAATATGCTATAGAGAATCCATGACAATGAGCCTTATGGTCATATGATGAGAAATGTATTGATGTTTCCCCTTTCTCACCCTTTGGCTCATTTTTACTACAGATTGACGAAGAAAGTGGGGAGTGTTTAATATTCTTGGAATAGGAAAATCCATATGGAATCTTAGATCATAAAGTAGCCTAAAATGATAAGCATAGATGACAATGAGTCTCCTCTCACAAGATATGTTTTTAAGAATGTGATAGGCCGTCTAATCCCATGGGTAGGGTGGACTCTCTCTTCTAACCCCATTTTTATCTTCAATCAATTTCTTTGTAAGGATGAAGAAGTTCTTTTTGGCCGTGATAGTCTCTGTTCTATCCTCCTTTCTCCACTTTACACCTAGGGGAAATGTGGTTTCTGCATTCAAATGGATAATAATTCCTCTCACAATGGTGGTAGCACTATATTCCCCTTGATGCTGAAGGCCTATTGCAAACTCATGAGTAATTTCATGATCAAACCCTTTGAATTTCTCAAACAACTCCAACCATTGGTGGTTTGCAAAGATTTCTCTAACAAGAGGATGTTGGTGGATCCTTGATGAGTTTGTGGGATCTCTTCTATTAAAACCACCCCCATGATCTCTATTGTATTTTTTTTCAAAGTTTTGCAAGGGAATTATGTTGTCAATTATCATTTTTTAGAGTAGCTTAGGGTTTCATAGCAGAGATAAGAGGATTATTTTTCTTTTGTTTTCCAAGGGAAAAAACGTTACATGCCCAACTCAAACAAGCACATTCCCCTAATATTGTGCTTATTTTACAAGAAAAACTCACACTTTCAATTTTCGTTCACTTTCAAGAGTTTGCTCTAGGATGAGGTGAGGAATTTTTTTTACTTACCCTTCCCTTAGAGGTTCCTTCATGACTCTAAGGTTTTGTGGGAAAAATTGCATAAGGCTGAGCTCCTTTTCAGCTGTCAGGACAATCTTGTAGCACACAATTTGTACATGTACTAGTTTTTTGTCGACCCTGTATCTTCCTCTATAGCACCCTATGGAACTCCTGGTGTAGGTAACTCAACTTTCGATGATGATAGTGGGCTTCCTTTATTTTTTAGAATGAAAATTTTACATCAAACAAGGCTTGATCCCACTTTTATGCCAAAAGTGGTTGGGTGGTGGGCTCAACGTGTTGTATGAGCTGCCCCCCACCTAATATAGGTCTGTTGGCCCACTCCTTGTATTCATCAACTTTTTGTTTTTTTCATTTTATCCACACGTGTTGAGATAGAAATATGATCTCATATTAATTGTTTGAGGGTGTTCGGGACTGCTGAACCATATTCAACCTACAAAACCTCATCCCTCATGCATGTGCAACAATTTTTTAGACTACGATGTGCTTAAAGGAAGAAGTTAGGAAATTTTCATACCTGTGTCTACCTGGTGGTCCTTGTTGATGTGCTGATCACTTGATGTTTGCATGGCAATTCTGAACAGGGGTGAGGTTGCTTTGCATGTTTTCTGAGATGCCATCCTCTTGTCTTCATTGCTCCATGCATTTTTTTACTTCAATATTTTTTTTTAAATATTCTTTGTTGATTGAAGATTGACACTGTTGGTTGTTCAAGATGTATATTAGATGCTGCTACTTTTAGGTGAACAAGGATCATGTAGCAACTTGTAGAGGGTCATGTAGCTACTCAAGCTCAGAGTGGTAGTCATCCAACTACTCCATGATGATTTTCTTCCCAATCTGGTGCTCCAACTATGGTCTTGTAGGGTTTTTGTAGACTATTATAGGACTGTGTGTCTTCCTGCAGTAGTCGCACATACCCTTTTAGGATAAAAATTTCCTTCAGGTGCTGCCTCAAAAACCATTGATAATTCATGAATAAACTATTGATAATGGTTAGAGGCCTTTTCTATGGTGGAAGAGTCGGTTGAAGACAGGTTGAAATAGAGTGTTTTTGATGGAAAAAAGTGGGAATGAGAGTGGAGAAGAGGTCAAGAGGTATGGAAAACGAATGATGAGGCTATGGCGAACCCATTCTCTTGAAAAAAAGCATTGTCCCTCATTTCTATTCCAATCACAATCCTTTGGAAAATTTGGAACAATCTTTTAGTAATATAGGACAATCATATAACACTTAAGGTATGAGGCAAAATTGAGTGAGGAAGGCCATATGATGATGGAGAAACTGGGGGAAATCAATGGAGGGATGTAATGATTTTAGAGGGCCAACTTGGAGGGTGTTGAGTTGATATTTTTGAAGCTTCTTCCTTGATTGTTGACCTCCATTTACTGCCACTAGAACCCTGCAGAAATGTTAAAATATAATAATGTAAGGGTTCCTTTTTTTGTATTTTCTTATTATTTTTTTTTCTTTTCTCTTTTGAGACCTGCAAGCTACCTCAAAGGAGGTTTTCAACTCATAGGTCTACACCAAAGGCCTCAAGGGAGGTTTCCACCTAGGGAAAATTTATTTTTTTCATCATTTTTTGTTATTTTTTAGACACTTGGACTACCTCATGGAGGTGTTAAATCCAAGGGTTTGCCTCAAGTGCCTCATGGAGGTTTTTACTCGAAATTTTTGTTCCTTTTTTTATTTATTTTTTATTCTATTGGTCAGGGGTTGCATGTATTGGGAGGTTTGAGGCTCCCAATAATATTCATATCTTTTCTTATTGAATTGGTAAACTCCCAATTTGACAAAGGTCTCTTGTAAAGCTTCAATTGGTAACCATTGAATAACAATGGAACTTTTTCCTCATCAATTGTTTTTATTTGGAAAAAATTATTTTCATAACAATTTTCCACCAGGTAGGGACCTAGCCACTTTGTCATCAACTTCCTCTTGAAGTCCTTGAATTTGGAGTCATACTAAAGGGCCCAATCACCCTCTTGGAAGGTCCTTTTCCTGATGTTCTTGTCATGAAAAATCTTCCTCTATAATTGGACCACCTCAATATACATGAGAGCCTACAACCTAAGTTCATCAAGAAATTGATATGTTGCATCCTCTCATGTTGCGCTTTGGTGATGTCTAGGTCCAATTGTGTTTCCATTCTCAGGGTGTTGTACTAAAAATCAATTAAAAAAAATTCCTTTTTTTCCATAAACCAACTCAAAGGGAGTGAACCAAGTACTAGTTTTCCATGTTGTGTTATAGGCCCAAGTGGCTTCCACAAGTTTGGCTGCACAATTCTTTTTGTTGCTTCTGACAACTTTGGTTAAGATATTCTCAAAGGCTCTATTTGTCACCTTCACCTGCCCATTTTCTTGAGGATGATAAGGGGTGGATTTCCTGTGCTTGATGTGATGTAGCTCCATGATTTCCTCAATCATAGTAGAGGTTAAATGATCTCCTTGATCAATGACAGGATCCCTTAGGAAACCAAACTTGTAGAATATGTCATCCCTCAAGAATTTTTCCACCTTTTGCTATGTGCTTGCCTTAACTACCTTCAATTCAACCCATTTTTTCAAATAACCAATGCATACAATAATGTACCTCTTTTGTCCATATGGTGGATCAATTGGTCAAATGAAATCCATGTCCCTGTTCTCAAATGGCTCAAGAGTCACTTGGGGATGTAGCGGAATTTCATCCTTTGGTGTAGGCCTACCCATCCTTTGGAATTCATAACATTTAGAATTGTAACTCCTTGAATCTTGGAGTAGGGTAGGCCAATAGTATCATGCTTGGAGGGTTTTGAAGGTTTTCCTATTGGCATCAAAATCCCCCCCAAAAGGTCCATCATGGCATACTGAGAGGATCTCAAAGACCTTGTCTTCCCTTACAAACCTCCTTAAGATCTGATCCAGACCCAATATGAAAAGGTCCCCCCCAATCCAAATGTAAGGGGAACTTTTTTATACAATTCTTCTCTTCTCCTCGACGAATAAGTTAGGAGGAAATCTCCCAAAAACCAAGAAGTTTTCTATGTTATCAAACAAGGGAGATAAAAATGAAATTGTGAAGAGGTACTCATCAGGGAGTTGATCATCTATCATCGCTTCATCTTCTGTAGACAATGTTAGGGTAGAAAAAAAATTTACAACCACATTTTCTTTTCTTTGCTTGTCAACAACTGTTAGATAACACTGCTGTAACAAAAAAAGCATCTAATGATCCTAGCATTGAAATCAAACTTTTTCATTAAATATTTAATGGTTTCATGATCATTATGTACGAAAACTTGGTACCCTATGATGTAATGTCTAAACTTGTTCAAGGAGTGTACAATAGATAAGAGCTCTTTTTAAGTAACAATGTAGTTGAGTTCAACTTTGGATAGATTCTTATTGATAAAATATATGGCATAGGGAAACTTACCTTCCACTTATCCCAAGACTGCCCCTACAGCCTTATCATATGCATCCATTTGGATGTGAAAAGTCAAGGCCCAATTTGGACCCCTTAGAATTGGTGCAATGGTCAAATTAACTTGCATATCTTCAAATTATTCTTGAAACTTATCTGTCCAACAAAAGTCTGAATCCTTAGTTAACAATCCAAACAAGGGTGAAGCCATCTTACTAAAATATTTAATGAATCTCCTATAATATCCAGGTAGTCCCAAGAAACTCCTAACATCCCTTTGTTTCTGTGAGCTAGGGACCCTTTTGATAATGGAAATTTTGTTAGGGTCAACTTGGATTCCTTCTTTAGAGAGGAAGTGATCTAGGATAATCGCTGCATTCATAAAAAGTTCGCACTTTTCTAGACACAGTGAGAGATTCATTTCAATGCACTTGTTTAAAATTTACACTGGTTGGAGAGAGATTCTTGGAAATCATTCCCATAAGGAGTGAAGTCATCCATATAAATTTCAATTGTGTCATGAACAAGATCAGTAAAAATACTCAATGCTTCCCTTTGGAAGGTAGCAGGAGCATTACATAATCCAAAGGGAAGGACCCAATAGGAAAAGGTCCCCCATGGACATATGAAGGTGGTATTATCGTGATCCTCAGGTCTAATCTATATCTGATTATTCCCACTGAAACTGTCCAAGAATGAAAATAACTTCTTCCCTGCAAGACCATCCAAAACTTAATCAATAAAAGGAGAGGGAAACTGATCATTCTTTGTAGCCTTGTTAATTTCCTTGTAGTCAACACATAGTCTCAATTTCCCATTATTCTTAGAAACTATAACAAGATGGGACACCCACTCACTATCTGAAATAGGATAAATGAATCCTGCATCCAATAACTTCTGCAATTATTATTTAAAAATATCTATAAGGGCAGGGTTCATTCTCCTATAGGGTTGGCACACAGGTTTGAATCCCTCTTTAATGTAGACGCGATGTGTCCAAACCAAGGGATGCACCCCTTTCATCTCTTTATAGTCCTACGTAAAGGCATCAAGATGTTGTCTCAACATAGTGAGAAATTTCTCTTCTTGCTATACTGAGAGGGAAGGACTGATTTTCATGGTTTTAGATGGACTACTTTCTGCAATATTAACATGATATTGATCAGAACCAACAGTGAATAGTTCTTCCCATGGGTTTTTCTCAAGTTCCCCTAAGGATTCCTCTACTAGCTCATCAATTGGCATGGCAACGATAGGTTGGTTTTGCAAAAAGTTATCAATAAGGTCATCCCCATCTAGTTGCCTACTTCCTACAATGGTTTCTAATGTACAGATTAGGTAGGGGGATGACTGATAGAAATATTCCTCTTCTTCTTCCTCTACCCATGCAGGGGGTATAATACAAACTGCTTTGTGAGATTAAATTTTTTAATTGTCATGTTTCCAATCTCGCAGCTAAAATAAGAATCAACAGTAGCTAACCAAGGTCTCTCTAAAATGAGTGGTTACCCATTAAACTTGGTTTTGGGTTGGAGTACAAGGATATGTATGGGGTAATCCCATGAATTAATGGAGAACATCAAATCCTCAATAACACACTCAGGGGCTACTGTGGATCTTTCAGCAAGTAGCAACATTGTGGTGGTTTTCCTCAAGGCTCCTTGGAGGTTGAGCTTCAATATATTTTCCCTGGTCATGAGATTGATTCCAACCCTATTATGGAAAAACAAAACCCCCCCATTTTTAACTTATTATCTTCATAATAATAAGAGGGCCCTCCATGTAAATTTTAGCTAAATTTATTTTATTTTGCTTGGTTTGGTTTATTTTGCGGGATTTTCATTTTCCTCAAATTTTAATTTTGATTCTTTCATTGAGTTCAGTTTCTCGCTAGTGTCCCAACGACTCTAATTTTGCTGAGTTTTGACTTACGATTTGCAAATGACACTTATTCAAAGTTTCGGTAATTTTCACTGCCTGAACTAAAAAATGTAAAAAATGTATATATTTTTTTGTAAATTTAAATAATTTAAATATGTAAATAATTTTATTTACTAATTTATTTAATTAACCTAGATTAATTAATTTAAATATCATTAGTTTAATTAACTTGTGTATATTAATTTTTAAATAATTATTGATTTAATCCATCATACAGAACCACCGCAACCAAAATTGTATATTTATTAACCATTGTAAATAAAATGAAAATTTATAATTAAAAAAAAACATACCCGTAGCTCAAAACTTATTTTAAACAACAATTCCAAAACATTACGGGTTCCTGGGTTGCCGAGCTTCCCAAATAATAGTGACTATAGTTTTTTTTTATTTTTTAAACAAAATATAATATTAGTGAGAAGTCCTACCTCCACATAAACCTCCCCTCCTCTCCTCCTTATGTCTCCTGAAACCCCAACTCCTCCAAACACTTTCGTACTTCATTCCCGGACCCTTATCCTCCTCCATGGCTCCCCTCCCTTCCCTCCTTATTACTCCACTCTCCCCTCTTAATAAACACAATAGTCTAACTAGCCTGGTTTTTTTTTTTTTTCTATGAAAATCATGGAAATCCCTGTAAGATTTTAATAAAATTTGGCAAATATTTTTGTAAATCCAGGTTATATCTATCAAAATTCAATATTTTGGGTGCCATTTATGTTTTTGATGGTCCTGAATCCATTTACACCATCAAAAACATAATTCAAACAATGCTACTACAATATTTCTTAACAAAAATTTGTCCAGATTCTGACCACTTTTGGCTGTCCGGGCAATTCCTCTACCTCCGTAGACAACTCCTTAATAAACTCACAAGTCTCGTAATAAGCTTCCCAAAAGGTACTTCCCATTTAATATTTTATTAAATAATTTAAATAATCTAAATTTGTTAATTATTTTTTCAATATAATTTTTTATTTTAAATTATTTATATTTTGATGAGATTTTAATTTTTAGATTTTGTTAATTTGTATATTAATAATTTAATTAAAAATAAATTTATATATTATATTTAATTAGTTAATTTTTAAAATTTAAATAGAGTTTGAAATTAGAATTTTATTTCATTAATAATCTTTATATTATTTTAATTTGTATATTAATAGAATACTTAAATTTTTCCCATGCATGTATTTTCCAGCAAACTAGCATTTTTGACACATTGAATTTGGAGAGCTCCATCTTGGGTTCGACTTGGCCAAATAAGGCCCTGGATGACTCTTTAGAAAGCTAAACCAATGGAGAATATTTTGGGAGTGGTTGTATAACTAGATTTGATCATTAACTATGCCTAAAATTTAGCAAAAAATGAAATTATGAATTTTCACCAAAAAATCAATTTCCAATTTTGTTTTGGGAGAATTTGGTAGGCTAAAGCTATTGGCTATAGAAAATTCATTCAAATATATCCTCTTGGGCCAAATATACCATTACAAATATTAATGGGAAGCTCAAACTTCTTTCGTTTTTATTTATTTAATCACATTTCAGTTTTAGAGTTTTTTTCTTTCAAAATTTGGGTATTTTGATTTTGATGTACAAATTATTTTATTTTATTTTATTTTTAATTGGTTTTTGTAGGAGAGTTGTTGAAAGAGATAAATCCCAAAAGATTTGGAGCAACATAATTAGATCAACAAAGAAGTATATGGAGGATTCACAACTCCAATCAAGGATCTAAAAAACCACCTTCAATAACTCTCTATTTGTAAATTATAAATTGCAATTTGGAGAATGAGGAATCCGTTCCTCTCCTCTGGAACTTAGGATCTATAAGCACTTTTGTAATGATATTTTGAGTTTTAGATAGGGAGGAAATCTCAGATTCGGGTTATTGGGGATTTTCTTTTCGAAATATAGACTTTGTATTGGAGGTTGAGCTTGCACTTTTGCAGCTCTTTCCCTTTGATGGCAGAGATTATGACTTGGGAAATATTGTTGGAGATTGAATCAAGGAACAAAGCAAAGAGATCACGTTTTATTAATTTTATTTACAAGTTTTTTTTTTGTAAGTTGAGTAGGACTGTTTTTTCATTCATTTTCAAAACGTCAGATTACATAATATAATCTCTTCCGAGACCTCAACCTGCCCTGTTGGGAAACCAGATTTGTTGGCCATCGGAAGGCATTGTATACCATCCAAAAACAAAACTTTCAGTCTAGCATATTCAACCTTTAAAGCCACAATGTTGGTGACTTTGACATAGTTTGACAAACTGGACACAAGCCTACTACTTACATAGTTTAAAACGAGGAAATAAACTTAGATAAACATAAATAGTAAAGACATCAAGACTAAAAATAGTTAAGCTCTCTAAGGAATCAATAGGCGTCGAGTCTTTAGTACTGGAACCGAGCATCTCTGTTTGCTGCAGGTTCTTCAAGAACTTCTCAATTTTTCTTAATTGGGCATTCTGTCGCCGGACTTGAAATTGAAGTAACTGAAAATCCCTCTGGATTTCTTGCATTGCTAGATCTACTTGCATAAACTCAGTGGTGTGCATGAAGGATTTTTCCACCAAGTGTTTCATTCACCAGTATAAATATACAATTTTTTAGTATTGAGCAACTTTGCCTCTAGTGTTTCCCGGATTAGGCACTGTCATTTCTCCTTCCATATTTATTTCCTTATCCTTGGATTGACGGGTGAGAGCTTCCTCCCATTTAGAAATAACATTTATTACTTGGGTAGGTATTTCCTGTATGTATGCGAGGGCTGCTTCTATAATGTGGTCAGCGTGAGGATTATGCGCAGACAATCTAGGAGCCTGCGTGGATGATTCTCCTTTCTCCTTCTGCTGGCCTCTTTTCCATGACTACCATATGTTCATCCCTCCTTCTTCCTCTTTTAGTGCATTGGCCCACGCCATTTGATATTTCTTGATAGTAGTGAGGGACACGGGAAATTGAGGAGCCCAAGATGTTCCACCGGAGGTCTTTATTTTCCTTTCGGATATTGTCACAAAGACAAAGAAAGGTTTCATAAAACATAGAATTAACAATTAAATGAAATTCTTATACAATTTACAGACCCAAATCACCGTGTGTACTCCTGAATAAGACTCAAATCCCTTCCCCCCCACACCATGTGGAGGTATCTCAGGGTGGTTGCGATAGACCTGAATAATAGTATACCCTCCCGACTGTGATCCAAACCCCTCCTCCCCAGCACAAAGCCTAGGTTTTTCAGGGTATCCTCCTACATAGGAATATCCTCTTCCCTTACAGGTTCCATACGCCCAACTACCAAAGTCATCAACCCTGGAATGCAAATTATTAGTCAAATTATTGTTTTCAAATCTCCTCTCTAGATTTCGTGTGGCCAGCCTGGGCGCATTCTGGTTGTCCCAACCTTCTAATCCCCTACCCATATCCCCATCCCCCATCTTACACAACATAATTGTTAGGGCCCTATATTACTAGTGTAGTCCTTAATTGTTGTTAATGTATCCCCCTTATTGTTATGTTGTACCCATGTAGTCCCCATATTGTTATCATTGTGCCCCATAATATCCCACTATTGTTATTGTTGTGCCCTTACATTATTATTGTTAGGTCGGCTAGGATTATATTATGACCCCATGGACTCCTATATATAGAAAGGAGGTTTTTTCATTTGTATCATCCAAAAGTGGTTCATTTATGTAATGTAAAGGAGGCTTCCCCCTTGAAGTGGCTGATTTATAAGTCGTTGATCTCTCTTTTCTTCGATTTTGTGAGCTGGTTTCATAAAATTTGGTATCCGAGCTTTGGATTCTAGGGTTTCACTACTTCAAACATGTAATCATGGCATTTTCACTATAATTTTTTTTATACGAAGGTTCAGAAGCTAAAAAAAACCCATTTGCGAGGAAATCCTGAGGAACTTCGTGTCAAATTTTCAGATTTTGGTTTGCAATATTTTCGGAGATATGATATGTGGAAGTTAGGGTTTTTGCAGGCTCCCGAATTTCATCTCAAAGAGGTGACCTTGGGAAAATCATCATAACTCTTTGTGTGAGCATCAGATTGGAACTCTGTAAAAATTCATCAAAAGTACATGGACTATAGTTTCGTATGTATTGATATCAGTGCCAGAGGAAGAAAAAGTGACATGTGGCATGCCGTTCAAGTTCGCTCTACTGAATTAGTCCATAATTAGGTCATTGTGAGAGATTGGGCATAAATTTGTCTTGAAGAATCCAAATCAGGTCAGATATGTGGCATTGGAAAGAATATTGAGAGGGATAATAAAGGGTTGAAGATAAAATCTCAGGGATTCGAAACCATAGATATACATCAGTTTCAATATCGAACTCCTCAAAAGAAAGAAAAAGGTGTGTATTTTTTTTTTTAAATTTCATAAGTCTTGTTTGAAAAAATAGTTTGAAGTGATTACAAGGGAATATTGAAGCATAGATATAAGTATTGGGTTCTAAAATGATCCCTAAAAATAATTCAACACCCATTAATTCCTCAGAAGGCTCTACTATGACTCATGAAGAGGAAGACATGCATAGAAGCTAAGATGGATGGTTTTAAGAAGTGCGTGGAAGCTA
Organism: Pinus albicaulis; assembly: GCA_034641835.2. Classification (NCBI taxonomy): domain Eukaryota; kingdom Viridiplantae; phylum Streptophyta; class Pinopsida; order Pinales; family Pinaceae; genus Pinus; species Pinus albicaulis. The sequence continues at coordinate 986,320,713 of CM076577.1, read as the reverse complement.
AGATGGATGATTTGAAGAATGGAATGGAATCTAATATGGATGGTGTGGAGGCTAAGATGGATGGAGTGGAAGATAATATGGATGGTATAGAAGGCAACATGGAAGTTAAGATGGATTGTTTGAAGAAAGACATGGAAGCTAAGATGGATGGTTTGAAGAAAGGTGTGGAAGCTAAGATGGATGGTTTTAAGAATGGCATGGAAGCTAATATGGATGGTATAGAAGGAAACATGGAATATTTGAAGAAATACATGGAAGTTTTGAAGGAAGGTTTGGCAAAGTTTCTACAAGAAAAACTTCCTAATGGAAAAAAAGCAGTAGAGGAAACTCATGATGAGAACAAAAGAAATGTTAATCATGATTTCATAGAATCTAATGTTAGATTTAAGACCCATCATATTCCAAATATATATATATATGAGGAAGTTTGATGGCAAGGATATGATACCTTGGATACTGCAAATTGAGCAATACTTTGAGCTCCATAATATGTAAAACACACAAAAAGGTACACATTGCAACTTTATATTTAGAAAAAAATCAGTTTGTATGGTATCGATGACTTTGTTCTCATAAAACACTAGTCACTTGGTCAATTTTTATGGAGGAAATGATAACACATTATGAGGATACAAACAAAAACACTTTCTTTAGCCAACTGATAAATCTCAAACAAAGGGGTTCAATGATGGAGCACATTGAGGACTTCCAAAAATTTAATATAAGGGTAAATAATATTCCATAGGAACATAGGATTGATGTCTTCATAGGGACTCTAAAGGATAACATCCAACATGAGATTCGCCTTTGGGAACCTGATACATTGGAGAAGGTATTTAGGTTGGCAAGAAAATTTGAAAGCAAAATTATGGCGACAATGAAGCCTACCACTCACAACTATAAAGATGAAAGTGTTTCTACTCGTAGACTTCCACAACCTACAAGGTTGACACCACAAAAATTGGAAGAAAAAAGAGCAAAAGGGATTTCCTATAGTTGTGATAGAAAATAAACTAAAGGTCATAAGTGTGCCGAGAAGAAATTATTTTACATATATTGCGAAGAGGAGGAAGAAAAGGAACAAGAAACTTCAAAAGAAGAGGATATACACCAGGAACCAACCCTAAAGGAAGAATAAATGAATCCGACCATACCATGTAATGCATTGGCGTTAATTACCACTCCTCAAACTCTCAAAATAGAAGGACATATAAAGAAGAAAAATGTAATAGTGCTTGTTGATTCGGGTAGCACCCATAATTTTACTCATTGTAAGGTAGCCAAGGAATTGAATTGTTTTCTATACCCAGTGCTAGAGTGTCAAGTGATGGTGGAAAATGGAGGAAATATAAATTGTTCTGGAAAGTTCCATAATATCAAGCTAACCATGCAAGAATATGTATTGATTATTCCAATGCTTTCCATTCCAATGGGTGGTGCTGATGTTGTACTAGGAGTACAATGGTTACAATATTTGGGGACGGTAGCTTTTACTTTTCAAGAAATTTTTCTTGATTTTTTTTTTGGAAGGAAAGGAATTTGAATTACGGAGTATCGCAGGGAAGACAAAAAATATAATAAGCTCTAATGTCATGACAAATATTCTGAAGAAATAACAACGAGGCGCCATTCCATAATTATGCTCACTAGAAGTTGAAACATCAAAATAATCTATTTTTCTAGATCTCCAAAAAGTCTTGGACAATCATTCCAAGGTGTTTTAAACTCCCAAAAGAATCCCACCTATTCATGATCATGATCATTATATTCATTTGATTCAAGTAAGTGTTCCTCCAACATCAGGCCTTACAAATATCCTTATGTCCAAAAGATCAAAATTGAACATATGCCTGCAGAAATACTAGAGGCTGGTATAATTAAGCCTAGTCAAAGTTATTTTTCTGCTCCAGTAGTATTGGTGCACAAGAAGAATGGATCATGGTGCATGTGTCCAGATTATAGGGAGCTCAATAATCTCACTATTAAAGATAAATTTCCCATTCATGTGATTGATGAATTATTGGATGAATTACATGGATCAATTTATTTCACCAAGTTGGATCTCCATTCAGGATATCATCAAATTAGAATGAAGACTGAAGACATTTCGAAAACAACATTTCGAACTCATGAGGATAATTATGATTTTTCGGTCATGCCTTTTGGCCTTACGAATGCACCTTCTACATTTCAAGGGTTGATGAATCCAATTTATAAACCCTTCCTTAGAAAATTTGTGTTAGTATTTTTTGATGATATACTAATCTATAACAGGTCTTGGAAGGATCATGTTCAAAATGTTGACAGGGTGCTCAAACTATTGGAGGAGAAACAATTATATGAAAAAAAACTCCAAATGTTTCTTTGGAGTACAACAGGTGGAATATCTGGGTCATATCACTAGAAAATTTGGCGGAAATTCCGACGGCCAATTCGTCGCTATTTCGACACATAGTCGTCGCAAGAGCGACAGTTCGAGGGCGGGCAAAACGTGGTTTACCATACCGTCGCAGTTCTGGCGCAATTAAAAAGCGTCGTACTATCGAAACTTTTTCCGTCGCTTCCAAACAAGCGTCACTTTTCCGACGTTTCCCAATCCGTCGCACTTTCGACCCTTGTAAACTGTCGCACTTCTGATGAAATGTGGTCCGACGTTTTGAATGTCGCTCTTCCGATGTCTGTAAACTGTCACAATTATGCTAAAATGTGGTCCGACGTTTTGAACGTCGCTCTTCCGACGGTTGTAAACTGTCACAATTCCGACGAAATGTGGTCTGACGTTTTGGATGTCACTCTTCCGATGGTTGTAAACTGTCGCAATTCCGACGAAATTTGGTCCGACGTTTTTAACGTCGCTCGTCCGACGTTTTTATACTGTCGCTCTTCCGACGTTTCTAATCTTCCGCAATTCTGACGCTTACAAGGTGTCGGTATAGCGACGACATGTTCAATTTAAAAAAAAATGAAACTTTAAAAGAGGAAAAACGTTGTTTTGAATATATTATATGAAGTAAAATAGTCCATGAAGTCATTACATTTTCACATTTGAAAATTGGAACCCAAATATTCATCCAGAAAAGTGGAAGTCCCACCCTAGACAGTGATAGAAAAATACCCCATGTCACGTACAGGGACTTGATATAAAACCCAGTAACGGTCCACATGGAGATTATCGACAATCTGAGAAAGCATCCAAATATGCCTGAGGCATCTATAAGAAAGTGAAATAGCAGTATGTAGAATAGTAAAGCAACAGATAGAGTACCGACGTCCATTGTTCCAAATACAAATTAAAGTACCCAAAATCCTTGAACAGAGAGAAACGCTAATCATGTGAGGAGTGTGATATGTCCAAAATATAAAAAGACCATCAGACCATATCAATAAACCAACAACATAGACCAGCATCACTAGTTTTGAAGGTAGAGTGATAAACATTAATCATTTTTTTTTCACAAGAGAAAAAACGTTGTTTTGAATATATTATATGAAGTAAAAAAGTCCATGAAGTCATTAAATTTTCACATCTGAAGATTGGAACCCAAATATCCATCCAGAAAAGTGGAAGTCCCACCCCAGACAATGATAGAAAAATACCCCATGTCACATATAGGGACATGATATAAAACCCAGTAACAGTCCACATGGAGATTATCTACAAATCTGAGAAAGCATCCAAATATGCCTGAGGCATCTATAAGAAAGTGAAATAGCGGTATGTAGAATAGTAAAGCAACAGATAGAGTACCGACGTCCATTGTTCCAAATACAAATTAAAGTACCTAAAACCCTGCAACAGAGAAAAATGCTAATCATGTGAGGAGTGTGATATGTCCAAAATATAAAAAGACCATCAGACCATATCAATAAACCAGCAACATAGACCAGCATCGCTAGTTTTGAAGGCAGAGTGATAAACATTAATTTTTTTTTTTTTCACAAGAGAAAAAATGATGTTTTGAATATATTGTATGAAGTAAAACAGTCCATGAAGTCATTACATTTTCACATCTTAAGATTGGAACCCAAATATCCATCCAGAAAAGTGGAAGTCCCACCCCAGACAATGATAGAAAAATACCCCATGTCACATACAGGGAATTGATATAAAACCCAGTAACGGTCCACATGGAGATTATCGACAATCTGAGAAAGCATCCAAATATGCCCGAGGCATCTATAAGAAAGTGAAATAGCATTATGTAGAATAGTAAAACAACATATAGAGTACCGACGTCCATTGTTCCAAATACAAATTAAAGTACCCAAAATCCTTGAACAGAGAAAAATGCTAATCATGTGAGGAGTGTGATATGTCCAAAATATAAAAAGACCATCAGACCATATCAATAAACCGGCAACATAGACCAGCATCGCTAGTTTTGAAGGCAGAGTGATAAACATTAATCATTTTTTTTTCACAAGAGAAAAAACGTTGTTTTGAATATATTATATGAAGTAAAATAGTCCATGAAGTCATTACAACAATATAGAGATAGATGGTCTCGTAGATAAGAAAAATGATAACTGATGTTGTGCTGTTTCCTTCTTTTAAGAATGTGCTGGAGGCAGGCCCTATATCTTGGCTTGTTGTTGTCCTCTTCAGTAATTCTATGTTGATTATTTCGTTTCACTGATACTCTTTAACTGCTCTGATACTCTTTGACCTTTGTTCATCCTTTTATCCTTTTTATCATGATATACCGTGGTAAATAGGCAAAAATTTATGTAAGGATAATTTTTTACAAAAGTTCCATCATTTCTTCCCACCATTGAACTTCTGGCACTCTGGTCCTTTGCAACTTTATTAGTGTTTCATCAGCCTCAGTATATCTGAAGAAATTAGGCTGATTTGGGAATAAATGATTTACTTCATGCTCAAGATAAAATAAATTCTCCAACCTGTCATAAAGGTTTTTCCCTGTAGGCAATGCTGCTGTTGATGAACTGGTTGAAGAACTAGCTTGATTATCAGCATATTTGTCCAATTTTTCAACATAACTATCAAGGTCCATTAGCTTATCTTCTGCAACTATAGGACTGGGCAATCCTCTATTTAACAAAATATTCAATCTTTCTCTGAAGGCAATGATTTCTTCTTGCATATCCGAGCACCTTCGTTCTAAATTCTGTACCAGAGTTCTTTTAGTAAAAAATCTCTTTATTTCCAGAATTGTTCCGGTCCTGTCCTGAATACCAATTTCTGCAAGTTGATTCTTATTCTGAGTATTCAAAAAATGTATAAGTCTATTGGCCTCTTCTGGCATATTTCCCAACTCTTGTCTTGATCTCTCAATCTCATCCAGAGCCAATTTAACTAAGTTATTCTGTTCATCCATTATTTGAATTGAGGACCAAACATCCTTTATTGATGGAATGATATTATCCCAAAGAATTTCATTTATTTCTTTTAAAGGTTTCTCCAATGTGAGATCCTTTTCCAATGCTTTGACTGTTTTTTCTAATTTGTTCACTTCTCTTGTTTTATCAGCAACACTCATTTTTGAAAGATCATATTTATGTTCTAGAGTGGCAAATTGTTCCTTTGTTTTATGAAGCTCTATGGCCTTAAGTTTCATATCTTCCATTGACTTTGTTAATTCATCAATGTTCAAATTTGCAGTGTTGCTCTGTGACAATTCTGCTGGCTGACCTGTTGTTGCTGTACCTGTCACTACTCCTGCTATAGATACTGGAATATCTTCGTGCTTATCTTTTAATGCATTCTCAAGATCTTTTTCAGTTGCAGTAAGTTGCTCATTCAATTTTAAGAGCAAATCCATTTTTTCTTCCTCAGAATTTTGTTTGATGATTTCTGCAGTCTGTGGATGTCTTGAGGCCGGTAACTTTAATTGTTTTCTCAGAGCTGCAATATCATCATCTTTTCTCTTGATCAAAGCTTCAATACCTTTCACATCTTTAGAATTATGACCCAAACCAATGATTATTTCCTCTAAAGTTTTGATTCTATTATCCTTAGCCTGGGAGGAGGCTTTTTCAAGCTGCAACTGTGTATTAGTATTATCCAAATAATCCTGCAACTTATGGGTCATCATTGATTTATCCGTCAGAGTAGAATAAATCATCTCACTTGTTTGCTTGTGTAGCTCAATTTGATCTAAAGGATGGATATCCTTTGCTAAGACTTCAAAATTAGTCCTAACATAATCTGCAGCTGTCTGAGGCTGCTGCACCTTGGGCTTCAAATGGCTCATTAACATCTTACCCTGTTGGATGTCATAAGATGACATCAATATTTCTTGATTTTTCGGAGCCATCTTCAAAAATTGGTTGTACACTTGAAGTCTAAGTGGATCGTTCCTGGCCTTTATATTGATGAATGTTCTTTTGATGTCCCAGGCAGTTTTTACTGGAGGTTTGAAAGAAGATATTTCTGCACTTTGTTGCCTCTGTATTCCCTGTTTTTGAAAATTAGTGGATGTCCCACTACTTGTACCTGTTTGCTGACTATCTTCTCTTCCCTGGCTATCAGGGATTTCCTGAAATGATTCATCTTCTGGAAGGGGAGTTAATTTTTGCCTTTTAACATATTGTTGTTCAGAAGAGCCACCAATAGGAGTAGTTGTTTCAGCCTCTCTCTTTTATCCCTTTTCTATATTCAGAGGAGTTTGTAAAATAGAAATTTCTGGATCACTGATCTGAGTAGGAGGACTTGTCCTTGACCTTGTTCTTTAGAAGTCTCTGGTTGCTCTGTCATTATGAATTTTTCAATTATTTGTATATTAGGCTCCTTTTCTTTTCCTTTAGATTCTACTGCTACTGTACTAATCTCCTGCAAATTTTGTTGTAAAGTCCTGGCTGAAGAAGATCCCTGCACCTGTCCAAAAGATTCTAGGTCAAGTATCTTTTCAAGATCTTTCATTACATTTTCAACATTGACCTGATCACTATCTTTTTCAACCAATGTCCCTTCTATCCATTCATCCATATTAGCATATTGTTCTATTTCTGGGATTCTTTGATGGATGTATGGTGACAGTTTATTTTTCATTCTTCTATCACAGATAAAGTTGTTTGGATCATAAGGCACCCAGTAGAAACTCTTTTGTAGTCTGAGATAGTCTTCTAAAATCCTTTCGGCTTCCTTTCCAGCGTCCCTATAATTACAAATGAAGGGACCTAATTGGCTCTTGATCTCGAGTTGAGCCTTTTTCTTTGCATTGCAAAAATGAATTATATTTGAATTATTCATCTGCCTGAAATATTCTAATGCAAAGAGTCTCATTGGGACATACTTGGGCAGCTTGAATGGGCATAATTCACATCCATATATCTTGATCTCTGTGTAGTTTTGATATAGGTACCAGTCACCTATCTTGTAATGCTTTGAGAGCTGAAGGATTTTCTTGATTTCATTGTTAATTCTAGGAGGAGAGACTCCTGTCAACAAGGTAGTTGCAGGATGAACAAAAAGGTCGAAAAAATCATTATAGGAATAAGGAGAATCAGAGGAATTGTGAGTAATGGTAGACCAAAAGATGACTGACCTAGGATTCCCTTTGGCATCAAGTTTCTTAACATAAAAAGGGAAATTTTGTGACTGAAAGTAAATCATGAGATGATATATGACAGAAGAAAACTTAATTACTCTCTCATTCTCAAATCTCATGAACTGATCATGGATTTTGTCAGCAATATAAGATGCAAAATCGTACTTAACAACAAGAGGCTGTCCAGGGGTAAAAATGGATAACACTACTAGGGTTAACTGATCAACATACTCACTAGTATTGAAGCCCATTATGGAAGATATCATGTTTAAAATAAGTCTACCCTCATCAGTAAAGAAAGTATAAACATAAGGAGGAGGGTTTTTAGGCTGATGCTCTGGTAACATGAAGGTTTGGCATAGGCGGTTTAACTCTTCATGGGATAATTTAGTAGATTTATCAAGTAATTCAACCATGGACAGGGGAGTGAGAGCTTGACCAGGTTGGAATTGTAGCATTTAATTTATGGAATGAGAAGTTATTGGGAAAAGGACATTTTGACTTGGGGATAAAACTTCTCGTTGGTTGGGATCATAATTTGCGTAGCAATAATGGATTAACTCAGGAAAAATATGGATTGAGGGGAGAAGGTACATAGGAAGATTTGATTCCCAAAGTTCAAAGATGTCAGAACCATTCAAATAATTGTCTCTGCAGCAGCAAAATATTCGAAGAGGATTCTCACTGAGATGCAAGTCCTTAATTTGAAAATCCATATTGGCTAAAGGAAAATAATCCAAGTCCTTGTGAGGGGCATTGATGGGCACGACATTCAGAGCTACAGGAACTTCCATTTCTGGTTCCTGTGGATTTAGAAATTGAATTTCGGGGTTTTTGTGGAAAAGGGGCACAATTACCAGTTTTGGGAATATAATTGCAGTTTTGGGAACGAAAAAGACCAAAATGCACTTCTTTTCAGACCTTAGTGTAGAATTAAAACTAAAACCAATATTTTTTTACAGAGTTTAGCAGGGAATTGGAATAAATACCTATTTACGGGAAATGAAACACGTTTAAACAGGCACTGGTTATGACAGAATAACCCTGAAATACTCGGCTTCAATTCTCTTCAGCAAGGTAACGGTTAGCAAGCGTTAATAGTTGGTTTTTGAATTTTGTCGCATGGAAGACTGGCTAGCGCACGGAACAATGAAAATGACGCAGGCGCAATTTGTTTTATTTACAAAGTCAAAAGGGTGGCAGGTTTTGATTGATGACGTTAGCATGTACGATGGTTTCGTCACAGAGGGATAGGAGCAGATCTTTGTTTGGGCCGCTCGCGCAGTGGAAATCTGGACCCGAAAAAGATTAGGGAGAATTTGATAAGAAATTCGTATCACAACTCTCCCTCCGTACGCCAGCCCAACTTCGGACCCGAAAAAGATTAGGGCGGAATTCATTTGGTTTTCGCGTCACAAAATTGGCCGACGTCAGCAGGCTATTTTGGAACGCGAATTTGGTTTGAATTATGGTTTATCGCCGTTTGAAGTCCGGCTGGCTCGACTTAATAACAATTTTGTTTGATCCCATCTTATAAAATTTGTGCTGGTTTTCTTTGATAATACACATATTTATAATAAATCATGGGAATACCACACTAGTAAACATGTGGAAAAGTTATATAAATTATTGAGAACAATCATTTTTATGTAAAAATATCCAAATGTGCTTTTGGGAAATAAGAATTCGAGTATTTGGTTCATATTTTTTTAAAGGAAGGAGTGAATTTGGAGCCTGAAAAGATGCAAGCTATTACAAAATGACCTATTCCTAAGAAAATCAAGGTTCTTAGAAGATTTTTTAGACTTACATGATATTATTGATCATTTGTTAAGAATTATGCATGAATTTCAAGTCCACTCACATATCTCTTGAAGAAAATATCATTTATATGGAATGATGAGGCTACTTTGCCATTCTCTCTTTTAATGGATGCCATGTCTTCTACACCAACATCGGTTGCACCTACTTTTGGTAAAACATTCATAGTAGAGTGTGAGGCACTAGGACAAGGAATTTACGTAACATTAGCACAATAAGGGATATCATTGGCTTTTAAAAGCAAGGAATTCAAAGAAAATATTTGGTGAAATCTACGTATGAAAAATAAATGGAAGAAATATTACATGCAATAAAAAATGGGGATAGCATATCATTGGGAGGTACTTTAAAGTCAAGATATACCATGATAGCATAAAATATTTTTTGAAGCTATGGATTTCATTGGAAGATTAACAAAAATGAGGAGAAAAAATGCAAATTTTTAATTTTGAGATAATCTGCAAAAAGGGTAAGGAAAATTTAGTACATGATGCTCTTTCTAAAATAGAAGAGGCCTCAAATTTATATCCAATTGCATTTTCTATTCCTAGGTGGCTAGAAGAAGCTTTCCATAATGGAAAAATGACAATAGTACTAAACAAAAACTAAAATTTATAAAGGATGGGATGAACTCTATGGAGCATTGGGAGTGAAAGAGAGATATACTTTGGTGCAAATGTAGAATATTTTTATGCATGCAACCATTTTTGAATAAACAAATATTAAGGGAGTCCCATGTCTCTCTGATGGTAGGACGCAGGGTTCCTTAAAACATCTCAAAGGATCAAAAAATATATTTTTGGAAGGAATGAAGAAAGATATTCAAAATTTTGTAAGAGAAGGTCAGGTTTACATAATAAATAAAAGAGAGATAGTAAAATCTCTAGGGTTACTTCAACCATTCCACATACATATTCAAAGACTAGAAGATATATCAATAGACTTTATTACGGGGTTACTGAAATATAAAGGTAAGTATTACATTTTTGTGGTCATTTATATAGACAAATTTTGTAGATTTTTTTTGTAGAGCTCAAAGTACATAAACAACAAGCCAAGTGGCAGAAGTGTCAGTGAAAGAAATTCATAGTCTTCATGGTTTTCCTAAAGTAATAGTAACAAGAAAATTTTGGAAATAATTATTTAATATGAGTGGAGAAACACTAGCTTCCATGAGTTCTACATATCAAACACAATCAAATGGTCAAACAAAAATAGTTAACAAATTTTTTTAAGGTTATCTACAATGTTACTCTTTAGAAAATCAATCTTAATGGATGAAGTGGGTTCCTCAAGGAAGAATGGTAATATGATACTATCATACTACCTATCACACATCTACTAAAATACCATGATGATGTAAGTTTGGAATTTAACATTTTTACATGTTAAAGACAAATAGTCAAAATCACTGACAACTTAGTATGCCATAATTAATAATCATTCCTTGTTCACTTTTGTTAATAGGTTTATGTCACATGATGATGCAGGGGCATTAGGCACTAGCCAGCAATGTAGGAGGTTTTGTCCACATGTTGTGGCTAGGAGGGTTCGGAAACATTTGAGTTGTAACAACTAGGTGTCAATACCTCAGCTGACTATATTACTTAGACTAGTTAGAGTTGTAGGAGTCGAACAGTTTTTGTTAGTTGAATTATTATAATTAGACCTTTTGATTTCTAGAACGGTCCTCTCAGAGGAACCGAAGAGCCATATGTTATGTATATAAATTGTAATTCCTCGGATGAATAAAAGTAGAGAGGGAAGAGAAGAGTAGAGAGGGGATTTCTGCAATAAACCTCTGTGTGTGAACAATTGTTTCTAGTTAAATGATTTCCAAGCTTAGTTGCCATTGAATTATCTCGAACTACTAATTGTGAAGAATTTTTTAACTGTGAGGTGATTGGGTACTGATAATTCCATTATTCTGTCTTTTAATTCCCGTAAATTGTTGGATAACCTTGCGAACTCACCCCACCTGAAGGCGAGGTCTGTGTAGAGAACCAGGGTCGTGAACACTGTTCAAATATAAAAATCCTGCTTAATAAAGAGACAAGATTGTTGTGCTTTCGGAACCTGACTCGAGGATTGGACATGAGTTAACAAACAAAAGGATAGCGGAACCAGACTTGCACCCATGGTCAAGCCCTGTACCAAAACCACGAGCGCAATCACAAAAGCGGGTTGACCATATCACACCACTTTTGCGGAGTAGGCGGTATTTCCTATTCGCAAACGATTCCATAGGGAATGCGACATGTGGCGAAGTGACCCCCGGAAAACCACCATTTAACCCGCGCCATCGCACGTTAAAGCTCGACATTGGAAGCCGAGTGAAATTGCCAAGAGTCGTTGATTTGAAGAAGGGCCATCGGACGGTGGTCGAACGTTGAACTTGCCCGGAGGTTAACTAAGGTGTGCGAAGGATAGCCAGGTACGATATGAGTGTTTGATTGGTTATTGATATATATAGGTGGGGGCGGAGTATAATGAAATTGTTTAATTAAACGATTGGCGGATAATTAGCATAAGTCTGGAGCGTGATTGTTGTAAGGCTGGGTGGTGAAATATAGAGCCGAAAGTTCATTACAAGTTATTTATTTAAAAAGAAACGTGGAGTATAAATACAAAGTGTTGAAAATTAAACATTGGTTATAAGGCTTGGAGATAATATAAAGTCGGGAATATAAATTAAATTCCAACCATTGTGGATGGTATTTATTTATCAAATTCTATGAATTTGATAAATAAACCCGAAGAAAGAAGAAGTCAATTAAGACTCAGGCTGGAGGAAAAGAGCGGGGTAAACCAAGGGAAAATGCTGACAGAGCGATTGTAGACACACCAGCTCTCCTTAGGGGTCCAATTTTAGTTTTGTTGTGTCACACGATGATCTCTCTTCTCTGACATTTACTTGTATTGAAGATCACTATTCTAGGAATAAGGAGTTATTTTCTCCAAAAATAACCCTAGCCAAACATTGACAATGCATCAAGGATATCTTTCTATGCTTCATAAGCACATTTGTTCTACTTCTAAATCATGTCTTGGAAGTGGTTGTTGTGCTAGAAATTATTCACCAGTTGGTTTCATACCAAATTCTTTTTCACATTTTCAGCATCCAATACATGAAAAAGATAATGGTTTAAAACAACATAAATATTTGAAATTTTGCAAGAATTGTTTGGCACACTTTGAATATGAATTTTGAAGTCAAGTGCATGATGCTGTATAGGATCAAGTATCATTTTGAATACCAAATGTTTCACAAGAAACTTCTCAACATGCTACCCTGCAGTAAGGATTAAATGACAATATCGCATCAACTATTTCCATAATAAAAGTGCACCTCGGCCATAAGACTAAACAACTACAAATGTTGTAGATATAACAAGACCACACAATCAAATGTATTCCACAAGGCCAATACTGTATGAAAAATGAAAAGGAGTTTGCAACCAAAAATACCTTAGGCAACTAATTCAATTAGAAACACCAAACCATCAACAAATATGAAAACCAGCCTACTTGGCCCCAATATTTTCAACTGGGTCCTCTAATTCAACCAATAAAAAGGCCAAAACCATAGCATTGAGATACATTTCATTACACTGTCAATAACAATAAAATTTGACTCAGACATAAACCTTTCCGTTTATTGTTGTGAAAAGCTTTATGCATTACTCTAATGTGGGTAGTCCATAGGCCAAGTAGACCACTGGGTAACAAATATGTTTCCTTTCACCTTTGAGTTTTCAAATTATGCCTACCAAATCTAAGACATTTAAGAGGGGGAACTAATACAACGTTAAAAAAAAAAACCAGAGTACACATCTACAAATTACCTCCTTATCTACTGTCACACCATCATTAACTATTTTCAGAGAACCATGCTTGCTCTCCAAGACAACATTTTTCCCTTCGCCCCAAGGGTGACTCCAACAAGATCAGCAAGTTTGTTCACACCACCTGCAAGACAAATTGACAATGCTTTCAGTAAGTGTGTAATTGAATGCCAGACCATATGCCAAAAAAACCCTCCATGAAAAATTAAAATAACACATTAAAATCAAATATAAGTGGACAAGGAAAGATCCACCGCAGTGAAGTTTCACGTGTAGGTGACCTTCCTTTAAACATAATTTTTTATCTGACCTGCAATTTTTTTGTCACTAAGCCATCCTTGTTGAAGTACAAATCATTTTCCATAGCTCTTGTATTAACTACCTTCTCTCTGTCACGTAATCTCAGATTCCCTCTTCTGCTTGAGTGATTAAAGGAAATGGGTGAAAAAACTGAAAGAGAAGACAATTGTCTGCCATAATTATCAAACATTGCACCCAACTTCTTCCCCTTTCCATTGTTACCCAATAAGGTAGATGTGGAAATTTTTGTCATATTGCCTAAAGCAGAGGCCATCTTCTCTTATGCTGAATATAGAATTACAAGATCTTCATATTAGTATGAACCTTAAAAAACATGATTCCCATTGCTAAAAACCACTTTTAAGTTGTAACAGGCAAACTAAACAACTATCGCAACTTTTGGCAACTTCTGGAGCATTAAGAGAGAAACAACCAAAGAGAAATACAACCAAAATCCTCATTTTAATGAGACCGGACTATATATTTGCATTAAGATAATAGAAAGAAATCATGACTATATTAAGGCCAGCACAAAACAATCTTTAACTAGTGTCTCTCGCGGCCTTTAGGTTGCCATGCTAGAGGTTGCATATTTTTAATTTAAATTCTTGACCTCTCGTGCCCATCTATGAATGCATCCAATGGGATATCTACATCAAATTCTCATTTATATCCCCAAAAACAAATTCCCTACTACAAGAGCACCAGTATTGATGGATCACCCCACACCATCCCACCCACTAGAAACGGTGAAAAAGGAAACCCGAGAAAACTTCTGAAATATCTCAAGATGACTATATGGGTGGTTCTTATGAATCAACCAACCATTCAAAACATGCTCATAAATTCAAACCATGAGTATTATGTGAAAATATTCAAGCAGGCACTGAATCGGATTTCTGAAGCTATGTTAGAGAAACCCTAAACTCTCACTGAAAATAGGTGAAATGTGGCACCACTCAGGGATTGACTTGTGCCAATTGGTACAAGTGGTAGACAATTGGCATGCTCAAACAACGAGGTGATGCAGGAATGACATGAGGGAGAAAATATCAGAAAAGCCCCAAATTTGGAGAACTAAAGCTCATCACCAACCTGAGATTGACAACTTTACATGATGTAACCTATGAAATCGTAAATGGAGAAATCATAGTAACAATAAAGTAACCTATGTAACGATAAATTCGGATTCATCCTGGGAGTGGTAATGGGAGAAATCATAGTGAACAACAGGAAACATGCAGAGTTGCTTGCAATCAAATAGATGAAAAAACACATACAAAAAACCTAGATAATAATCATGAACAAGCTTAATATTGAATTGTGAACTGTAAAGGAACTTACAAAATGTGACATTACGAACTTGGTCAAGCGCACAAGCAAAAATATCCTGGACATGACCCTGGTTGACAAGTTGTATTGCTCATGATGCAAGAGGATTTGTACCTGCACTGCCAAGTCAATCAAAATCCATCATTATCTATACAATAAATACAAGTAATTGATGTAGTATTTTTTACTCTAAGATGCATTCTCATGATAATGTTAGAACATATGTTGAAAATGTCAAAACATACCTGAATAAGCTCCTCTTCATTTCAAGAACAATTTATTGGAGTCGCATGAACTTGGAACAAGCCTCCCACGATCTAAAAGAGTAGCAACTAAGTCAACAGTGACTTTTTTGTTGCTACGCTGGATCGAGGGAGGTTTTCTCCAAGATTAAATCGCTCCAATAAATTATTCTCTACTAAAAAGGGCCAACCACATGAAGGTGGAAGCTCTTATGGCCCCTCCCCCTCACATCACTCTCAATTCCCCAATACCCAATCTATATTTCATTTTTTACTTTCATGAGCATAAAAAAAAATATTCAATAACTAATAAAAAAACAATTCAACAAAAAGTATGCAAGGAAACATTGCAATTAATGCTTGACATGAAAATAGTATGATAAATGAGTTTTTTATATAACGCAAAAAACGTTCCAAGTATGGTAACGTTTGTCTTATAATAATACAATATTTTACATTATCGAATTTTCTTTTTCTTCTTCCTATTTCTAAAGCTCCTAATTACATCATAAATATCATCATGCTCTGCTCTTGTTTCGTGCCTTTCGACCCGCACTGCTGACCTAGTTGCATAGTCACGATGTCTGGTCTCATCCAGTGACGGGGCATCGCCTACAAAAACAGATAATATTAAATTTTAATTGTCAGTTTTTAAATATCATTGAACTAGTTCGGTAATATTAATAAAAAAAAATGCAATGAGATTATTTACCTGGTGCACCAGTTGTTGCCGCTGACCTAGTTGCGTAGTCACGATGTCTGGTCTCATCCAGTGACGGGGCATCGCCTACAAAAACAGATAATATTAAATTTTAATTGTCAGTTTTTAAATATCATTGAACTAGTTCGGTAATATTAATAAAAAAAATTTCAATGAGATTATTTACCTGGTGCACCAGTTGTCGGCGCTGACCTAGTTGCGTAGTCACGATGTCTGGTCTCATCCAGTGACGAGGCATCGCCTACAAAAACAGATAATATTAAATTTTAATTGTCAGTTTTTAAATATCATTGAACTAGTTCGGTAATATTAATAA
This sequence comes from Pinus albicaulis, assembly GCA_034641835.2. Taxonomy (NCBI): domain Eukaryota; kingdom Viridiplantae; phylum Streptophyta; class Pinopsida; order Pinales; family Pinaceae; genus Pinus; species Pinus albicaulis. Next base: position 986,304,625 of record CM076577.1, on the reverse strand, counting down.
AAAAAAAAATTCAATGAGATTATTTACCTGGTGCACCAGTTGTCGCCGCTGACCTAGTTGCGTAGTCACGATGTCTGGTCTCATCCAGTGACGGGGCATCGCCTACAAAAACAGATAATATTAAATTTTAATTTTCAATTTTTAAATATCATTGAACTAGTTCGGTAATATTAATAAAAAAAATTGCAATGAGATTATTTACCTGGTGCACCAGTTGTCGCCGCTGACCTAGTTGCGTAGTCACAATGTCTAGTCTCATCCAATGACGGGGCATCGCCTACAAAAACAGATAATATTAAATTTTAATTGTCAGTTTTTAAATATCATTGAACTAGTTCGGTAATATTAATAAAAAAAATTGCAATGAGATTATTTACCTGGTGCACCAGTTGTCGCCGTTGGGACTGTTGCCCTGTCTTCCTCTCTGGTGGTAAGATCCTCAAGGGAAACATTCTTTGTCATTTAAACAAAAAACGTTATAAGGACAACCATCAAGGTATAATTAGAAAAAATTGTAATTGGAAATTAATTACCGTCACGGCCCTCACTGATAGTAGCATTGTCGGCTTGGTCCCTACTACAATGATCAGGTTGCACGTGAGGATCATCTACATTTGGCTCTAAAACTGGGTTATTTGCGTCGTCGGTAGTGTTTCTCCCCTGATTTAAACAAAGTTGTTAGACATTAAATTTATGGATGAAAACAAACATATTGAAAGGTTAATGTTTTACCTTATCAGGCATTCTGGATCTTGGGACTTGCCCCAAGCTTATGCGACGTTCAACTACGGCTTGATAGCCGAAATGGAAAGCGATATTTTTATCTTCCTCTGTTGTTTCTGTTCCGAAGTCATCACCCTAAATTACATATTATTGTGTATTTTTAATCATATTTGATAGGATCACAAAAAAGTTGGAAGACGATACAATTAATTATAAGATGTTTAGCTACTTAATTACAATTCTTGCGGTCAATATCAAGTAGCCGCCATGGCCTAGCTTGTGATGGCCCTTTTTTTCAATCCTAGCTTTGGTTGCCTTTGAGGTGTCAAGAAACCTAGCATCAAAATATTAAAGTCAGATATGATGTAACACACTTTTATTTTAGACATAGAGAAAATTAAAGCTATTGAATTAAAGTTGTAATTTACCTTGCGGGTCCAGTTGGCATTTTTCCTTCTTTCTTTGCCCTTTTCTCTTTTCCATCATGGATGAGTGCTCTCCACTCACTCTCTGGAACTATGAGAGGATGCTCATATCTAGGGTTAAATTGCAATTGTGTCCTATAGGTGTCCCTGGTATATTTCAAATATTTTCCGGCTACCCGAGCCACCGCTGTTCTGTCAAATGTGCCGACCCCAAAAAGGGCTTCTAGATAATCTAGAAGTTCTTTTTTCAGGTTGGAATTCTGGGAATTCCACCCTGTGCGTATGGTTGGGCCAAAAATTACCAACACATGGCTCTCCAGAAACCTGTAGAACTCATTGTTTCCTACATAGAAAAAAGAAGAAGATATTATCGTTAATTTAAAAATAAAAATCATGATAAATATGTTTTAGATAAAGTACATGAAATAGTTAAAATATTAAAATTTACCTGGGAGTTGTACATGCTTTATAGGGACACCTTCATCGTTCACCAACAACGTGCCATTAATGGTCCCTGTGGAGCTGACACGTGTAGCTCCAGGAATCGCAATAATGTAGTTGGCCATATCAGCCTCATCATTGCCAACACGTTCAACGGTTGGCTGGGTGTCTGCTTGGGCAGGGTGTGTTTCTTGGCTGGCACCTAAAGGAGTAGAAGGTGTATGAGAGGGTTGTTGGGCAATATCTTGCCCTTGTGTCCCAATACCACCAACATCGGATTCAGCAAGTGCCAGAAAACGCTACATACAAAAGAAATTTTTGTTAGTTTAGTCAATGTAAAAATTAAAAATCAAACTATCACAATTCATCTCATGCAGAACAAAAAAAATATCCTTTTGAATTTTTATTATTACCTTATATCTTTCTAGCTGGCTCATAAGTTGTTTTATCTTCTCTTCTATTTCAGGTGTTTGAGGCACGTCTATCAAAGTATTAAATTCCGACCTTGCATCTCGTGCCTTTTTTCGCAACAAGAACATTGGAGATAGGGATGAAGAAAGCTCTTCCTCAAAGAGGGAATCATCAGGCGTACCATGGCTAGGTGTCTGCATATTTGAACAAAATTAATATTATTTCAATTATGTAAATAACTAAAATACCTGAATATAGAGCAATGTTGGCACTTTACATGTTCTTCCACTGGCCTCTTTCCGCGATCATCCCGTCTCGGGGTTGTTCCTGCACTTCTCTGATCAGTTTGCCACATTGCAATAAAATTATAAATGTAAAAACTTGAAAACAATATCTAACTTGAAAATACAAAATGAAAACTGAAATAATTTCTAATAAGACACCGGAAGACAGAGTTAGAGTTTCAAATATGCCTTGCATTGAATTCAATCCTGGAAACATGTCATTGCACATTAAGGCACCCAAACAAGAGGCGAGTTGACAATGAAGACCTTATTGAATATATTGTTGGAGAAACTTCTAGTAAACTTGTTGTGAATACCTTGAGGACATTTTTGGAGCAACATTGTTGAAGTTGATGGTATAGCATTGTTGGAGATGATCTTGAAGGGCCTTGAAGTGAAGCTTTTGGAGCAACTATTGAAAAATCCTTAGAGAATTTAAGTAAGGCACTTTCTATCTTCCATCACCTTTTTCATTTCAATATCCTTTAAACGATTTTTTTGATATTTAATGTTTGAAATAATGTTATAATTCCTTTATTATATGTGTTTGGGGACTAGAATAATTTCACACTAAACAATGCAAACTTAAAAGTAACTTAACAGATCCATAAAGTAATAATAATCATAATTCCTAATTTCCTATTGTACGATATGATGAAAATTATTCAAACATGAAGCAATGAAGACATGCAATGTCTGAATTTCAAGATTGATGAACCAATACAAGAAATTAGAAACTACAACTTTGATTCAATACTCTGTGTCCTAACTCCAGGAAGGAATCTAGTTTGTAGTACAGAACATGCATCGTGTATTATCAATTCTTAATTGACAACAACTAAAGGTCATCTACCTCATCAATCCCTTCCCATTTTGTGTTTTTATGTTATATTCCTTATAAAAGTGTCAAATTTCTCTCAAAGTAAGCAACCACTGAATAAAATAAAAAATAGTTGAGATATGATTGAGAAATGGTCATTTATTTCATGAAAGGATCTTCACAATTTCTTTGGTTGTTTTTCATCTCAAGAAACAGAAATGACCTAAGAAACTATCGTGATGTAATATAAGAAACAACACGGTGCAATGGCCATTTTCAAAGCCAAATGATGTCCATTGAGGACATGGCCTTTATTTGGTTCCTGTTTCATAGGAGTTTCGGGTAGAAATGGAACTTTTTTGTACCATTTCCATTAGTAAAAAGGGAAAACCTTCTTTTTCCATGGGAAATAATTTACCTTTCCTTTTTCAAGATAATCTAAATCACAAAAAATATGAACTATACTGCACACATTCTTGGATAATGTGAAAGTGGAAAAGGAATACCCTACACAAGTGATGTACACATGTACACTTGAACACTAATATATTTTTGTATTTGAAATGCAATGCTTGTTTTCATTTAAATGTAGGGTTTTTAAAGCAGGGAGAAATAATGGCTGCCAATTTAATAAGCGTTTCTTTGGGAAAAATTTAAATCTTGTATTGGGTGTGTTAGACTCCTATACCAATAGGTGTCATTTTTCATGATTGACTTGTTGAACTATGCAATATGTTCAAACCTTTTTCTTGTGCAAAGGTGTTCCATATTTTCGAAATATCAAAAAATCAAAAATTTAAAAAAATGTAAAGAGGGTATACCCTAAAAGAAAAATCAAAGGGTAAAAAGAATAAAATGGTCAAAAAAGTGAAAGAAATGAACCCCAAACAAAAAATAAAGGCCAAGGAAAGTGTGCAAATTTAAATGCCACTACTAGTTCATTTTCTGTAATAAGCAATTGTGTGCAGCTTGTTAAACTTGTGCCACAATTTATGAAGAGTCAAACTGTTTAAACTTGACTCATTCATTTTTCAATTTCATGTTGTATAATAGAGAATAAAAATCTGACCAAACAGTTTAATCTTGGCAGATAAGTAGATAGGTAGAGTTAATAAAAGGTGCTCAACAGTTTAATCTGAGCCCTTGGATGTAATAAGTGTAGACTTAGGTAGATTTTCCATGTAAAAGAAAAGAAGATTGATAAGGGTTTGCCAGTTTAAGTGCACCCTAATAAAGAAGAGAAAATGGTAGTGTAAAGTAGATAGGGTAGGTAGATGGTGTTGCAAAGTTTCATATGATGAATGATGGTGCTAAATGTGTTTAATCCTTTACTTTCATCACAAGTACTGAAGTAGAAAATACATTGGAAGTTTTTCACAGAAGGCAAAGTCAAAATCATTAATTTCCCATCTCACTTTCTTCCTAAAAGTTTTACTAATTTCCCCAAAGTGCTAAGGAATTTGAAGATTAGAGGGGCTCAAGGCATTTCCTTGACTTTTGGAGGGACCGGACCCTCGGCCCAATAATTGAAAAGACCTTAGTACTTGAGATTATTCATCATTACACTTATTCACTTTAAATATTTTCCTAAGTAAAATCTCATTTTACTTAGGAAAATCATGCCATGTTTCATAAAAATCCCTCAAAATTACTTGCTATTCCAAATCTAAGTGTTGAAGTTGATATAATGTAAATTTGCTTCAGAAATCTTCACTTTCTTAGTTGTGTAAAGTCTTTTGAGTTTTCCTTGTTCCTTTGTCATATTAACTCTAATTTATTTATTAAATCCATATTGAAAATACCTTATCCTATTATCTATAACTCCCTTTTATAATAATATCCCCAAAACCCTCTTACTATAAGTTTTTAGCCAAAGTATTTAACCCACGTGATTAAACAAAAATCCCACATTACAAACCCTTTGGCTAAAATATATCCGCATATATTAACTCTGCCCCTATGGTAAATGAATTTCATTGATTTATTACCATATAATAAAAATATACGAAAAAGGTTTAAACATGTGTTTTATATGTTTAAAACGGAAAAATAAATAAAACCTGAAGTCTTTAAGCCATTTGTAACCCCGACCCTTTATAAACCAACGAGATTAATTAATCACCTGGATTAATTAATAATCTTTTCAACCGCCAATGAAAGCCCTCCCGAAATGATTAAAACAATAAAAAATGCGTCGGGCCCGCTCATTAACTCCCTCGCCGATTTCACGTCCCAATCACCGTTTGATCGCTCCGCCCAAGATCGACGGCTCCCATTCATTCCGCTGCCCATCCATCGTCTGAATGTTAACTCGCGAAATCAAAGCGATTTTTAAATAGTGCCTGGTCCACGTGTCTTTCAATCTATGGAATCGCTGCTGATTCGCATAAAACTGCCTTCCCTCAAAGGTGGTGCGGAATAAACTACTTACCACCGTTCCCCCGTGACTCGCCTCCCGTACGCTGACGTCATCCCATAAAATAATAAAATATTCTCCACCTGTTTGACTTTGCCAATAAAACAAAACATTCGTGTCTTTTTCACAATTTTGTACGCCAGAGAAAGAATACGCCTTCCGCGCAGAAAAATTCAAATTTTGAATTTGTGAAGTTCACCAACCTTATCATTTCAAAGAAGATTGTAGACAAGCCTCTCAGAAGATTATCTGCCATAACCAGTACCTGTTCAAATAACTGTTCATTCAAAGCTTACCCGCCAATATCAACCGTTTACACGTTTAAACACAAACACCCTAGTTTTTCTCATTTTCACCTGATTGTGCAGTAAAACCCTTTGTAACCTAGCTGCACCACCTGAAGCCTCTGTTAACCAATTCGAGCATGGTTTACCTCCCAAAAATCATTCTAGATTCACTCCACAGACATCTCAAAATCAAATGAAACCTTTTCGACCTCCCCTGCAAACCAATGCTTTCTTAACAATTTGTTTTGTTTTACAGGTGATCAGAAGACCACATCCTTGGATAAACAGTCTTAATACTGGTCATAAGACTTGTTTACTCCAAGAGTGTTATCAAATCTATTCAAACAGAGATGGAAGATAAAACATACAGTTGAAAGACAAGCAAAGTAAATAGGATATTAAACGATTTACTGTTGAAATAGATAGTAAAAACCTAAACTACACATTGAAGGCAAAAGGACACAGTAAAGAATGGTTAGAGAGCATAGCAATTAAAGAGTATCAGTGGTTAAAGTGTATCAGGTAAAAGTCAGAGTGAAAGTTAAAATGAAGTTACAGAGCAGTCAAAGGTAAAATAGTAAAAGTAATTACAGAGGCAGTAAAATGGTAAAAAGAGATGAAAATACTTTCACCAACATTTAAGTTTATCTAAAGTGAAAGTAAAACAGTTAAAAGAACAAAAAAGTGAAAAGATGAAAAACACAATAAGAAGGAACATTTTGCATAAATTTAATGTTTTAGTCATTGTTTTGAAGAAACTATTGTGATCAATGCAAGATGAATTTTGGAAAATTGAAGGAGTTTTATGTTCTTAAGAGAACCATATACAAAAACCTCTCTCACTTTTCTAACAACTATTTTGGTTTTGGAAATATTAAACAATGATGGAAAGCACTTTTTGCAGAAAATACCAGTTAAGTCATCATTTTACAGAGAATATTGTGGATAATCAGAAATACATCTTACAAAACTGAAGGAGGTTTTTTTTCCTAAGAGACCCTCCTACAAAAACATATCTCAATTTTTTCACAGTGATTTCATATTGAGAGATACATGCACATATTTACAGGCTATGTTTCAGACTCTGTAAAACTCTGTTTTACACATATTGTTGCAGAGCCTATTGTGCACAGCTGGAGAGGAATTTTAGGAAAATGAAAGAGGTTTATCTCAATAACATATTAATCCACAATAACCTCGTTCACCTTTTACATATATATTACGGATTGAGAAATAAAAATATATCATTGGACCCAGGGTTTGCAGAATTGTTGGAGCAGAATTCACAAAAAAAGGAAGCAGTTAGTGACTTGGATGCCTCATCATCAACTAAGAGTTGGATCAAATTCGAATTATCCTCTTTTTCATCACCTATCCATACAAAATAGTGCCAAATAGATGTATTAGTTTGAGTGTCCTTTACTTAAGTTTTATTTATGTAAAATAGTTGGAGAGATTTGTGAACTAATCTTGATATTTTTTCAAGATATTTTAGTTTAGAATTTGTATAAATACTTCACTCTTGGAAGTATTTTGGGTGGATTCTTCTACTTTGCTGTAACATTGATTTTTTGGAATAAAAGTGTTTTGGAGAAACTTCTTTGTGGCTTGCTGGATGATGATTTGAAGCTCAAGACTTTTTGCAGGATTCATGTGTCAGACTACAGTTCAATAAGTCTTTTCTATCCTATGTTTTAAGTTTTATATCTGTTTATAATATCACCGTGTTACATTTCTGAATAATTGACATAAGAGAATAAATCAGATCTTACTTAAGTGTACTCTGATTTCAATTTCGATTATTCCAAAATGTTTTCTTCTAAACTGGTTATAAGCAACAAAGTATTAAGTGCTCTTGTTTCGCTGGTTTAAACATTTTGATTACTATAGTAAAGAATTCTTAACTGCTCTTTATTTTTAATCATTCATTTTCTTTCTTTGAACATGTTGAAAGATTCTTAATTGCCTTTCATCCCTTCAAAATCCATTCCTTTCACTTTAATTTCTAAAAATTGTTCTCTGTTTGGCTATCTTGCCCTGCAAAGCCATCTTGTATATAGAATAGTAATCCAGTAAAGCCATCCTTTCGATTCTATAGCCCAATGGCCTGAATACTTAATCGTACCCTCAGTTGGCGGATTCCACCATTCAAATTCAAACCAAATTTCTTGGACTTATAACTAGCCTAAAAATTTCTAAGAACAAAGCTAAATTTTAAAGAGAGAGCCCTCTTTGGATACAGATTGGCTAGATTCTATATCTGAAGGTTGGTTAGTGGTTACCTTGGGTTTCTTTCCTTTTCTTACAACTTCAAGGAAGGCCTGAGTGATAACAGGGTGATGAAGATAATAGAGGGTATTGAATCCTGATTCTTGACATTGTGTTTAACTTGAATAACTCAAATGATTATAAATATCAGTCGATGAGTTATTTTTTCAAGTATGTCACTCAAAACTCTTATGTCAAAGCATTGTATGATGGCTAGCATTTGCTTGTTTCCGTTTCTTCAGTTTAATGTAAAAAGTATATTAATATATTGGAGCACGAATGATAACTACAATTTTTTGCTCTGCAGTATATCCTGCCCCAAGATTATGAAATTTTTTCTCAAGTGGAGCTATTTGGTTAGGCTGTAGGGTCAACCCTCTATAGGAGGAAGGGCCTGCAGTAAGAACTTACCATTTTGCAAGAGTTGAGGACGAATGCTGTTATGCAAGAGCTGAGGGCGAATGCTGTTCTGCAAGAGCTCAGGGCGAATGTTGAGGGCGAATGTTGTTCTGCAACAGCTGAGGGTGAATGCTGAAGGCAAATGCTGTTCTGCAAGAGCGGAGAGCGAATGCGCGCGTGATATTAGACGTTAATGTAGCACACATGTACATTTGAACACTAATAGATTTTTGTAGTTGAAATGCAATGCTTGTTTTCATTTAAATGTAGGGTTTTTAAAGCAGGGAGAAATAATGGCGGCCAAATTAATAAGCGTTTCTTTGGGAAAAATTTAAATCTTGTATTGGGTGATGAAGATAATAGAGGGTATTGAATCTTGATTCTTGACATCTAGAGAACCCTACATCCTAACACAATCCAATGGAATTGACCAAAAAAACCCAAATAGAGTCAACCCTACTATAGGAGGAAGGGCCTGCAGTAAGAACTTACCATTTTGCAAGAGCTGAGGGCGAATGCTGTTCTGCAAGAGCTGAGGGTGAACGCTGAGGGTGAATGCTGAGAGAAAATGCTGTTCTGCAAGAGCTGAGGGCGAATGTTGTTTTGCAAGAGCAGAGGGTGAATGTGCGCGTGATATCAGACGTTAATGTAGCTATTGCGACGGATATGAAACGATAAAATATTTTTTATGTAGCGCGCATATAAGTTTCATATTTGTATTTAGCGCGCATATAAGTGTCATTATACCGACGGCGGAAAAGGCGTCGCTATTGCGACGAAGGCCTCCAAACGTTGCAATTACGACACTTAGACATTGTGTCACACTTGCAGTCGTCGCAATAGCGACGCGTTGGGCCATAGTGTCGCAAGTGCGACGTCTTCCTCCAAACGTCACAATTGTGACACTTTTCTAAGTGTCGGTATTGCGACACTTTTCTATAAACGTCGGTATAGCGACAGTTTCGGGCGGGATGGAAAAAAATTGGGGAAATTTCCGACATTTGGTCAAAAGCATCGGAACCAAGTGTCGGAATTTCTGCCAAATGTAGTAGTGTATTGTATCTCAAGAGGGGTTTAAGGTAGACCCTAACAAAATTAAAGCCATTAAGGAATGAAAAGTCCCCATAACCATAAAGTAGTTGTGAGGATTTCTCGGGTTAACAGGGTATTATCGCAAGTTTGTTAAGAATTATGGGAGAATAGCAACACCTATAACAAAATTATTGAAGAAAGATGCATTGTCATGGAATCCTAAAGCAACTAAGGCATTTGAACATCTTAAAGAGGCAATGTGCCAAGAACAGGTCTTAGGTACTCCAGGTTTCAAAAATACCTTTATTGTGGAATGTGATGCCTCAGGAAATAGAATTGGTGCTATTTTAATGTAATAAGGAATACCCATTTATTTTGAAAGCCGTCCAATAAAAAGAAAATATTTACAAAAAGCTATTTATGATAAGGAAATGTTAGAAATACTACATGCACTAAAGAAATGGTGACCTTACCTAATGGGTAGACACTTCAAGGTAAAACTGGTCATGATACTTTTAAATACTTTTTGGAACAAAGAATATCTTTAGAAGAGAAAAAAAAATGGGTCATAAAGATGTTGGGTTATTACTTTGAAATCATATAAAAAAAGGGAAGATAAATGTTCATGTTGCACTCTCAAGAAAGGATGAGGATGAGGAAGCATTTCTTTTTTCCATTTCTATTATCCAACCCAATTGGATAACCAAAGCAAGGGAGGAATGGAAGAATGAAGAAGAAGTATGGACACTCATTCAAAATTTACAGCAAGATCCCAGTACATTTGATACATTTAGTTTGAAAAATGATTCCTTATGGTACAAATATTACTTATATATTTGTAAGAATTCCTAACTAAAACAACATATTATTTTGGAATTGCACACCTCTCCCTTACGAGGACACTCGGGATTTTTAAAAACTTACCACAAGGTGAAGAAATATTTTTTTTAGAATGGCCTTAAATCTAATATTCAAAATTTTGTGGTGGAATGTTTGGTTTTCCAGAAAAGTAAATTTGAGACAATTAAGATCCCGAGTCTGCTACAACCTTTATCCATTCCAAATCAACATTGGGAGGAGGTTTCAATTTATTTTATCATAGGTTTACTTGAGTCTGAAGGAAAGGGCGTCATCATGGTGGTAGTTGATATACTTACCAAGTATGCACACTTTTGTGCATAATATCATCCATTTAAAGTGAGTATAGTTGGTACTGCATTTATGGAAACAATTCAAAAGGTACATGGAAACCCAAAGATTATTGTAAGTAATAGAGATCCCATATTTTTTTTAATTCTTTTTTTAATTGAAACGAGTATGGATTTTATTAGTAGGGGACTCCGAATAGCCGTAGCCTTACATCTTTCTGTGCAATTATTTTACATTTTCTGTTTCCAGCAATTTTCGAATTTCATGGAATACAAATTGTTTCTGGACCTCCGCCATTTGTACTTAGATCTCCTTGGGCCAAGAGACAGCCTTTGTTGGCATAGAAGTCTGCCTCTTTGTTTGATTCTCTGAGGATGTGGTAGAAATTGAAGGAAGTGAAGTCTTGGATGAGATATCTCAGCCTTTGCAGATTCTTGTTTAAACTAGCTTCATTGAATTGGCCTTGTGTATGTATTATTTTAATCAGGATTTTTGAGTCTCCGAATGCTTGCAGCTTCCGATGTCCTCTTTCTTTGGCTATTTGGAAAAATTTAATAGGCTAAGAATTTCTGCTTGATTGTTAGTTCGCTGGCCTAGACCCCAACTGAAGGTTTCTATGATGTCTCCATCAGGAGAGTATATGAGTCCTCCAGCTCCTGCTGTCCCAGGGTTACCTTTAGAGGCACCATCAAAAAAGACTGTTGTTATTCCTTGCTTCCTCCACCAATTCTGAAAAGCTTCATCCTTTTCTCTTAGCCTCCACTCAGGATTTCTGAGGGGTTTTTTTGTGCTGTGTGTCCGCTGGATGAATGCTTTAATGCCAAGCCAATTATTTTCCTCTTGTTGCATCGAATTGTCCTCTTTGATTTCCTGGGAATTCAAAATTTCTAGAAGGAGTCCTTTTGCTTTTTCTGCTACCATGTTGGGGGTCCAAGTTACATTATTAAATATCTGCTCATTTCTAGCTAGCCAAAGCTTCCAGCACACTAACTTGGGGAGAGTGATCCAGATTCTGGCCCATGATGAGTTTAGGGAGAGCGACGAGTATCACTCTTTCCATGAGAGGAATAAGTACACAACGGAAGTTTTAGTGGGGATTACAACTTTTAATCCTTGAAGAGTATGGATCCAAACTCTGTTTGCATACGGGAATTCAACAAATAAATGATCCAGGGTTTCCATGGCTTCTTTGCAGAGTGTGCACCTATGCGGTCCTGCAATGTTTCTTTTCATAAGGTTTTCACCGGTTAGGATCTTTCTATGCATTAGGGTCCAGAAGAAGAAGTTTACCTTGGGCAACGCCATTGGATCCCATACCTCTTTCCAAAATTTTGCTGCGTGAATTCGGTCTTTGTGTGTTTGCAACAATTCATATCCTTTGGCTGGGGTGCATGCTCCTGTAGGTCCCCATCCCCATTTGTCCTTTTCTGATTTATGCATCGGGGCAACCTCACAAAGTTCCTGTTTGAGCATTTCTAATTGCCACAGAAGGTGAGCTGGGATGTCTCTGAATTCCCAATCAATCCAGAGCCCAGGCTCGTTCCACTTTGAAATATCATAAAGTGTCTTGTACCCTCTATTTTCTAAATACTCGCATATCTCATGCACTCTGTATTGTGTGTCAAGTGGCAAATGTCCCATTATACTATCAGTCAGCAGCTTGACTCGTTTCCCATTCCTTGGGATTCGATATAAATTCCGGGTGAAATAACTCTTCCCTTTAGTACATAACTGTCATAACAGCGAGCTCTTTTTGCTGTTTGCGGTCTGCAAGTTTCTTAGATTTGCATTTGGGAGGTATTTATGCCTCAAAGTTGTGCTGACGGGATGATTGGGGTCTCTGTGAAGTTTCCAGAGTATTTTTCATCCCATAGATACGTTGGCAGAGTCCGGATCTCGAATTTGACGGCCTCCTTCCTTCAAAGTTTGCTTTTCTACCTCCCATTTCACTAGATGAAATTTCCTCTGATTTCCTTTGCCTCCTTGCCACAGAAAATCCCTAATGATTTATTTATCTGTCCTGAAATCGACTTGGGAGCCATCAGGTAAGACGCTTGATAAATTGGCATAGATGACAACACTGATTTTATAAGGGTTAATTTGCCTTCATGAGTTAGCCATTGACCACCCCATGCAGCTATTTTACCTCTGATTTTTGTAATTACTCCTTCCCACAGATTAACTTTGTTTGTGCCTAGTGTTAGTGGCAGTCCAAGATAGTTGATTTTTTCCCATTTTGTGTATCCATTAAAACCCAAGTTGTTTTCTATGTTTTGAGTTTCTTCCTCCTTTGTATTCCAACTATAAACTGCACTTTTCCTTTCACTGATTAGAGCTCCAGATGCTTTACAATATGCTTGGAGAGTATTTTTGAATGCAAATCCTATTCTAGATGAAGCTCCACCCAGCATGAGGGAGTCATCCGCGAACAGTGCATGATTTATTGCTTTAAGGTCCTTTGTTATTTTTAAACATGGGGCTATTCCTGTTATCATATCAAGCTCTAGCTTTCTACTCAACGTGTCTGCCATTAAGATGTAGAGGAAAGGGGAAAGGGGACATCCTTGTCTCAACCCCCTCGTGGCTTGGAAGAAATTAGCTGGCCTCCCATTGACCAAAGGTGCAATCCATGGATTACTGGTGCATGCTTGAATCAAATTAAAAAACTCGTGATCAAATCCAAAGGCTATTAGAACTTGATAAAGATAGGACAACTTGACTCTGTCAAAGGCATTAGCCATGTCTAACTTGATCAACATACCTTTCTCCTTTCTAAGATTGCTGGAATGCATGACTTCCTGGACTTGGATTACATTGTCCAGGATATGTCTCCCGATGACGAAGCCCCCTTGCGAATCTGATATAAGTTTTCTCAGCAGTGGCTTGATTCTATTTGCAAGAAGTTTTGCAATAATTTTATATGAGGCGTTGCACAAAGAGATTGGTCTGAACCTATCAAAGGAGGAGGGGTTTGTCTCTTTCAGAATTAAAGCGAGGAAGGTTGAGTTGGTGCTACCTCCCATTTTTGCTTTCTTCAAGAATCCTTTAATCATTCTAATTAGATATTTTTTTATTATATCCCAGCATATCCTGTAGAAGTGAATAGAGAACCCATCTAGCCCAGGGGCTTTTTCTAGATTCATGGACCAAATTATATTGCTAATTTCTTCTTCATTTGTTTGCTTCAATAATGCTGTATTGTCCTCTGAGGTGACCAATGCCGGAATTTTCTTCAGGAATTCTTTTTTATCTTCGTCACAGTCCTCATTCTCTTTGCTGAAGAGATGGTGGAAATGTGATACTGCAGCTGATTTAATCTGTTCTATTCCTTTGCAAAGTCTCCCGTCAGAGGAAGTGATCTATGAGATGTGATTCCTGGAGAGCCTAGTTCTACATTGTCGATGAAAGTATGATGTATTCCTATCTCCAGCTTCTAGCCAGAGACTCTGGGACTTTAGTCTTCAGTACTCTTCTTCATTTCTAAAGGAGAGGAATGTTTTGCATTGGGAAACTTGCTCCTTTTCTAATTCTGTTTGGTTTATATCAATTGTGTCCATTGCGCTTTGCAGAATTTCTAGTTGTTGCACTTCCTCGATTCTTGTGTATTTGGGTGTATTTGTTGGAAGTTTACTCCATTCCTTGAGAGCCCTTTTGTGTTGCTTTTAATTTTTGTTCCCATACATAATTGGGAGAGCCATTAACTGTGGTGTTCCATGCCATTTGGACCATCTCTTCAAAGCCACTCTTTCCATTCCACAGAGGGATAAATCTGAATGGGATTGGCCCCAAATACTCTTCCTCCTCAAGCAATAGCCGGATGGGTTTATGATCCGAGGTGAGCTTTGGGAGGATGGATGATGAAATGAGCTTCCATTCCAACAACATTGTGCTTTGGACCAAGAACCTGTCCAATCTAGCGGATATATGGTCTTCCCCTGTCCTGTTATTTGTCCAGGTATAAAGCCCTTTTTTTGGTTTAAAGTCCAATAGATCCGATTATTGTATCATGTCTTCTACTACCTGAAGCATCTGATCTTTGCTGTTCCTGCCCCCTCTCTTTTCTTTTTCATTCACTACTAGATTTAGATCTCCAGCTATGATTATATTGTTTGGAGAATTCAGTTGCAAAAACTCATTTAATGTTTTCCAACAGTCTTTCTTTTCAGAATACAATACTGGAACATATAGATTGAATAGTGTAGTGGTTAACTTACTTTATATGTGCTTCAGCTTAGTGAAACACCAGTGTTGTGTGTTGTGTGAATTGACGAGCCTGAATTGATCTTCCTTCCACAGGGTTGCTATTCCACCCGAGGAACCTCTTGCACTTATTGCTTTTCTTGTGTTCTTCTGCCATTTCTTTTTCTGATCTCAAGAAGGGCTTCCCCTTCAATTTTTGTCTCTTGGAGCATTAGGATGTCTGCAGGTTCCACTTTCATAAGGTCTTTGACCGCTTCTATTTTCATAGGATTCCCGAGCACTCTGCAATTCCAAGAGACTATTCTCATTACTTACTGTTCGGGGAAGTTTGGCCTCCTCCTTTTGGCAGCCTTGTCCTTGTGTTTCTGCTGATTGAAATTTCTATGGTGGGTTGACTTCCTTGGGTCTTTTGTCTTTCCGCTTCTTCCTCCCTCACTTCTCTGCGAGACTTTCTTCCTGCTCTTTTGGCCGGCCTTTCTATGATCTCGTCCTCCGAGGAGCTAGGAGAATCATACACTTTCTTTCTTGCTACATCGGCATATGAGGGAAGGGAGCTACTTCGGGGGTATGCCCTTTCTCCTCTCCTCCTTTCCGGATAGGGGAGGATCTTGATTGATTGCTGCTGTTCCTGTTTGCTTCTGGAGTTTCTATGCCCTTACTAGAATCTTCATTTTGATCTCCTGATTTCGGGGTAGGGATGTTGTTCCTGTTTGCTTCTGGGATTTCTATGGCCTTGCTGGATTCTACATTTTGATCTCTTGAGTTTGATGTGGGGATGAAGGTCCCATATTTTTTTTCTCGCCCCTTTGGGTTGGGGTTATTTCCTTTTGGAATTATTTTGGTTTTGGGTTTTGCTATCCCTGCTTTCTGCACTGTGGTCCATTGTTCTGCTTTCGCATTCTTGCTCTTCTCTACTTCCTTTTTTTTACAGTGTCTGGTGAAGTGACCATAGCCATGGAAGTGCCAACATTTGAAGGGTAGCTTCTCGCAATCAAGTTCCTGGATGTGTGACCATTCAGCTGCTGTCAATTTGATTGCCTCTGGTAACCCTACCTCCAGATCAACCTCCACACATATCCATGCGCAGGAGAATTGATCTTTTCGAACAGCTTGATCGATATACCTTCCAAGCGAGTTGCCGATAGCCTGAAGAGATTTTTGGTTCCAGCAATGAAGAGGGAGATGAGGTAGACGGACCCATATTGGAACAGCAGACGGAACATCCTGGGCTGGGTCAAAGTCAGGGGTCCATTTGTTCAAATATAAACCCTGAGGCCCCATGAAGTAAGGACCATTTCTGAAAATGAGGTTTTTGTCGTCCGAGCTTTCAAACACGAACACATAGAAGCCTTTTCCAACAAAATGGCTCTTAATTCCTTCAGAAACTAGCGGCGTCCCGTTTCTCTGCACCCAAGCTTCAACGGATTTGGGAGAGGGCCAGAGCCCGGTAAATTTTCCAATGAGCCCTCTGTCTACTAGATTGACTGCAGATTTGCAAGTCTCTGCTATTGGCAGTTCAAATATTGGGATGCTATCCAACTTTTTAACAAACTTCTGCTGAGCTTCAGAGATTGGTCTTTTGTGAGAACCTGCGATGAGGTTCCTGAAGGCAAGCAGTTCGGGCAAGGGAGGGCTAGGATCAGCTCCCCCGCTGGCCTCCATTGGAGCTGAACCCAGAGCAAGAGCGATGGCGATGATGGCGGCACGAAGCTAGGTCACGCAGCCGGCATTTTTTAGTAATAGAGATCCCATTTTCTTGGAATTTTTTGGCCATAATTATTTTCTTGTTTGGATACTGAACTAGCTCATAGCTCATCTTATCATGTTCAATCCGATGCGAAAACTGAGATAGTGAACAACTGTTTTGAAGGATATCTTCATTGCTTTGTATCTGATAAATAAACACAATGGGTAAATTGGTTACCTTGGCTGAATGGTGGTATAACACTTCCTTCCACACTGCAAAAAAAATGAACCCATTATGGCACTTTATGGATATCATTCGTCGTCCATCACATCATATTTAAGAGAGAATTATAAGGTTCAAGCAGTGGAAGATCACATCAAGCATCAAAAACAAGTTCTCCAACTCTTAAAGGATAACCTAAATTTGGCACAAAATTGAATGAAACAACATGTAGATCAACATTGCAGTGAGAGAATTTTTGATGTAGTCGACTGGGTATTTTTACGACTACAACCATACAAACAAATGTCCCTGAAGAAAGCTAAGAAGGATAATAAATTATCACAAAATTATTATTGTCCTTACAAGGTGTTGCAAAATATTGGTACTATGACATACAAATTGGAGATTCCTAGATCTTCCCGAGTGCACCTAGTTTTTCATGTTTCATGCTTAAAGAAGGTTATAGGTGACAAAATTCCGGTTCAAACAATATTTCCAAAACTTGATGAGGAAGGAAAAATCATATTGGAACCTGAAGCAGTCACGAAAATAAGAACTCGATAGCTACGAAATCGATCAATTTCATAGTATCTCATCAAGTGGAAGAACTTACCCACTGAATATTGCACATGGGAGGACGATAATTTTATACAAAAGCATCCAAAACTACTCAAGCATTGAGGACAATACTTTTTTGAAGGAGAGGGGCATGTTAGGGCCCTATATCACTAGTGTAGTCCCTTATTGTTATTAGTGTAGCCCCATTATTGTTATTAACGTACCCATGTAGTCCCCATATTGTTATTATTGTGCCCTTACATTATTATTGTTAGGCCGACTAGGATTATATTGTGACCCCATGGACTACTATATATAGAAAGGAGGTTTTTTTCATTTGTATCATCCAAGAATTTTTCATTTATGTAAAGTAAATGAGGTTGCCCCCTCGAAGTGGCTGATTTCTAAGTCATTGATCTCTCTTTTCTTCGATTTTGTGAGTTGGTTTCATAATAATATTCCCAAACAAAATTGAAATCAACTGACCTCTGCACAAATTGCTCCCTCCCATATCCCCAAACACCCAACCATGTAGCCAAACATTGCATCACATTTCAGTCACCCTATTAACTACATTCATCACACATACTTGTTGAAGCCGCAAATTTCGTTACAACAATATAGGGGATGACCACCCAGTCAGGACCTTAAAGTAGCTCCTTTTCCATTTGGAATGGTGGTTCCGACTAGTTTAACTAGGTCCAATTACCTTTTCTCAATCTCTAATGGCTTAAAATATGACTTTTGTCTACTAATGGGAAAGATACATCAGATCATTTATTTTGCTGATTAGGAAAGAAAGTGATCTTAAAGCTAATTTGGGGCTTAGCCAAACTACAACTAAAGTTTTTCCTCTTTAGGAAGAGGACTTCTATGAATGTAGAATTAAATCTAAATGTAAGAAAAAAGGAAAATTATCCTAATCCTATCTCAATTAGGCAGATATAGATCTAACCCAACCAAGAGCAAGAAATTTTAAATAATTGGGATTTAAATATGTCTAGCTTATAATTAATATCAAGCTAAAAAATTATTTAAATTAACTGACATTATGAATACCGAAACACATCTTATTCAGAGATCTCTCAACTAAGATAATCAACCAACAAAATTTAGGAAATAGTTCACAAAAATGATATTGCTTGTTAAATTAGTAATTTGAATAATTAAACAATAATATGCGGAAAATTTTCATAATATAACATTGTTTATTTAGTCAATATTAAAAGACATATTTCTAAGTAAATAGTTACTCAGAAATCAGAATTCATCCCATAAGAATAGAGATAAATGACAACATATAATTGAGGCAAATTACTCATACCGATAAAAGTGCGCAAATATGAATAAAATGACACATTTCTCCTATCATAAAATGAAACCTATTAGTGTCAGTATTTTCATCCTGCCATCAATGATCAAAATCCTCTTTTCATATCATTTTAGGATTCCCACTTAAAATTTTTTTATCATTCCACTAGGTCATGCAAAAAATTAGTCATTGATGGTAGCCCTAGTCCAAAAACATCACTCTTCTTCAAATTTGATTACTTGCTGGCATAGTTTCATCCCTTGTTGACTATACACCATCCATAAAGTCAATATTAGTCTTTTCATCTTGAAATTCAGTCCTTCAAGGTCTCATTAGGTCTTTTAGGGTTTTTCAAGGTTTCATTATGTCATTAGGGTTTGCAAGGTCCAATAAAAATTCATTTCCATTGTATAAGACCAACAATTAAAGAGTGATCCAATAAACATCTCTTCACCATGCGAAGATGAATTGTAAAGAGAAATGCTTGTTTCAACATGTAATTCTGGTTTTCAGATGTAATTTTTATATTTTTATTATGTAATTTTATGTCTTTCAAAATGTAATAATTTCACCATCCCAAGCTGCTAACTCAGTGTTCCAAATATTCCAAAGCACTAAAAAGTCAAATTCAAAGAAGTCTCAAAGTCATCAAAAGATCAAATTTTCAAAGGAAAGAGTTAAGTAAAGGGTTAAGTTTCAAAAGGTGAAGTGAATAACAAAGGAATAAAGTGGGTCCCAAGGCCCAAATCATCAATTCCATGAAGTATAAAGACCACCAAATCATCCCATTCAAACTCATTTTCACATCTAAATGTTGAGTTTGAACTCCCTCAGCTTGAAGAAGTCAATTTGCAGAGTCAGAGGTGAAAATTTTCCTATGACTATGCGTAGGCAAGTGGCACTGTGCATAAGAGAGAGGCGCTATGCGTAGGGAATTTGTCACTAACTTTTTTACCTCAGGCACTGCGCTCTTGGGCAAGGCATTGTGGTTTTTCCCAGTGTGCTACACTTATGCCCAAAAAGCTCTAGAAGCCACAAAACACCCTCAAACCTTCTCAAACTTTCAAAAAAGGATTCTTTCCTCCTTTATCAAGTAAGTAATCCAAAAATATTTGCCTCCTTGCCTTCTTAAGTGTCATTTTTTATGATGGTTTTATTCATAAGAAAAATTAACTAAGTGTCTAGTGGAAAACCATAGTATCACTCCCTCACTCTCAATTTATAGCCTATAAACCCTACAATACCTTCCTACATCACTATTAAACCCATCCCTACCCCTAAACTACTCTTTCCAAATCCCTAGATCCCTTCCCTATAAAAGCCTAAGTCCTAGGCCACTAAAATTCCTAGGCAACCACTACCCCAAACTTGTAATCCAATTATCATTTTCAACTCCCTAAGTATCTTGGCCTCTCATCACCCCCTAAAGTTTCCTAACCCCTACTCCCTAGTTCTATCCCCATTCCCATTTCCTCCCCTAGGGTTTCTAGACCAAGACATCATGGAATAAGATAGAGACTATATGGAAGAGGAGAAAGATAGGAATAGGAGGAAGATAGATTGGAGGAGGAGGACAGACAACAGAGAAGGCCACACAAAGGAGGGAGAATCCTAAGGCTGGAGCCCACCAACACTAGAGAAATGATAGCCTCACCAATGATAATTTCATGCTTTCAGTATGTTGGTTGCCTTGAGTTTTGTAACATAATTGAAAGGGTACAACATCACCCTGTTTTGAGCAGACTCTTTAGTGTAAACCTCAAAGACAATAAAGTAAAACTAGTAGGTGTGACTTTCACAGTGTCTACATCCATCATTGCTGCTGCCACAGGGATTCCAAACATGGGTGAGAGGTGGTTCAAATCCAAATATTTGGAGGGTCAGTACTATGAGCCATTCATAAAATCAGTGTACAGAAATGAGAGGAAGAGTGTCTTTGCTTTCAACTATCTTCTTAATAGGTATTCCCCCATGATGAAGATCATCATGAAGTATTTATGTTGTGAAGGGAGGTCCTCTCTACTTTACACTTATCACATAAGACTCCTCACGCACTTCAAAAGAGTTAAATTGCTCAATATCCCATATTTTTTATTCAGAGGCATAGAAAAATGGCATAATTTGTGCAAAAAAGAGAGTTGACCAATAGATGAATAGTATTTTCCACCACTCCTTGATTAAAATCATTTTACTCCATCAGTTTAACCAGTTGAAAATTTCATGGGATACATTCATAGAAAATGACATCTTCACTGCTTTACAAGTTCCACATGCTGAAGATGTGCCTTCTTCATCTCACCCTACTACATATATGCCTCCACATCAGCCCAGAGTGCCTACCATTTCATCACCATCACCACCATCACCACCATCATCACCATTTCATAAGCAGCATGAATCACCTAACATAGTTGAGTTCAGCAAGCCTAAAGAGGCTGAAAAGAGCTCTAGAACTAGAGAGACAAAAGGAGGTTGAGCTTGCTAATCAACTCACATTGAATGAATAGTTTGCCATCATTGTAAATGAAAACCGTGGGAAATGGCTTGATATGGAAAAAAAACATCTTGAGAAGCTCTTGGAGAAGGAAAAAAAGGACAACGACATATTGAGAAAGAGGGAAAAACATTAATTCAAGAAAAATCAAATTGCAATCTCAAAACTAAAAAAGGCCACATCAAGACTTGAAACACTGACCAAGAAAAATGAAGGGGACAAGCCTGATATTATTGCTGAGGCATCTCTCATATCCTAGTACACTTCATCAACATCTTAGAACAAAAAATTTGAAGAAATTTGGGCAAATTTTGAAATTTTTGGGAAATTTTGTGTGTTTTGGAAATTTGACACAGTAAAATTGGCAAAAGTGTAGTGCCCTACGCGCTGTTCTTTTCTATGGACCTCCAATGGAGAAACTAAAATAACCATTGAATTCAGAAGGCCAAGTATAGTCAGAAAAACGTCTTTAAAATTTTGTTTTGGGTCAAAGAGGCAGTCAAAAGGTAAAAAAACATTAAAAAATGACCTTTTTGCCCTGTTTTGGAGGCTGGCGTTGTGATTTTAACCAGTCTTGGGAGAATGAATTTTTGGAGGGTCAAACCATGACCATTTTGGAAACTGGGCACAAATATGGAAACTAGATAGGACAAGCTTTCTAATGAGCTATCCTATGCTCAATTTGGACACCTATAACCCCATAAAAAGTGAATATGAAGATGGCACTATTCTTAGGACAGTGGCACTGCGCATAGGACACATTTTCTCAGTTTGCTGATAGTTTTCAATTTTCTCAAATTTTTCCAGTTTAACCATGGTCAATGGGATTTTTACCAATGTAAATCATGAATGTAAAATTAATTATGATGTAGTTGACTTACCTAGGGAAAATTCATTAAGTGAAAAGTTTTGATGACATGTAATGAATCACTTTGCACAAAGTGAGGGATGAGTCAGTTTGACCTCCCTACGCTCTAGTTATTCAACTCGATTTTTGGTGGAACACCTCCTCAACTTAGGAATTCGACCCCTGAGGTTGAGAGAGGTTGTTTGAGGTCTATATCATGTACTTCTTGAATCATTTCACAGGGAGGTAGTTGGATGTTGTGGCATTGATCAAAGACTCTAGTGTAATCAATATTTGGAAGGAAATTAATGAAAGAGTTACAGCTATTTCTTTGGGATACCTATGGTATAGAAATTTAACATTGTTTCTTCTTATGCTACATATGTATGAATGATTTTTTTCATGATCCATTTCATTTCTATTGCATGTTGATTTTCAAGTTGATAAGAAAAATTCATCTCTTATGCTCTACCTTTGGGAAAATATTCATAGTTTGTTCATCTTCTCCAGTTTAGAAAGAATTCATGCTTTGCCTTGCTCTTTCTAGCTCTTGATTAGTCTGATCCATCCCACCTTGAAACCCTAAAGTGTTAGGTTTTCTACCTACCTTGCCCCATTGAATATCTACAACCTTAATCTTATTTTCCTTGACCTAGCCTCTTTGACCTACTTCACCCATCCAACAAAACTAATTCATAAAACAAACCCCTGTAATCATACCTAGCCTAAAACCCAAATTTATCCAACCCTATTGGTTGTGACTTAGTGGAGAGAGCCCTCTCCGGTGTGGTAGGGCTAGCTACTGAGCTAAAATATTGGTTTGTGGTTACCTTTGTTTGGACTCTTTCTCAACCTTAAAGATCTGGTGGAGTGATTAAAAAACTAGTATTTAAAATAATAGTATTTATAAATACCAATTTATTGAAACCATTTTTAATGAATCCGGTCTCCAATCAGTCCTTTATGAAGCTTTCATTTATGCTTTTAACACAAGAGCCGTAGAAGTAGAAACTTTTCCCCTCATGCATGATTCAAAATACAAAGGAAGAATCCTCAATAATACCCAGATCTAAGTTTTCTCTCCTCTACCCTACACCTCTAAATCCTCTAGAAAATAGTGCCATTAAGAATTCTAGAATTACAGAGAAGAGGAGCTCCTATTACATTCTACAATTTTCTATTTATAATATTTACAAAGGATTTCTTCAGAAGAAAGTTTGTTGAAGAGTGGTTATGCTCAATCAATTTTCATTGGTTCAAAATCATATTCTTCAATTGTTGGAGCATTTTCATTGATTAAGATCTTATTTTCCTCACCTCTTCAAATGTTTTCCTGCAAAAACAAATAACAAAAAAATTAAAATGTAAAAATAAAATCAAAATGCCAAATATGGAATTAAAATAAATCCACTCAACACTTAATTAAATAAATGAATTTAATGGGCGAAAACCCTAGCGATCGACCTCTGAGTTGTAGGTTCGATGGCGGCGTCTGCATCCCTGGGTGGGCTTGGATCTCTCGGTTCGAGGCACTAGGTTTCTATTAGTGGAAGATGGGTCCCTCATATGGTGATGGCGGGACACTGCTTGTCTCATAGGTTTTCGATATGTTCCCGGCGCTGTTATTTTGGGTCCTGCGATTTGGATAGTTTACGGTTTGATCAGGGCTTCTGTTTGACCGGCTATCGTGGTTGTATCCCACATTTCGTTGGAATATTTACTTGGTTGCTATCAGTTTGGGGAGAGTGACAGACTCGGACTGGGGTTTTCTCTCATCTATTGCTGGGATTGAGATGGGCACATCATTATATTTGTCCTGAGATTATCTTCACTGCTTTGCTAACTCACTGTTTTGGGTGGGGTCATTCGGGTCTGTGGACCCTGATCAGAGTTTGTTTTGGTCATTCATCGGGCCCCTATTTCATTTTGGCGGTTGCACCAAAAATGACACTGCTGTCTATGCTCTGTCGGTTGGACCGGTTAACCTTCACCATTTTTCTTGGGGGTTTTGACCTCCCACTGCAGGTGCTTCACGGTTATTGCCTGGCCGTTCACTCTCTACAATGAGTCACTATGATGACGAGGTGGACTATTCGGAGGACCCTCTAGAGGGGGTCGATATTTGGGGACTTGATGCACACAGTGAGGTGGCCAATATGTCCGACCTGGACCCGTCTCCTGAGGTGGAGGTTCCTGCTCCGTCCAATTTGGCTAGCATGGAGGGCTGCAACACGCCCTCGGGAAACCTTGCGCTATTCACATTTGACTCGCCCTCGGATGCAGATATTGGACCTTTGGATTTCTCCCAGGCTGGACATGACACCCTGACGTGTGCTGCTATCGAGTGCTCAGAGCATTTCTCGGAGGCGGTTTATCAAGATATCGGTGATGCATCCTGGTCTTTGGCTCAACTGAGAATTGGGGGCCCTCTCCCTCAATGGTTTACCACACAAAGCCCTACTGACCTTGGCGGAGTGGCACATATTGACTTGGCTTCCACTGGACCATCGGTGGTCTCGGGGGTGTTTGCCAATATTCTGGAGGACCTCTCCATACCAGAGAAGATTTGTACATCCTCAGAATCTGATACCTCTGTTGGGCCGGGGCAGGGCTGCTACAAAGCCAAGAAACAACACAGGGTCACCAAGAATAAAATCAGCTATATCACAAAATTTTGTAGTGAGAGCGGTATGGTGGATTGGGGCCTTATTGCGGCTAAGAGTCTTGTGAGGAAGGTCCGCGGCTGAAAATAGTCCACGACTAGGCTTCAGCGGTGGACTCGTGAGATCTGGAGTGAGACGCTTGATGTTCTACTGGAAGTCCAGGTACTCACCAAAGGATGGTTCTCTCTCTCATTTGATCGCCCTGATCAATCGGATTGGGCACTCAAGCATTATTGGCATCTTGAGATGCACCCGGTCTACCTCAAGAGGTGGGTTCCTCTGTTCAACCCCAAAAAGGAGAATGCGGGAGCAGGCCCCATCTGGATGAGGCTGCCGGGTCTGCCACTGCAATTTTGGAGCGAATCTGCACTCAGGAACATTGGAGGACACTTTGGCCTATACTTGGACCATGACTGATCCTACATGACATTGGGTAGTCGGGTAGTGGCTCGAATCTTGATTTTCCTGGACACTCGGGATGGTCTCTATGAAAACTTCAACATGCTATTTGATGGGATGATGTGGCAACAACCACTAGACTACGAGGGTGTGCCATTTCGATGCAGGAAGTGTCATGAGGTGGGACACTTGTAGAAAGAATGTCCAAAGAAGGGTTTTGGCAGGTAGGCTACAAAGAAATCCTGTTCGACTGGAACACAAACTGTGCTGGTGAATAGTTCAGTGCTGGGCTTTGCTGATGCACCGTTGTTGACCCCTGATACCCCGAGAGATGCTGGGCTGGTGCAGACTGAGCTCCCATCGTGGAATATCTCGCATCCCAGATCACGCCCTCAGGTTACGTTGGCGCCTCCTCAGTGGACCTCACCTATCCCGGGTACTCTTCCTTCTACTGTCTCCTTATTTACTGATTGCAATCTAGTCTTACCATCTAGCACTATTCTTGACACTACATCTGGCAATGTTGTAATCAATTAGTCCTCTTCTTCTACTATTACTCGCATATCATCAACTCTGTCTGGCCAAACACTGAAACTCCCCTCGATATGCTACACCATCGCTATGACTCCTCCGTCATCCACTCCCATAATTCACCACACCACTGCCGAACCCTCCTACTGCCACTCATCCTCCTCTTAAGAGACTCCTTCATCGCGTCATAACTATTATCTTAGATCCCTCTCACTTCCACACTCTGGTGAGACTTTTGGTATTGGGCCAGGTCAGGACTGTATACCCAATAAAACTCGTGGTAGACCTTCTGCATTGGCGAAGGAGATCAAAAGGGCCAATCTTGAAGTAGAAGCTGGCACTCAATCCTCTCTTATGCGGGTCCTTAGAGCTAGAAGACCCTTGTTGACAGTTACATCATGATTTTCCTCTCCTTCAATTGCAGGGGACTGGCCAACCTCGACAAGAGATTGGCCCTCAAGGAATTGATAGCACAAAAACCCTTTGACATTCTTTTTCTTCAGGAAACGCTTGGTGCAGGCTCTGCTATGAAGGCTACCTTGACTTCTTTTCTACCTGATTGAACCTTCATTACCCTGGATGCATTTGGGAGATCTGGGGGTTGTGCATTGGGTATTAATGACAGGACCACCCAGATGACAAATTGTTGGGGCCGGATTGGAGTACTGGCTATGAATGTCCTTTTTGGTAATTCAGAGGTGGAATTTACCTTGATCAACATTTATGGGCCCTGCACAAACAGAGAGAAATTCTAGACCTCCTTATTATCATGTTCTTTGCTAGATGAACCCCACATTATTTTGGGTGGTGATCTAAATTTCTCATTAGGTATTTCTGAATCTTGGGGCCCCCAAGCCACCCCAGATCCTTTGGCTGAGTTTTTCAACTCAATTCTCGGTGCCTCAAATCTTATTGACATTCAAACTACCAAGATCAAACCCACCTAGAGGAACAGAAGGACTGGCAATGCTGCTTTGGCTCGCAGATTAGACAGATTTCTCATCAAGCAGTCTCTCCTACCTATTATGACTCGTGCTCGTCAGTGGGTGGGGATGGGTGGAAAATCTGACCACTCTCCAATATTTCTGGAATTCGAGTGTGGCCCTAATAGGGCTCGTTCCCCTTTCAAATTCAATTCTCGTTGGTTGAGAGATCCTGAATTCCACCTGATGGTCACTCGGGCCTGGCAGCACTGTGGCCCTTTGAATGATCGTGATCCGGGTCGGATTATAAATGAAAATCTCAAACACATTAAAAACCTTACCATTCAGTGGGTTCGGAATAAAAAGAGATCGGAGAGGGAGGCTCTGCATAATATTGAAAATAAGATTTCCTGTCTTAACAATGCTGATTTGCTGGGGTATCGAACTGATGATACCAGGGAACAATTAAATGCTCTTGAAAACGAAAAAGCTAAATTTCTGAGACAAAATGAGGAAGACTGGAGGCTTAAAATCCGGGCTATTTGGTTACAGGTGGGTGACAAAAATACCAAATTCTTTTAGCAGCATGAAAATGGCCGAAGGGGTGCAAATGCCATCTGGGAACTGTCAGATAAGAATGGATTTACTGCGAGAACACAGTCTCAATTATTTGACCTGGGCACCAGAAATTTCACTAACCTTTATAGGGCATCTAATCGCATTGATCTTCTGGACATCATGCACATTACACAGCAATTCAAACGATTTGTGGAACAGGAG
Source organism: Pinus albicaulis (assembly GCA_034641835.2). NCBI lineage: Eukaryota > Viridiplantae > Streptophyta > Pinopsida > Pinales > Pinaceae > Pinus > Pinus albicaulis. The sequence continues at coordinate 986,277,354 of CM076577.1, read as the reverse complement.
CAGATGGATGATCTCAATGCACCGGTTACATTGGGTGAACTTGAAGGTGTATTGAAATGGTTCAAGCGGGACAAAAGCCCTGGGCCTGATGGCTGGCCCATTGATTTTTTCATCCATTTTTATGAACTCATATCTACTGACCTGTTGACTATGATTGAGGATAGCAGAGTGTGTGGCAGGATATATGATGGGTTCAATACCACTTTTATTGCTCTTATACCAAAATCGGACAAACCAACTAGTTTCAATGAGTATAGGCCCATATCTCTGTGTAATTGCATCTATAAGATCATATCTAAAATTATTGCAAACCGCATCAAGCCTTTCCTATCTACTCATATTGAAAAGGAACAATTTTCATTTCTGAATCATAGGCAAATTCATGAAGCTATTGGTACTGCCTAGGAAGCCCTTCACTCCATTAAGACCTTGCGCTAGAAATCCACCATACTCAAAATTGATCTAATAAAGGCATTTGATCAGGTCAACTGGAGCTACCTTCACCTCATATTAATCCACTCAGGCTTCCCTCATTTGTTTATAAACTAGATTATGGGCTATATTAGTCATGCCACTTTCAACATTTTAATCAATGGCACTGCATCTGATTTATTTCATGCGGGGCGGGGACTTCGACAGGGTTGTCCTCTCTCTCCATTATTATTTGTCTTGGTCATGGAGGGACTCTTTGTCCTCATAAAAAATGCAAAAGATAGGGGAGAACTACAAGGACTCCAGATCAATGATATACTACATCTCACTCATATTTTATTTGTGGACGATGTACTCATATTACTAAATGGTACTAGACAAGACTCTGGTCACTTTGATCTGCTACTGAATTGCTTCTGCAGGGCCATAGGTATGGCACCAAATCCACTATTATCATGACTGGTTGCTCGGGACTGGAACAAGGCACTTCACTGAACCTATTTGACTATGTTTGCATTGATATCAATGATGGACTCAAATATCTGGGGTATCATATTAAACCAAACAACTACAAGATTAAAGACTGGAACTGGATCATTGCCAAAATTGAATGCAGAATTAATGTCTGGTATAACAGATGGTTATCTAGGGCTGGCCGACTGATCCTCATCAAGTCCGTGTTGGAAGCTATTTCGGTCTATTGGATGACTCTGGCTTGGATACCTATTGGCATTACCAACAAAATCAAAAGGATTTGCAGACAATTCCTCTGGCGCAACCAGGAAAAGGCCTCCACATTTTCTTGGATTGCCTGGAATCGCATCAACATCCCAAAACAATGGGGAGGCTGGGGGTTAAAAGATCTGCATATTTGTTCGATGGCTCTAGCTGCTAAAATGTGCTGGCACTTAATCACGGGTCAGAGCCTCTGGAAAGATGTTATTGTGGCTAAATATATCTTGCCTCGGAACCCTCTCGATTGGATCCGAGGCAGCATTGGACAGACACCTGGTGCATCTATTATCTGGAAGGCTATCAACAAGGCGGCACACATCATACAACTTGGATTATCATGGAAAATTGGCACGGGTGCTATGGTCCGAATTGGTATTGATTCTTGGTCTGGTTGTGGAGATTATTACAAATTACCTGTTTTCATCACCGAACACCTTGCCCACAGGAAAATTTACTATCTTGCACAGATTGCAGACTTGGCACATTCCTCTTGGCGGGGCCAAGCCTGGTTAAGTGCAGCTGACCTCGAGATCCCTCAGGCTGGTTCCCGAATTTGGCAGAAATATATTTGGGCCCTAAAAGCTACAAAAATTCGCATCACTGGGCAGGCTGACAAATTAATATGGGTTGTTTCTCCTCATGGTCACTATGTTCCTAAACTCGGATACCTCACCCTAATTCGGCCCAAGGAACCCCCTATCAAAGCATGGTGGTGGCGTATTATTTGGAAATTAAAGGCCCCGCATAAACACAGAACCCTTTTCTGGTGCATTCTTAATCAATGTATACCCACCATGGATTTTCTCCACAGACGGGCATATCATGGGGCATCTCAATGCTATTACTGTCTTGCAAACTGTGAGGACACGACCCATTTATTCCTACTTTGCACTAGCATCAAAGATATCTGGTCTCGGGTCATCACTGGCCTGGGTTGTAATCATATCTGGCAGGGAGGTACTCTCATCGAAGCCTGGACGAATTGGTGGCAGCACTTTGTTAACAGCCCAAGAATGTGAAATCTCCCACTGATTGTGGCATGGGAGATTTGGATCGGATGCAACAAACAGATCTTCAGGGATATACCTATTGAATGTGACTGCATTTGCACTGCCTCTATTGCTACTTTCAATCTCATGCCCGTGGACAGTATTCTCAGCAAGCCTCCACTCGGAACACCTGAAATTATTGATCACAGTCGTGCATGGGCATATTTCGATGGTGCGTCCAATGCATCTGGCTGTGGTGGGGGTGCTATACTCTTTTTAAATGATCATCACCACTACTATATCAGAATGGGATTGGGACCCGGTACAAACAACTATGCCGAACTGCAACGCCTTAGACTTCTTCTGACATTTGCTCAGGACATTTACTGCAACTCCATCCAGATCTTTGGTGACTCACAAATTGTTATCAATTGGTTTAATAATCTTGCTCTATGTCACTCGCACACACTGTCTGCACTACTGCGAGAGGTTCATCATCTCAAAGTCCTATTTGACTCCATCTCAGTGTCACATATTTACAGGTCTCGGAACAAAGTGGCTGACAAATTATCCAAAGAAGCATCAGAGCTAAACTGGGGCACCTGGCACTTTACTGAACACTCAGGTGGATAGGTATACAGATATTTTCATCGGCCTTTTATAGAGGAGGCACCTGCATATATGGCTGTCTTGCTGTACAGTTTTATTGGGAGAATTTTGTGACTATCTCCCTGGATATTATTTATCAGCATGTACTTTACTATTATATGTTGTTTTTGTTTTTTTGATAGTAAGTTAAGCACCGAGCTTACTATGTGAACTTTGAAGTCATACTGAAAATATGTCACATTTTTTGGGACTGTTTTTACTGCCTGCATGTAGGCAAGTGGCAAATTTGCAATAGTCTTTAGATTGATTAGTAGCATACTTCCAGCATTATGTAACATGTAACCTATCTTAATGAAAAGTTACGAATTTTTTCTCTGTGAAAAAAAATTAAATAAATAATTGAAAATGAAATCTAAGCTTTCTATTGATGACTGTGATGATATAAGTGGTCAAGGATATCATTGACGAATGGATCTACACTCAGAAGAAGTTGTGGGCAAATGAAAATGCAGAAAATAAAACTCAGAAAATTAGTTTTGTTTAAAAATTCGGAGCTTGATCTTCTACTAAATTTTAGACATAATAAATGATCAAATTTGGAAATGAAACCACTTCAAAAATATTCTCCATGATTTTATCTATCTAACGAGCCATCCTGGCCTCATTTGGCCAAGTAAAACACCATTTATGAGTTTCCAAAGTTGGTATATTAAAATTTCCAGAATTCTGGAATTTCTGTTGTTTAGGCTAAAAATCAGAGTTTTTTAATTAATTTTTAATCCTAAATTAGATTACAGTTTTTTCTTAATTAAGATTAATTAATTGTAATTACATTTTTAATCTTAATTTATTATAAGCATAAATTAATTAATAAAAATTACCTAAAAGAAATTAATTAAAGTATAATAATATTATATTAATATTATAATTCAAATTATAATAAATATTAAAATTCTAATATAATTATTATAATACTAATATAATATTAATATAAAAAATTTAATTTTACAAACCTATTGGAATCAATCTCTAAATACATTTGTATATGCCATGGAGGGAGGAGGGAGTTAAGGAGTGAGTGGAAGGTGAGGCAGCATTAGGTAGGGTGAAGTGAAGTGGAGGAATAAAGAGTGGAATATGGAGGTTACGTTAGGATGAGGAGGGATAAGGAGGAAAGTATGGAGAGATAAGGAGTGGAGGGTGAGGTGTACGGTGACATGAGGGTGAGGTCACGGAGGGATAAGAAGGGCCACGAAACCTTATGTTAAAAATCTTAACCTAATGTATAAACCAAAATTCGCTCATTGCAATTTCACATTTTTTAAAATTGAGGTATTTGAGGTGTTTTACAAATTTTGCGATACACGATATAATTGCATATTTTTATCACACAATTTTTTTTATCGCATTTTTTGGAAGAAAAGATGTGAAGACAAGTGGGGTTCACGTGAAATTACATATTCTACAAATTGCACTACAACTAGTTTGCAATTTTGGGATTCGTGCCTTGGAAATTTGTTTTAAGATAACAAATTGAAGTAAATTACCAATATCTGAAACGTTTTTTCATCTATTGTATAATTTAGCTGGGTTATTTTGTAGGACCGTGAGTGAAAAATGAACTAAAAGTTAATATTTACAATGAATGAATATTTTAACTATGAAAATTGAAATATTGGTACATTTTATATCTTTTTCTAACCCAAGTGACACAAATTATCAATCTTTAAAGGAGTGCTATTTACAAACCGGTTGACCAAATGGAGTGAAACAAGTATCGTTGGAAAGCTTGTGAAAAATTGGATTCAATGAAAAAATCAAAATATAAATCCGATAAAAATGAAAAATGGTAAAATTTTAGGACAATTAATTTAATGAAAATCATAAAAGGTGCTTAGCCAAAAATTAATAAAAAGGGTCCCCATTATTCAAAGTAAAAATTTAAAAATGGGGGGTGTTGGGTTTTCCCTACAATAATGGCGACACATGAGAGAAGGACCAGTTATCTCAGATTTAAAAATAATGAACTTTAATTTACCCAAAGGTTAAAAATAATGGAAATCACAAAATAGTATAACAATAAAACATTTCCATAGGTCCCACATAAATAGATTAAGTAATATGAGTTTGTAAAGATGAGTGCTTAACGCAGACTCGAGCATACGTGATGAATCCAAATTTGGAAAAATTTATTTTAAAACTACCTCATATGAAAAATAAGAGAAGGTAGAGATAGAAGTTTTTGATAAAGCATATATCCATTTTATTATTGGTCTCTGACATCGCGTAGCTATCAGCGAGCCTGAACAGTACCCCGGCGAAGTTGTCTTTTATGCCATACAAGCCCAGTCCCGCTGCCAACGAGCGTTCATAGCCTCGAAAGGTTTACTTGTATTTCCCGTGCTTCCTCTTTTAATCACCCTTTTGATAAGCGCATTTGCGAAATTTTAGTTTATGATGTATTTGAGTGAAAGAGGTGGGATGGCGATAGAAATTTATGTTTAATGAACATAATACTTTCATGATTTTTACTCCAAATTATTTCCCTACAACTATCAATCAGAGGCTTTTATGTGGAGGGGTGGGAGGGATTCATTGTATTAAAATGAAATCAGTTCTTTCCTTGAAAAAGTAAACTCAATCACTTAAAAAGGATGTGTGTTCCTTCATGAATTTTTTTTAAAGTAAGAGGGTTTCATGGTTTCATAAAGATATGCCTCTAATGATAAATGAAATTTAGTTAAATGGATAGAGTAAAATATTTCCCATATATGTCAAAAATTGTAAGGTAAGAAAAAACCCTTTCACATAAATCATGGAAAAGTCACCAAAATCAAATAAAAAGAGAAAGCAAAAGGAAAATAATTCCTAAAGTAAAGTGAGAAAAGAAATCAACAAATAAAAAATAAAAAATGAAGAAAGCAAAAAACTAAAAGAAAAATAAAATTTAAAAGACAAACTCCAATAAGACCGCTTATATAAATTTCCCAATAAAGGATTATAAAAGAAAATAAGCATATGTATGTTCATTCCTATGTTGAAATTTATTTATTTTATCTTGCAGAGTTATAAAAAAGAATGAAGCTCTTTAAATGTAGAGGGTGAATAGCAATGATGATAGATAATACTATGAATGAGAAGCCTCTTTTTATTCTTCAAGACAAAACTAGTATAAAAGTATCTTAACTATTTTCTAATAAAAATAATGCTTCAAAGATATAGACTAAAGGTCCAAAAACTCCCCAATTTATCTGATCCGATGAGGATCATTACTGTTTTTTTCAAGAATCTCAAAGAGAAAAAAGAAAATGAATTTTCGAAAACTTCTCTTGTAGGGGTGCGAAAGGTTCATGAAGACCTGAAAAAACATAATTCAAGATAAAAAAAACTAAAACAAAAATGAAGAAATAAAAATAAGTGAAATTGGACACATGAAACTTACCATTGGAGAACTACATCTAACCTTACCTGAAAGGTATCATTTCCTCCAACAAAAGATAAACTTCTTCCTTTAATTTAGAATTAAAAGCATGAAGAATTATTGACCCAAAATCATTATTTATTGAATCCAAACTAAAGCAAGTAGTAAACTAAAGGAAAGTAATGTTTCATGTACAAGGAATAAAAACTAAATCAAATCCATCAGAAATGAGGATGAAGATATGCTTCTTTATGAATTGCAGCAATGAATGTTCTCTTTGATTTTTCCATTCTGAATTTATATCAACCCCAAAGTATTGAAGTTGATTTAAAATCCCAAAAAATGTAACAATATATGAAGAGGATTTGAAACATTATATAACAATTACGGAGAGAAATTCAGAATAAAAGAGAATTAGAATATGAATTAATCATCATATAGGTCACCTCCTTGCCTAATGTTTCACATTTGTGAGAATTTTTTCCATGCATAACTTTAAAAGCTACGACTTCCACCTTTTCCGATATGTGATTGAGTGTTTTCTATAATAATTAAAATATAATGGTGGAAAGACGAATATTGAAGTTTATTGTATCAAAAGATATTTAAGACAAAGCGTCATTTGAGTTTAGCTATGCGATATAATTATTGCGATGAAAATGTCGCGATATGAGCATGTGCGATGGGAAACTGCGATGGAGCGAATGCGATATCGGAGAATAGGCATATCGGAAGATTGAATCTATTCAATAAAGGAAATGCCAATATTAGTCTACGGATAGCGGAAATGCGATAAATGACATGGCACATTGGTGGGATCAGTTTTGGAATTTATAAGAAATCAACGATCGACAGATTTGACCACGGGATGTAACATTGTTGATATGCTGACTTGTGATGAAGAACAGAGATTTGCGATGAAGAACAGATCCAGTAGTTTTATTATATGGATTTAATTTCATATCAGATCAGAACTTTTAAACATATGCCCCAACCAAAATTTCGATTTATGAATGGACACGATAAATTTCAAAACCGAATTAAAATGTTGTATCGGATCCGAGGTTGTGTGGACATCACAAATTTTAGCGAGGTCATTTATCGGAGAATGAGCGAGAAGAAATGTTAGAGGAATTGCATCAGAGGTTTATTATTGGGAAGTAGTAAGAACTGCCTCCCATCAAATATTGCAATACAGATGCGATATCGAACGGAAAGGTTCATCGGAGATCATAGGGAATGGGCATATCGGGGGATCAAAGATATTTGGAGTATGCTCATTTCAGAACCTGCAATTTGCGAATTGCGTATATATGTGAGGAGGACGATTTATTTAAATTATTAAATTAAAAAAGAGAGCGATTATTTTAAATTTTCTTTTAAAGAAATAATCCTTGAATAATTCAATTAACTGTTGAAATATTTAATTGGAAGTAATTTTATCATAATTTTGTTATGAAGAAAGTTATGAAATATAATGATCTGATATGATTTCTCCGATAATTTATTAATACTTATCATGATTTCAGTGAATAGAAGAAAAATTAAATAACCCTCAAATTTTAGACGAAATCATAAATACTTCCCTGAACATGTTGCGGATTTGAAAAAGATCTGGCTGCTTATTTATCTCAGATCTACATAATCAAATTAATGAAAAAATGCAAACAAAACAAAATAGAAATAAGAAACAACCTTTGAAAATTTAAAACAAACAATAGATGGTGGTGAACATGCAAACACATACCTGGAAGAAATTGACTATAAATTTTACCTTATGAAGCTTCAAGTTCTTCAAAATTTGCATATGTTCAACATCACCTACTTATTTGATCTAAAATGCTAAGTAATGAGTTTTCAAATTGCATCCACCTCAAATTTATATTAGAGGAAAACAATGGTGAAAATGAGCTCTTTTTTCAGAAATCATTAAGAGTAAAAAATTGCCAAGTTATAGTGAATCCTTGGAATTTCTTCAATGTGATGAATTTTGAAAAACATGACAATTGAAGGCTTGACAGATATTTATGATCTGACTATTCAAGTGCCACTAAAATTCTCTAAGATTATTTTTTATAACTGAAATGGGATGCCCAAAATAAATCAGATTCATTACTTTCTTTATTGAAAATATGAAATAATGAAATAAATGAAAACAAAAAGGAAAATTAATCTATTCCTATTTATAACTTAATGAAGGAAACATGGCTAGGTATAGTCATGCTTCCAATGTAACCATGTAAGAATTTTAATTCCTGCATGTATGTACATTAGTAACAAAAATGAAAATATAATTAAACTAAGAAAACTAAATCTAAAAGAAATATGTACATTTATAGTTGGCAGTTTATTTATTATCACCTTCACTTGAAATGCCCTTTCCAACTGAATTTCGATTAATTCATAGAAATATAGATGGATTTCCATTATTGAGTGAGAGAGGTTTAAAAGAGAAGTTGACATGCCATTTTGTAGAAATTATCTTTAAAAAACAATCGTCTGTATGATTTTGTTAGTGTTATATTCAAGTGTTAAATTATTAACAATCTTCCATGAAAGAAAGCTTTCCAAATATCTTTCAAATGGATCAATGAAAAACGGATGGAAGTGCGATAGATCCAATAGAAGATTATTATTTAAATTAGATTTATGGTCATATTGTGAAAAAATACTCTCTTGTTGGCACTACTTTCGAGAAGAAATAAGTAATTGATAAGAAACAGACATCAATTGAAATTCAAGTTTAATAGCCCTTTATTTTCACAATTATAATTTGAATCTTCATATTTCCCTTGAGGTAATGCATCAATTAAGTGTTCAAAATTGAGCTTCTCAATATGCCAACATAAAGTATCTAAAAATCTAAGACTAAAAACATAAAATTAATCTGAAGTTAAGGATAAATGTTGGAATAATAACAAAATTGAATTATAATTTACACTAGTGTTATTGTTACACCACAATTGAGACTAACTTGAAACAATTTCCTCTTTACAAGAATTGGGAAAAATAATGCAATTAGAATGATTGCTGATACCCACTTGTGAATTAGAGAGATGGTTATGACTCTGAATGGGAATGCGAGGTTGATAATCATATAAATCATAGATTGGAATGGTTTCATGAATGCTGAAATCATGAATATGATTAATTGTTTGAAAATGAGAACTATTTGAAACAATTTCTAAATTAAATTGTTCTTCATTTTCACATGTGATTTGACTTTGATTATGAGGAATCAATTGTGAAGAAGTTAAATCAATATCCTCACTGTCAAAGTAACTATCATAAATTACCTCACGACATTCATTAGAGTTCACTTTGATCTCACCTAATGTATCAAAACAAGAAGGTATATTGAGCTCATGTTCATTAATGCCAGAAGAATGAATAATAATTAATTTTGTATCTTGATAAAAACTAATCAGTAATTCATTTAGATAAGTCTATATGTTTTCTGGAATATATTTAACATGAGGAGATGATAAATTCTATTAGAAAAATTATTAGGATAAAGGGAAAAATATGAATCCGAAACAATGTGTTTGAAAATATCTCTATTTGAGAACTCTTATGTATCTTCTTCATTGCAAATTTCAGATTCAAGATCATTTACTTGGCTAATTGTGCTTTTTGAAGAATGTTGCTTTGTTGTCCTGAATTTGGAATTTTTTCATTGTAAAAGAATTCAGAAATTTGTACAACAAATTGTGTATTATTGGAAACTTTAATCGCTGCTTGTACTTGCCGACTCATGCTCTGATTTTTTGATTCCAACACATACTGATTTTCAGATTTCAAAGCGGTATAATCTTCAAGAGTGTTTCTAGTATCTTCTTGCAATTGAATAGTGAATTTTTCCAAGCTTTGTGATTAAGATTCATTGACATGTGAAGGTGAACCTTGATCTTTATCAATACTGTAGGAAGTGTGCACTAATTGAAGGAATTGATCATAAAAAATAGAGGCCACTTTACCATCAATTGTTTGTACCTCCATATTGAAATTCTCAATTATGTCAATGAAATTAGAAGGAGATTGATCAAAGCTTGAAATAATTTCACATGGATTATGAATAGAAGGAAGAGAGAAAATATGTTCAAACCAATCTAACAATTCTTCTTTCGAAGGTTTATCTTCAATTTTAAATTTTAAACAATTCAAACGAAACCTGATGGTAAAATTAATTAAAGAATTACTTTCAAAGCTTCGTGGATCTTCAAAATCATCACATACCTATTCGTAAATATATCCATCAAATTTACAAAGGAAGATTGTAATAAATTGATCCCAACTGTGAATTGAGGCAACTGGAAGTGATTGACACTAGATTCTGGATTTTTCCAAGAATGTAAGAGTAAAAATCCTGCATAAACTGTCCTCATCAATATCATGACAAGTAGAATTTGAATTTTTTTGAATAAATTGTAAAGTATGATTAAATGAAAAATTATTCCTCTTACTGTTAAACTTTACCTGAGACAAGTTTCTTACTATTTCTAGCAGAGTATTGGAAGATGTGCGTCTAGAAATATAAATCCAAATTAGAAGTTTAATAGGAACGATTTTAAAATAAAATGTTAGAATACAAAGACTCTAAAGGACAACAAGTTTCAGGCCCTCCTTCTAGTGCCAAAATGTTGAAGCCTCAAAATTTGCTACAACAACATGGGGTGACCACCCGGTCGGGACCTTAAAGCAGTTCATTTTCTATTTGGAATGGTGTTTCTTACTGGTTTAACTAGGTCCAATTACCTTTTCTCAGTCTCTAATGGCTTAAAATATGATGTTTTTCAACCAATGAGAAAGAGACATCAAATCATTTCTCTTGTTGATCGGGAAAGTAAGTGATATTTAAGCTAATTTGAGGCTCAACCAAACCATAACTAAATTTTTTCCTCTTTAGGAAGAGGGCTTCTAGAAATGCAGAATTAAATCTAAATGCAAGAAAAAAGGAAAATTATCCTAATCCTATCTCAATTAGGCAGATATAGATCTAACACAGCCGAGAGAAAGATATTTTAAATAATTGAGATTTAAATATGTCTGGCTTATAATGAATATCAAGATAGCGAAGTAGTTCAATTAATTGACATTATGAATGCTGAAACACATCTTATTCAGAGACCTCTCAACTAAGATAATCAACCAACAACATTTAAGAAATAGTTCACAAAAATGATATTGCTTGTTAAATCAGTAATTTGAATAATTAAACAATAATATGCAGAAAAAATTCATAACATAACATTGTTTATTTAGTCAATATTAAAAGGTAGATTTCTGAGTAAATCGTTACACATAAATTAGAATTCAACTCTTAAGAGTAGAGATAGATGACAACATATAATTGAGGCAAATTACTCATACCCACAAAAGTGTGCAAATATGAATAAAATGACACATTTATGCTATCATGAAATGAAACTAGTATTAAAAACAATAGTATTTATAAATAACAATTTATTGAAACCATTTCTCTGACTTTGGTCTCCAATCAGTCTTTTACAAAACTTGAATTTCTGCTTTTAAAACAAGAGCTGTAGAAGTACAAACTCTGCCCCTAATGCATGATTCAGAATACAAAGGAAAAATCCTCAATAATACTGAGATATGAGTTTTCTCTCCTCTACCCTACACCTCTAAAACCTCTAGACAATAGTGCCATCAAGAATTCCAGAATTGCAGAGAAGAGGGGCCCCTATTACATTCTACAATATGCTATTTATAATATTTACAAAGGATTTCTTTAGAAGAAAGTTTGTTAAAGAGTGGTTCTGTTTAATCAATTTTCATTTGTTCAAAATAATATTCTTCAATTGCTGGAGCATTTTTATTGATTGAGATCTTCTTTTCCTCATTTCTTCAACTATTTTCCTCCAAAAACAAATCAAAACAAAATTAAAATGTGAAAATAAAATCAAAATGCAAAATTTGGAATTAAAATAAATCCACTAAAAACTTAATTAAATAAATAGTTGAAAAGAAAATCTAAGCTTTCTATTGATGTTTGTGATGATATTATTGGTCAAGGATATCATTGATTAATGGATCTGCACTCAGAAGAAGTTGTGGGCAAATGAAAATATAGAAAATAAAACTTAGAAAATTAGTTTTGTTTAAAAATTCAGAGCTTGATCTTATGCTGAATTTTAGACCAAATGAATGATCAAATCTAGAAATTAAACCACTTCAAAAATGTTCTCCATGATTTTATTTATCTAACAAGCCATCTTGGACTTCATTTGGCCAAGTAAAACACCATTTATGAGCTTCCAGAGTTGGTATATTAAAATTGCCAAAATTCTGAAATTTGTGTTGCTTAGGCTAAAAATCATATTTTTTTTAATTAAATTTTAATCCTAAATTAGATTACAGTTTTTAATTAATTAAAATTATTACAAACATAAATTAATTAATAAAAATTACTTAAAAGAATTAATTAAAATATAATAATATTATATTAATATTATAATTCAAATTATATTAAAATTATAATAAATATTATAATTATAATATTAATATCATATTAATATAACAAATTTAATTTTACAAACCATTGGAATAAATCTTTAAATACATACGTATATGCCATGGAGGGAGGAGGGAGTTAAGGAGTGAGTGGAAGGTGAGGTAGCATGAGGTGGATGAATAAGGAGTGGAGTATGGAGGTTACGTGAGGATGAGGAGGGATAAGGAGGAAAGTATGGAGAGGTAAGGAGTGGAGGGTGAGGTGTATGGTCACATAAGGGTGAGGTCACAAAGGGATAAGGAGGGCCACGAAACTTTATATTAAAAATCTTAACTTTTTGTATAAACCAAAATCTGCTTATCGCAATTTCATATATTTTTAAATTGAGGTATTTGACGTGCTTTAAATTTTTTGTGATATGTGATATCGAAATATCACAATCACATATGTTTATCGCAAAAGTTTTTGATCGCATTTTCTGGAAGGAAGGATGTGAAGAGAAGTGGGGCCCACGTGTAATTATAGATTCTACAAATTGAACTACAACCACTTTGCAATTTTGAGATTTAGGCCTTGGAAATTTGTTTTAAAATAACAAATTGAAGTAAATTATCAATATCTCGAAACATTTTTCATCTATTTTATAATTTAGCTAGGTCATTTTGTAGGACCATTAGTGAAAAATGAAATAAATAGTAAAAATGAAATAAAAATTAATATTTACAATGAATGACTATTTTAACTACGAAAATTGAAATATTGGTACATTTTATACGTTTTTCAAAAATGAAATAAAAATTAACATTTACAATGAATGACTATTTTAACTACGAAAATTGAATTATTGGTACATTTTATACATTTTTCTAACCTAGGTGACACAAATGATCAAAATTTAAAGGAGTGCAATTTACAAACCGGTTGACCAAATGGATCGACACAAGTATCGTTGGAAAGTTTGTGAAAAATCGGATTCAATGAAACAATCAAAATAGAAATTCGAAAAAAATGAAAAATCGTAAAATTTTAGGAAAATTAACTTAATGAAAATCATAAAAGGTGCTTAGCCAAAAATTAATAAAAAGGGTCCCCATTATTTGAAGTAAAATTTCAAAAATGGGGGGTGTTGGGTTTTCCCTACAACAAGACCTTAAATTGATACATATATAGTGGGGTTGGAGAAATAAAGAAATTTACATACCCTTGAGCCTCGAAGCGATGTTGCGGGATGCAGAAGTCTGGTTCAACCCCTTCGGCCTCCGTCGCACACAACTTCACCACCTTCCTTAGTATGCATGCAAGGAACCAGACATACCAAATAAAACCCCTGCGGTTCATCCCTCCTATTTTCTCCTTCTTCCTCGCATGGAGCCGTCCTTGGAAGGAGCACCCCACCCCCTATCGCATGCAGCCTCCATCGCCATCGACACCTGCCACTTTCCCTCGACCAAGCTGGTCTGCCTGCCGTACAAGCTTGCCTTAACTACCTTCATCATTTCTCATTTGGATTTGTACCCTTGCCACACCCCGATTGAGGGGTATTTACAAGTATTTTATTTTGTTAATGCAATTTCATTAATTTAATGAAAAATTTATGTTAATTGTTTCATATTTTCTACTTTTGTTGAATATGTCGATGATTGTTCATTAGGATAGCTATCTAATCTAATAGAATTTTAGATCTGTCATTTACTTCCTATTTGTTCAAGAACTTAAATTGAAGTTTCTTAGTAAATATTTACTCAAAAATTCGCTATCTAAAATAGTTTTAATTACCATTGTAATTGAGTGACCTATTTCCTAGTTTTGATGGTTAATCATTCACTGTTTTTAATCTCCAAACAAAGCATGTCATGCACTCACTATATCAGTTGTTAGAACTATTTAGTTTGATATTCATCACAAAAGGGGGCATGTTAAATCCCAATTCATTTAAGTACCTTGCCCTCATTTCAGATTAGATCTACATCTTCCTAATCGAGATAGATTTATTTTTCTGTCACTTGCATATCAGAGTAGATTTCCATTTAGATTTAACCATTTAATTTTAAAGTCCCCTTACATAAGGGGAAAACTATAGTGTGTCTTGGATGAGCCCTTAAATCAACTAAAGGATTGCTTTCTTGCATGTACACTGTAAGACGGTAAATCTGATCTCTCTCTTTTTGTTGACTATTAATTAGAAACACCACAAGTGAACAAGGAGAGAGAGGGGGTAAATGGACCCATGAGAACCAATCAGAGTAATCATTTAAACATATAAGAGTCTAATTTGGGACTCTGACTGGATGGCCTTCCCAAAATGTTCATGAGGTCACTTTTTTCCATAAACATTTTTGGCTCTAGAACGAGGCCTTACAATAAATTGTTTCTTTAAATATTTTGTGTTTTAAAAGTTTTATCTCATTACAATGACTCTTTTCTAATGACCTCTTTGGAATTTCTTCACTTTACTTCCATCTACCTCCACTCCAATTCAGGTAGTAAATATCTTGTCAAAGATAGAGTTTAACGGTAAGAAGAATGTCTCTGCTTTCAATCACATTATTCAATTAATTTTAAATTGTAATAATTTTGATATTGGATAAGGTGTTATGTGCAATATGTTCACTCTCACTTTGATAGGATTGGATAAAGACTAGTGTGAATCATTACTATTTGTCTCCATTCACACTTGGGATGAGTTTGTAAATTTTTCCTACATGATTTTCAGGATTATGAATATGAAAAGGTATGCAATCAAATCGAATCTCTTCATCGATTCGAATGTGAGTCTTTAGATGATTTTATAATTAGATTCAAATGAATTTGTTTTCAATTTCAATTTGAAGATTTGCTTCTACAGTTTCAGATAATACGATGGTTTAGAAATCTAGTTTCTCTTCCTTGTATTCCAAATCCATATCAAACAATTTCAAGCTTTGATGAGTCACCAAATGTTCCTATTAACATGAATAAAAATTCACATTTGGAGGATTTAAATTCTAATAATGATGAAATAGCTTTAGCCATGTATGATAAATTCCTTCAACTAGTTCATACTTCTTGCAATGTTGATGAAGACCATGATGCTCTTTCTCATGATGTTAGTCAACAATCACAAAGTTTGGAATCACTTGATGATCAACTTGAAGAAGACACGGGGATTAAAGTTGAAGAATCAACTACCAATGAGTTTGAAAATCAACAAGAAATAAAATTAGAAAATAAACAAGCTAATCAGAAAGAAAAAACACAAATTGAAGACTTCAATAAAGTGAAATTTGTCTAAAAAAATTATAAATTTTCTCATGTTGATCCACCCTAAAATCTGAGGCAACCAAGCATCACTATTCAAGAAGGTATGATCAGCCAAATAAATGATTATGAATCTGAAATTTGCATTGAAGAAAATGCACAAGAGCATGCAAACAAAAAAATTTTCAGGTTCACTTCTTTTAGTTCTTATTTCTCTCTTTACCCCAATATTTTTGCTCATAGCAATTAATTTACTCTTTATATTAATGTTATTCCAGAAAAAAAAAAAAGAACTAATATAAATATTGTAAATGATGAATTGTCAATTAGTTTTGATCAAGGAAAATAAAATTTCAATAATCATTCTTTTGACAACACTAAAAATGTGCTCAATCATTCTTCTTGTTTTGATACATTGTATGGAAAGGAAGGGAATACTCATGAAATCAGTTAAGTTATTTATGATTATTATTTAGAGTTGGAGGACAACCAGTCAATTAAATCATTACCAATTTCCCACGCTCTTAATAATTCTTATGTATATCAAAATGAGGATTCTCCTTTTTTCTGATATTACTAATGTAGCATTTCATTTTGAAATCCCATTTAATCGTAATGAATTTTCCATTTATGTTTATGATTCTAACAATATTCAAGTTTCCATTCCCGATCTTAGTCTTGAGCCTCTCTCTTATTCACAAGTTGATGCTGATAATTTTTGAAACTGCATTATTATGACAAATTCTTGTGAAGAGAAAATAATTTCAAACAAGTCTCAATTGTCTTGTAACATTAGCTGTAACACTAGTGTAGATAATGATCTAATTTTGTTATTTTTGCTTCATTTGTTATGGTTATTTTCTAGTTTATTTTCCTCTTTCATTTTTCAATTCTTGGATACCTTATGCTGGCATATTCAACAATCTAGTATTGAACACTTGCGAGTCACATTAGCAGAAGAAGATGAAATTGAACTTCGAAGCATTAAACATGAGTGTCAAGAGCTTCTAATATTCCAATTTCATTTGATGTTCATCTCATATCAGTTTTTTCTTTATTATCAACGACATTTCCAACAATAATTAGCACTCAAGAGTGTACCTTCACAATATCACCAACCATCTAACTCAATTAAATATATTCTGATGGAGTCATTAAATTTCCTCCCTCATTTCATTGATCCATTTGAAAGTCATTTGGAATATTTATTCAATAGAATATTGCTAACAATTTGTCTTATGTACATAACACTAATGAGTGCCCATATATTCTCCCATTTGACCTCTTCCAATCTCTAATGAATACTCATCCATATTTTTGTGATCCAATAAAGATTTGGTTGGAGGAAAATCTTCAAGAGGAAGTGATTGTGAATAAGGTTCTTTTTGTAAATACATTAGAAATAGATGTACATATTTCGTTCAAGTTTACTTTTGTTTTCTTAATTATATTAATTATTTTGTTACTAATGTTTGATGTGTACATACATGCAGGAAATAACAAGCTTGAATGGTTACATTGGAAGTACGACTATACCTAGTCATATCTTCCCTCATGCAATTAGGATAGGAATAGAATTGGTTTAGTTTAGCTAGTTTGTTTTTCTATTTGTTTCTATTTTGATAATGCAGGTAGAGTAATAAAGCGAGCAATTAGTCTTTTCAAGTCATAAGCATGTTCAAGGAAGTCCTTGCTTTCTCATTAAAATTTTTATGCTCTGTATAAGTGAATTTTATATATATTTGCTCTGCTTTGCATCATATTCACTTGCTGTTACATGCAGGAAATAAAGTGCTTGGATCTTACTTGTTCTAATTTGCTTCGGGCCTTTAGCTTCTCAAGTTTCAAATCATCAATAAAAGAAAGGGCCTGAAAGCAAAGGAAAATCACAAAGTAATTTCACAACAATTGTGAAACACTCATTTGCATGGATTAACTTTTAATATTTATGATTTTTACATCTTATATGATCAAACTTACTCATCTTGTCTCCTCTCCTTTGGTTGCAGCCTTTTCACAAATCCCAGGATGGCTTAGACCCTACAGGGTCATCTAGTTTTTATATTGTATACCAATGGGTTTCTAATTGTTAGGTTTTCATCAGACATTCATTCCTTGAGCCTGAAGGTACTATTGTTCCTTACCTTCATTTATTTCAAGGTGACATGTATAGTTGGCCCCATTTACCTTCATTCTATCCTTTCACATTCACTCATGTTTTTCATGCTATCGTGTTAACCATAATCTCGAAAGTCCGTAACTTCTTAAATCCGTATTCCAAAATCTTATGGGCATGCAAGGATCTAGGATCCATGTCATCACATGTTTCAATTTTCGTGCATTAACGATTTGGCCCCCACTCCTACATATTATATCACTATATTGTGAGTAGTGGCCGCTACTTCACTTTAGTAGCCAGTGAACCTGGAAGCTTGTAACCATTTAAAAATTCATAATATCTTCCAATCATTCAATATATGGGTTCTCCTTTTTTCATTCTATTCATCCCTCGCCTCTCATGCCCAAAATAGTTTTCTAATTATATTTGGGCTCTCCCTTGTAGGCTACTACGGTCACACTCTCTTCTACTCCCAGGAAGCCCAAAAGCCTGAAACATTAATAAAATTAAATTGCAAGTTTATTACAGGAATTATAAGGTTATAATACATTGTGGGTCTTGCTTTGCACTAAGTGAAATGTATCATCCTTTCAAGCCCAAAACTATTTCTAATTCACATTTGTGAACAATATGAGCATAACTCCCTCTGAGCTACTGCAGCTGGATCCCTATAATAAGCTTGTTTTTAAAGTACCCAATTAGTTAATTTTGGGATAATTTTATCTAGCCCCTGAACTCCAGCCTTCCAGGATATCATAACTACTGGCTCATTTATAGTTTCTTCCTCATTTTCCCCTCCATCCCAGATCTTATCATGCCAACCATCTTTTTAGTGTGCACCCTTTGTCTTTTTGGGACACTCCTAAGAAACCACTATGTTAATGCGGCCAATTGGTAATTACGCTAAGAATATGCACATGTAATTTGGATCATGGTCAATTTATATTGCATTGCCAATATGACATCACTCCATTTTAACGATCATGTAAGAATCAAGTCCTCTCTCTGTATTATATGAACCTTTACATTGGTTGAGACTTTGGATTTGTTTCCATGGGATGTTATGGATATTTTGGAGTCAATATAAAATCAAAAGCGACAAGAGGAATAAGTGTTGATGCAATTCATAACCAAACACATTTTCATTTTTATTTATGATGATTTGTTTTTAAGTTATATTTTGAACACGAGGCATTATTTTTATAGTTTAGTGTTTTCTCTAGTTTAGATTCAGTAAATGATGATAGATGAGAAAATAAAAAATTCATAGAATGCAACTTCTTCATACCTATTTTAATCAGAAGAAGAAGTTACCCTTTTGGAGAAATTCAAAATCTTCCAGGTAAGCCTTAGCGATTTTTTTCAAGGTAAGTCTCATATGCTCATTTTCATTTGTTTTCATTTTCTTTACAATTTTTGTTTCAACTTTGTCTTCAATGTTAGCTAATCTAAATCGTTGTCCTTGCAGGTCTTCAAGAATTGTTTCAAAAATTTTACACCACTGCTTGTTAAGTTTTGAAATTCATTCTCCTTGTTTTGCTTGCTTCGAATTTTGGAAAAACAGTTATGATGCTAATCAAATTGAAAATCTACTAAATTAGGGAGTCTCTGAACCTCTAGTTTGTTTCACAAGCCTGATTTTTATTAAAAAACATTAATATGTTTCCATGAAGGCTTAATTTTGAAACAGGAAGATTCCCAAGGAAAGAGACACCTTATTTGACTTTATTTTTCTCTCATAACTACTATCTAGCCTTGGTTTTCAAAAGTCTAATTATCTATAAATCTACAAGATATAATTTATCAAGATCTCAAATAAAGAAGAACATGCATGATTTTTCTATTTTACTCTTTTTTTGAAGCATTTTAAATCGTCTTGTTGAGGTTTTCTTTTAAATATGGATTTTATTTATATTCCTTTATTATTTGCATTTTATTTTCTATTTGTAATGATTTTCTTGTGCGTTTATTTCACCTTTGCTTCATATTGGATTTGGTGATATTACCAAAACTTATATGGATACTTTTTCTCACCCAACATTGGTCAGAATACATGGGGAAATCTTCACTCTCTCTATACAATGGGATTATATTTACCGAAAAGTCATCTATACTCAATTTTTTTTTTTTTTTTTTGCATTAAACATGATCATGGGTAACATTGAGTTATGCTTCAAGTGGAATAAGCTCATCTTGATAAAGGAATGAGTTGTCTCCATCATTTTCCTTTGAATCCCTCCTGTACCACTCCACACTTTAAAATACTATAATTGGGTAGATGAAGAGAAAACTAATGGGGTCAACCTCAACTAGTATTGCATCTATTATATTTAAATATAACCTCTTGTATCACCCCACTCTCTTCACCCAATTTCAAAAAATAATTCTCTATTTTAAAGCTAAACAAAGGGTGGTGCATAAGAGAATTTGAAAGCACATATGTGTGGGAATTACATTTAAACTTGTCGAGTCTATGGATTCTCGCTGACAACGAGGCCATTCTTTTATGGTACAAAGAAACCTTTTTAAAGGCTATGGATGCTCGCTGACAGCAGGGCCATGCTTGTATAGTACTGAGACACCTTTTTCGGGGCTATGTACACTCGTTGGCAGCGAAGCAATGCTGAGAAAGAGAGGTAATATGTACCCGATAAATGTATACTAATCTAAAAACCCATGGTTAAACCTTTGCTATCCAATAGTAGAGTGAATTATAAGTTAATGATATTCCCTATATTCAGATTAATGTCTTGGCATTAGAACATTGAAGTACTTTCATCTGTTAGAGATTATTCACCTTGATTATGATATATGTGGGATCTTTTGAAGAATGATGTATGTGAGGGAAAATTTTGAACGGAGGTGGTTCAGGGTCTTATTATTAAATTATCTGTGTTCACGAGGATGTTGTAGTCTAGTTTCTATCAAACAATACCCAGTATTCACCTATATACACCAATAAATTATTACATTTGTGCCATGATCTCCACATTGACATATAGAATGACAAGCATGTTTTCTGTAGAGCCTAAGAGGGTTAATTTTTTTTTTATAAAGTGTTGGAAGCTTTACACATTGTAAAAAAAAATTTCACCTATTTTTTTAAGGATCATATTGTTCAAAATGTCCTAGGCATTTATTTTTTGTGTGCAATTTGGGTCTTTTATTTTTATTATTTTCTTTCTGTTATGGATAAATTTCTACAATATTTGTTTGTGTTTATAGATTTGTTTGTTATGGATTCATTGGGTTGAGTTAATATTGTGTATCAATTTTGGATTTTACACCATTTCTATGTCTTTCTCTAGCCATGTAAGTTTTTTTTTCACGTGTTTAATACAAACAACAAGAAAATCCCAAGTTAGATTTCCGAGGTTAGGAATTTTTTTTCCTTTCCTTTATTGGAAGAGAATTCTTGAAGTTTGTCTGAAAATTATGAAAACACTGGCCAAAAAACATGAAAAAAAAATTCAACTGATATCATATAATTTAAAAAAACATGATAAGAGAAGATTTACCTGTAAAGTGAAAATATATCTTACTTAATATTTTAGAGTTTTTGCGCTTTTTGGATCGTGCTGACTGCAACATGTTCTTGGGGATGACTTTCCACCTAGCTGTAGGCTCAACTACACTAAATCTTTCTACAATTTTCGACCCTTGAGCCCTCAATCAGCTATTATAGCTCGTGAATCCTTTGTCTCCTAACATTCTCATCTAGAAAGAATGAATTCCTCTCAACCCCTTTTTTATCCATTAAATAGAACAATTTATTCCAAAAATGGAAAGGGAATTTGCATGCATGTAATCTATGTGTCATCTTTCCAACTTCTTTCCTTTTTCTTCGTTCAAAATTTCTTTCATAAGATTTTCAACGAGACACAACTTTTAGAGTTTGTCTCAACAATCCTGGCCCTCTCATTCTGACCAGAATTTTTGAGATTGGGGATTGGAGAATACCATAACAGAAAAACTTACAAACATTATTTTCGAAAGGATTTCTAGCCTTGGCATAACTGAAGTAGAAAAAAAGGAAACCATAACTTACAGAAACATATCAATTATTAGGATCTGATTCTTTCTCATTCTTTTCGAAGGGAATTTATAGCAAGGCCTCTTGAAGTTCCTCATCCATCAATTATTCATCACCAGAAAGACTTTCCAAATGACAAATAAAACCTTGAAAATGCTTGCAACGATGTTTTACCAACATTAAAGATGGATGTTCTTCTTTAAAATTTTCATAAAACACCATATGAAAATAAACAAGTGAATAAATAAAACCAGGTGGAAAACCTTCATACCATGATCTTGCTTATTCCTCCAAGGTGGTCATGAACATATTTATCATACAATCTTGAGGAAATTTTACACTCAACTTGTGTGCATCCATGTGAAATTTGACGAGATTAAAAGCAACATCATCTCTTTTCTCGTCTTTGAACTTTTGGAGATAAGTCTGCTAATCTACACAAGGCATGCGGTTCAAAAAACCAAGAATAAGAATTCGATTCATAGGAGCATACCTTCGAGCAATTGAATCCATCTTGAAAATAATGATGTCACCAAGAATTTCTTCAGACTATTGGTTCTTGAAAAGTGGAGTCACCATGAAATTTCTGAACCTTTGGATTTTTCGACACTGGAGTCGCCATGTGAAAGATGCACAACCTTCTTTGTGCCTGGCCGCTATTCATTATCAACAATCAGATCCGATCCTTTTCGTTCTTTCCCGGGGAAGATCTGTCACCTCGTTCCCCAGTATGGTCACAAAGATGTTATCAATCCACCAGATCTCCAAAGGCTAAGAAGGATACCAACAAAGGAAACCAAAGACCGCTTTGGCCTAGTAGCTAGCCCTACTAGGTAGGAGAGGTCTCTCCAAAATATCACAACAAAATTGAATATATGATGAGAATTTTAGGCTAGGTATAGTATCACTAGGGTTTTATTGATTAATTTTTGGTGCTCGATGGTGAATTAGGTCAAAGAAGGATTAGGTCAGGGCATTGAGGATCATAATTGCAAATATTTGATGGGTCAAGGTAGGCACATCCTTTAACATATTCATGTATCAAGATGAGTATGATCAGACTGGTAGGGTTTCAAAAATAGCATGTAAATCATGAATTCTTTTCAATTAGAAGAAAGTGAAACACAACTATGATAATTCCTCCAAAACACAACATCAAATAATGAATTATGCTTATCTAACTTGGGAATCAATCACATTGAGAGATGGACATGAAAATGGAAATCATAATACATTATAACATATGAAAACTTAAGAGGAAAAACTTCTAAAACACATACCACATGAATCCCACCTAAATATCTGCAACTCTGTTTATTAGTTCCTGCCAAAAATGACTAATTACACTAGTGTTCAAAGATCAATTACACAACATACAACCCTTGAAATGACAAATAAAATGAAAGATATAGAAGAAAACAAACTTCTCCCACTCTCAGGGGTTGAATCCATGAATTGTGGAGCTATTCCCCAAAGTCCTCAATTGGAATCCTAATGATTAGGGAGGCCAACAAACTCTCCCTATATTTGATGAAACTAATTCACTTGACCCAAAATTACATATTTACTTGATGTATCTACCTTGAGTAACTATAAAAGACATAATTAAATTAAATTTTTACATTTACATCAGTAAATATTATTGGAATCCATCGATCAACTGAGAAAAAGTGAAATTTTTGAAGAAATCAGCAAACTGGAAAAAGCGGAACATGGGCCTTCAAATGAACGTTTGATTTCCTTCTCGAAGTCCAAATTGAGCACAAGATAGCTCATTGGAAATGTCTTCATGTATAGCTGTCAAAAATGTCCTCAATAAGTGAAAATGATGGAGTTAAGCTCATAAACAATAAAATATCCCAAGATTGGTAAAAAAGTGCAACGTGAGGCTGAAAAAGGTGGCATAAAGGTGTTTTTTAGGAGGTTTTTGGGCCTTTCCACCTGTCAAAAGCTCAATTTTTGGAGTGCCAATAGTAAAAAATTGATTTAGAGACCATTATATATCCTAACATGTAGAGTTTTTAGCATTTAGAGGCCTCCAGAAAAAGCACAACATGGCCCATGCTGCGCTTTTTGCAGGCTGACATTGCAAAAAGCTTGAAAAATTTGACCAAAATGCTCAAAAACCAAAAAATTGCCTGGAAACTCTCAAAAATGCTAAATGAAGTCATGATGAAGTATGCAAAGCTACCAAAGAGGCATAAAAAAGCAAGTCAAGTTGACCCTTCTCCTTTTGGCTGATTAGGGTTTCCTTGAGATTGTCCTTCAATTGTTTGAACTTGATATTGCAAATTTTTTTTCTGGTGTGACAATGATTAGCCATGTGCCTCAACATCTGATTGTCCTTTTTTTCCTTGTGAATAAGATTATCTAGGTGTATGTTCACTCTATTAAGCTAAACTTTTGTGTTCTCAACAATATCCATGGCAATATTGTCCTCAAAGGTGAGTTCTTCTGCCTCATGTTGTTTCTCCTCCTCCAATGCTATTTGGTCTATGATATTTGATCTCTTATTTTTTATCTGAGCCTCATCCTCATCAGACTCATCATGTGCTATCACTACTTTTCCTTTGACATCTTGCCTCTTAGCCTTCAACAAGTCTATTTCCAAGAGTATTTGTTTGTTACTCAACTGTTTTTTTTCTGGCTCAAGGAAGGAAATGATAAATTGTGCTCTTGCCAAGTTATCTTGCAGCTCTTTGATTTTGGCATCTTTCTCTTTGATGACCAGGTTTAAGGCTTCCTGTTCATCTTGGAAATCTAAGTCCACCAGTTCAAACTCCTTTTCTTCCTCATGGTGAAGGGTTCTCTCTCTTGGACAATTGTCTTCTGCTGCTTATGATATCCCTATTTTTCTGATGTAGAAGGCAATACCCATTCCACAATTTGTGGAGAAAAAACTTTCCTATGTCCTCTCTGACAGGTTTTGACCTCTTTGTCCTTTTTAGTATTCTTCATTGTATCCCTTCTATATAACCTAGTTTGCTTTTGAGAAACTGATGCTGATGATGGAATAGGTCAAACAGGCTGATTTGGTGGTGTTGTGAAGACCTCTACCTCAATGAAAGTCTTCCATGCAATGTTCAGCTGTTTGAGGTGATGAAGGACAATGATTTTAATGAGTGAATGATGGAAGAGACTATTCATTTGAATCTCATATTCTTTCTTCTGCACTATATATGTAATGCTCTTGTACAAATAATAGGGGAGGTTGAACAATTTCACCCTAGTGAAATTCATAAGTAACTTGATGTGATAGTTGTACAACCTGGAGAATCTGCCCTCACAAGTGAAATATTTCATGATGATCTTCATCACGGGAGAAAACCTATTAAGCAACTGACCAAAAGGAAATATTTCTTGATGTTGTCTTTGTAAGGTGATTTGAGGTAAGGTTCATATAGTTGGGCATCCAAATCTTGAGTTTTGAACCACTTTTCACCTAGATTGGGTATCCCTGTTACTGCTGCAATGAGTAGAAATGGTGAATGTCACCCCTGCAATGGTCACTTGGCCTTTTTGTAGGTTGGTAATGAATATCCTGGTCAAATTAGGATGGATCTGCACTCTTTGGACCATCTCACAAAACTCAAAACAACCTACATGCTGGAAACATTTGACTGCTAAGAGTGATGATATCAATTCCCTAGTGTCTGATGGCTCTAGCCTCAATATTCTCCCTCCTTTATTGTATTTCTTCTTCTCTTCTTCTATGGTGTTTCTTTCCTCCTCCATGATGTTTATCTCCTGCTCCATTAGATTCGGTTTTGCTTAGAAACCCTAGGGGAGAAGGGGAAGGAAAATGGAGTGGGATTGTACGGTTACGGAGTTGGGATAAGTGAGGGAAAATTTAGGGAAGTGTGTAAGGGAGTTAGGAAGCTTAGGGAATAGATGGTGACACAACCTTAGCTGCTTTATAATCACCATTACGCACATTAAAATGCCTTTCTCATTAAACCGATAAATTTTACATTGTCAAATTTAATGACACCCTCTTAATCCAAAATCTATTCTCGTTTCATTATATATTTTATGAAAAGATATTTACCCTTAACCAAAACTTAAATCTTTCATAAAATTTGAAAGGACCCTTATTATAAACTCTAAACATGAATATTGAATCTATGAATTCAATTTTGATTTAAAACAAAATTGTCAACATATATATCTTGGACCCTCATTTATTACAATACACCTTTGTTGGCAATTGGATGCGTTCGTTCGTCCCCAACATTAATCTCACCAATATTTATGGATTTAACTCAACTCTTAACATAAGTTATAACCACATTATAACTTAGCATTCTGTCTATTTAATACCTTTCAAATACATCGAATTGCTCGTTCTATCTCAATCTTCGATCCTTTCAAACCCATGATCCAACCCCATCAAGATCTCTCTCCAAAATATCACAACCAAATTGACTGGATAATGAGGATTTTAGGCTAGGTATAGTCGCACTAGGATTTGATCGATTATTTTTTGGTGCTGGATGGTTAATTAGGTCAAAGAAGGACTAGGTCAGGGCACTGAGGATCATAATTGCAAAGATCTGATGGGGCAAGGTAGGCACATCCTTTAACATATTCAAGTATCAAGATGAGTATGATCACACTGGTAGGGTTTCAAAAAGATCATGTAAATCATGAATTCTTTTCAATTAGAAGAAAGTGAAACACAACTATGATAATTCCTCCAAAACAGAGCATCAAATAATGAATTCTGCTTATCTAACTTAGGAATAAATCACATTGAGAGATGGACATGAAAATGGAAATAATAATACATTCTAACATATGAAAAAATAAGAGGAAAAATTTCTAAAACACATACCACATGAATCCCACCTAAATATCTGCAACTCTATCTATTAGTTTTTGCCAAAAATCACTGATTACACTAGTGTTAAAAGATCAATTACACAACATCCAACCCTTGCAATGACAAAGAAAATGAAAGATATAGACCAAAACAGACTTCTCCCACTCTCAGGGGTTAAATCCATGACTTTTGGAGCTATTCCCCAAAGTCCTTAACTGGAATCCTAATGATTAGGAAGGTCAACAAACTCTCCCTATATTTCATGAAATTGATTCACTTGACGCAAAATTACATATTTACTTGATGTATCTACCTCTAGTAACTATAAAAGACATAATTAAATTTAATTTTTACATTTACATCAGTAAATATTTTTGGAATCCATCGTTCAACTGAGAAAAAGTGAAAATTCTGAAGAAATCAACAAACTAGAAAAAGCGCAACATGGGCCTTCAAATAAACTTTTGACTGCCTTCCCTATGTCCAAATTGAGCACAAGATGGATCGTTGGAAATATCTTCCTGTCTAGTTGTCAAAAATGTACTTAAGCATTGAAAATGATGGATTTAAGCTCCTAAAAAATAAAATCTCCCAAGATTGGTAAAAAAATGTTGCGTGAGGCTTAAAAAGGTGGCATAAAGGTGTTTTTTAGGAGGTTTTTGGGCCTTTCCGACTGTCAAAAGCTCAGTTTTTGGAGTGCCAATAGTCAAAAATTTATGTGGAGACCATTATCTATCCAAAAATGTAGAGTTTTTAGCATTTAGAGGCCTCAAGAAAAAGCGCAGCATGGCCCATGCTACGCTTTTTGCAGGCTGACAGTGCAAAAACCTTGAAAAAGTTGACCAAAATTCTCAAAAAACTAAAAACTTGCCCGGAAACTCTCAAAACTGCTGAATGAATTCTTGATGAAGTATGCCAAGCTACCAAAGAGGCATCAGAAATCAATTCAAGCTGACCCTTCTCCTTTTGGCCGATTATGGTTTCCTTGAGCTTGTCCTTCAATTGTTTGATCTTGATATTGCAAATTTTGTTTCTGGTGTGATAGTGATTAACCATGTGCCTCAGCATCTGATTGTCCTTGTTTTCCTTGTGAATAAGCTTCTCTAGGTGTATGTTCACTCTATCAAGCCAAAATTCTATGTTCTCATTAATTTCCATGGCATTATTGTCTTCAAAGGCGAGTTCTTCTACCTCATGTTGTTTCTCCTGCTCCAATGCTCTTTTAAGGCTCGTTATTTTTTATCGCTTCTTGGTGATATGAGCCTCATCCTCATCAAAATAATCATGTGCTATCACTGCTTTTCCTTTAACATCTTTCCTCTTAGCGTTCAATAAGTCCATTTCCAAGAGTATTTGTTTGTTACTCAACTGTTTGTTTTCTTGCTCAAGGAAGGAAATGGCAAATTGTGCTCTTGCCAAATTATCTTGTAGCTCTTTGATTTTGGCATATTTCTCTTTGATGACCAGGTTTAAGGCTTCCTGCTCATCTTGGAGATCCAAGTCCACCATTTCAAACTCCTTTTCTTCCTCATGGTGAAGGGTTTCTTTCTCTTGGACAATTGCCTCCCGCTGCTTATGATATCCCTATTTTGCTAATGTAGAAGGCAAGACCCATTCCACAATTTGTGGAGAAAACAATTGCCTATGTTCTCTCTGATAGGTTTTGACCTCTTTGTTCTTTTTAGTCTTCTTCACTTTAGCCCTTCTATATAACCTAGTTTGATTTTGAGAAACTGATGCTTATGGTGGAATAGGTCTAGGAGGCTGATTTGGTGGTGTTGTGAAGACCTCTTCCTCAATGAAAGTCTTCCATGCAATGTTCAACTGCTTGAGGTGATGAAGGAAAATGATTTTAATGAGTGACTGATGGAAGAGGTTTTTCATTTGAAGCTCATATTCTTTGTTCTGCACTATATACACCATATTATCAATGCTCCTGTATCGATAATAGGGGAGTTTGAGAAATTTAACCCTAGTGAAATGCATAAGTAACTGACGGTGATAGTTGTACAACCTGGAGAATCTGCCCTCACAAGTGAAATATTTCATGATGATATTCATCACAGGAGAAAACCTATCAATCAGCGGACCAAAAGGAAATATTTCTTGATCTTGTCTTTTTAAGGTGCTTTGAGGTAAGGTTCATACAATTGGGCATCCAAATCTTGAGTTTTGAACCACTTTTCACCTAGATTGGGTATTCTTGTTACTGCTGCAATGAGTAGAAATGGTGAATGTCACCCCTACAATGGTCACTTGGTATTTTTGTAAGTTGGTGATGAATATCCTGGTCAAATTAGGATGGCTCTGCACTCTTTGGACCATCTCACAAAACCCAAAACAACCTATGTCATGTTGAAAACATTTGATTGCTAAGAGTGATGACATCAATTCCCTAGTGTCTGATGGCTCTAGCCTCAAGATTCTCACTCCTTTATTTTATGTATTATTCTCTTCTTCTGTGGTGTTTATTTCCTCTTCCATGATGTTTATCTCATGCTCCATTATATTCGGTTTTTCTTAACAACCCTAGGGGAGAAGGGGAAGGAAAATGGAGTGGGATTGTATGGTAAGGTAGTTGGGATAAGTGAGGGAAAATTTAGGGAAGTGTGTAAGGGAGTTAGGAAGCTTAGGGAACAGATTGGGGGTTTAAATGATAACATGAATGGGATAGGGAATTCAATTACAGGGACGTTGTCTAGCTACCTAGAAAAGTGCAACATAAGGGTAGGATTTTAGGGAATATAGGTTAAGAGTGGGAAATGAGGGGATGTGAGGCTAGTTGGGGATGAATTATAATGTGGGGGAGGTATATGGGTCTAGGGAAAAACAAACTAACCCTACAAAATTTGAAAACTAGGGTTTAATAACTAGAACATCGCAAGGATAGCAATGAGGGGTTTGCACCATAAAATTATGACCATGAGCTGAAAGGAGGAGCTTGAAAGATGTAAATTACTTAAAAATGAGTGAAGAAACCCTTAATTAATTTTTAGAACCCTTGGAGACAAGCTTTGAGGTGGTAGCTCCTTCACTGCAAAGAGCGCAGAGAGCTTGAGAAAGGCGCAACAAACACTAAGAAAAGCGCAACATGCCCACTGCAAAAAGTGCAGCGCCTGTGGAAAAAGTGCAACGATGGACCCTGGAACTTGGTTTTTTGAAGAAAAAAATTGTGTTTATCTCGACGAAGCTCAGATCTTGATGTTGGAGAGTGAAAATAAGTGAATTTTTGTCTTTGAGGGCCTTTTATACTTTGGATAAATATTATTAAATAGACATGGACCCACATTTCCTTTTTAAAAATCAACCTTACATTGATTTTTACCTTTAACATTTGAATTTGATCTCTGAACTTTATCTTTTGATGGCTTAGGAACACTGAATTTATTTTTTGGAACCTTGATCATTTGTTGATGTAACTTCAAGTTTTTGTAGCTACTTGGAAGTCTGAAGTACTTATTACAAATTAGGAACATAAAATTACATTTTTCTTTAAAATAAAATTTTCTGATGAAATTTCTTTATTGTCACTCCTTCACTTGCTGGAATTTATGCATGAAATGATGATTTGCTGACCTTGGAACCCTAAGAATTAATGGAGACTCTGGATTGAATAAAACCATGATGAAAATCAATGTAATGATGATGACAACTCATGAATTATGGTACACTCAACAAAGAGGTGAAATGAGCCAGCAAGTAGTAAAATTTTGAAAGGAGTTAAATCAAACCTAGATCTACATCCAGTGATTTTTTTTTTGCATGATGACCTAATGGAATGAATTTTTTTTGAAAATGGGACCCTAACAAGACATGAAAATATTCCATTTCATCATTGGTTGTAGGATGCAAAAATTGACACTTATAGTTTGCAAGTAGGCTTATTGAACTAGGTTTAAGCTTAGAACCCCATCCACTTTTAGGTTTCCTTCTGTTATATGGACCCCTCATTCGTGAAGAGGTATTCCATCTTATTTTTGTGCCTATGGACATGAATAAATGATTTTAAGTGAAAGCTTCCTAACATAATATACACTTTTTACAATAGCTTGGAGTCTGATTTCATTTGAAAGAGGGTCATTGAGGAGGTGGTGCAAAAGGATGGCAGGGTCAACAATGATAATGTGATCTTAAATGTTTCTCTTTGTAGCTAGAGAGATGCCTTATAGAAGCACATATGCTTCTGCTTGGTTGTTGGCAACAATTCCTAGACTCTAGGAGAAGGGGTATTCCCATTTATCCTTAGGGTGATAAATCACTCCACCACCCTGCTCCTACCATCCCTTCATTTGTAATCATTCTTAGCACAATTAGATTGGGGTATATTCTATAGTGGTTGGATTATTTCTGGTGTTTCATGGCACATCACAATTTTATATTTGTTACCACCATTTTCTTTAATCTTTATGCTATTTTAAGGAACTCTTTCAAGACAAGTTCCCTTATTGGGTATGGTAGTTATATTGTATCTCCATATTACTTTTATGCAATTTATTATATCAATGGAGGGATTACATTTAGATTTGAAGGAAACAAGGAAAATAAATTTTCCATTCCCAATTAATAGATTCATGGCTCTACATTTTTGTTATGGACACCTCAACGCTTTTTCAAGATGCCATCAAACTCATACTATAACTTGACATCACAAGGGAAAAATGTAGCATTTGCACCTACTCAGTCTAAGCATGAAACATATGCTAGGTTGTATCATTTCATAAAATTAGGGTGGTTTGAAGGTTAAATCAATTGCTTCCAAAATAAAAGTTGTTATGGTCATATAATGATCAACTAAATTGGAGTGATAATTACTGAATTTAAGAATATATTTAATTAATTTATTTTCCATGGGACAATATAGAATCGCTACAATATTGAAGCATTTGGAGGATTTGAATTGCAATAAGTTATGGATATTGATTCGAAACCTAAAACTAGTGTGATATATTGGATGATGTGTACAATACAAATCTTCAATATCACCCTTAGGTCTATTGGTAATCATCTGAAGGAGATGACAAATTTATTTCAAATCATATCTTTCAAACATATATTTCTAGATTTGAATCATGAAACAAATGCATTGTCATTATGGGCTCAAAAATCTCCTTTGGGTACACTATTGCGAGAGGATATTAGAGAGGGAAATTAATTCTTCTAGTTTTAAAGCTTGGTTTGTGATATTTTGGATTTAGATGGACTTTTCTTTATGTTTTTCTATGTTATTTACTTCGTGTTATCTTTTAAAAGTTTGTTAAGGATAGGTATATGGAGTTCTATTTGTTGTTGTTGTTGTTGTTTTTTTTTTTTTTTCTATTAAAAGTACATGACTAAAAATGACTTTTAAAAATTGATGTATTGATGTTGAGCCCTATATAAGCCCCATGTGAATCCAAAAACCCCTTATTAAGTTCTATATATTGAGTGATTACATTTATATTGTTATATTATTTTGTAGGCTAGAACTCCACATGATCCCATTTTATTATAATTATACCCTTCATCTCCTATATATATACTAAGGATACCTAGTCTTAGGATAATCAAATATTGTCTTTTCCATTAAATTTATTGTAAAAGGATGTTCCTCCCTTAACTTGGACTATAATTATTAGTTTCTTGTCATTTTTAAGGTGCAAGAATCATAACATTTGGTATCAAAGCTCTTGATTCTAGTGTTTTTCTGCTTGAAATAGGTCATCGTGGATTTTTTTCTCTAACATTTTTCCAGGGAGGTTTCAAATAATGAAACCTAAATAAGGCTCAGAATACATCTTGGAAAATTTTTGGTTCAAGTTTTAGATCTTGGTTCACTATATTTTCAAATATATGGTTAAGAGGGAAGTAGGGTTATTTTTGGTTGGCTACACTTTCAACAAAGTTATACTCTATGGAAGTTAGGCTTTATGTGTAATGTCCCCTATTAAAAGATCGATAATATCAATAATAATAATGATGACAATAATAATAATAATATGTGAGAATATTAATATATAAATAAAGAAAATATAATAATATTAAATAAATAAAATAATAAATAACAATGAAAAGATAATAATAGAAAATTAATAAATTAATAAATAATAAATTGAAGTTTCCAATAAATATATAAAAAATAAATTAGAAAATAGTAAGAATAAGTAAATTTAATGAAAAGTAAAAAGATACTAAAACAAGGAAGAGATAAATTAATAAAAATGGTTGAATTAAGGAAAACTTAAGGCAATAAAATAGAAGTTGGCATGATGGCACATGGATTATGTGCATGCACACTCTCTTTCCATTTTTGGCATATATTTTTCTATTTAATGGATGAAAAAGGGGATGCGAGACATTCATTCTTTCTTGAGGAGAATGCTGGGAGACAAAAGATTAACTGGACATAGTAGTTTATTGAGGGCTTGGGAGTGGCCAACTGTAGAAAGATTGTTATATTTCCTAAAAACCTAATAAACTGATTGGTAATTTTCTAAGTGTAAAAACCCAGAAATATAAAAAAATGATATTCTTGAAACTTAAATCACAGACACATTGTGTTTTCTAACATGCACAGTGGAAAATATATCAGAATACAAACACATTAACCATAGAATACAAAAAATATCCAAGAAACACCAACTGCGGGGAAAACCCATGACACATTATGTTTTTATTATTCTTCTGCATCAAAAGATTTTATTTTGGGAATTACAACAAGGGAGAAATTTTCAAGTTTATTACAATAAAACACTCGATTCCCTAAAACTAAATTGATCTCCCTTATTGTTCACTGAATCTGTGAAACCACAACACAAATTAGTAATTCGGCCCACACATGCGAGAACACTTCCTCTCTCCTAAGCGCACGTGCAAATGGAATACTGTGCTAGGCTGTAAGAGCTTGATCCTCACTTGATTTCTTCTACCCATATGCTAAGTTATATGATCTACTAAAACTCTCACTCTTCCTTCGTTCCTATCTCACACTTGCTTGTGCTCAAATAAATTTCCACTAACTCGCTCTATCTCCTCTTATAATTTCAATCTCAACCCTATTCTCCTTCTCAATGGTTGAGATTAAATCATGATCAATGGTTGGGATTAAATCATAAGTTAACTTAGGAACTTTTACTTTTTCCTAAGTCTAAGTTTAGGAAATAGTTAAATAGATTAATATTTTGCTAAAGTGGCATCCCTTTCTGTTCTTCTACTAGTATTAGCACTTAGAAAAGTAGAACACTTCTTCTCTACTCTAATCCACACTCCATGTTAGAGAGGAAGGTGTTATGCACTACACCCAACTTCTCTCAGAGGTAAAAGAATCTCGTCCCCGAAAAATCCTTGATAATAATTTCTAATATCTACTCCTCTATTGGTACATGCAAGAGTGAAAATATACCTCTTTGAAAAATATCCCTTATGTGGTGATAATGTATGTTAATGTACTTAGAGCAATCATGAAACATTGGATTTTCAAAGAGAGTGATGCAACTTTGCTTGTCACAATATATCACTATAGGCTCTAACTCTATCCTGAACAAGCATACTAGAAAATTCCTTAACCAATTAGCTTCACACCCAACCAAACTAAAATCCACGTACATGGACTCCACTGAAATCAATGCAATTGATATTTCCTTACCGATGATCCAAGAAAAAACTACAAATCTAACACTGAATGTGCATCTCGATGTGCTCTTCCTGTCTGTGGAGCTCCTTGCCCAATTTGCATTAGTGAAGCCCTCAAGTTTCAAATCATCAACCTATCTATACCACAATCCATGCTCTAACACCCCCCTGAGATATATCAACACGTTCTTAGAAGCAACCCAATGCGCTCTAGTAGGGCCAGCCAAAAATTTGGTTAAAGAGTTGACTACAAAACATGTCTAGGCACATGTTCACCAAATACATCAATGGCCTAATAATGCACTGGTAAAGTGTGGGATCTATACACTCTAATATGGATGTATCATTCTTCCTCCAGTTTGTGACCAGAGGTGTGGTCATGGGCTTGCAATCCTGGATGTGAAATATCCTTAGAATTTGTAAAATGTACTTTCCCTGTCCCACGAAGATCTCTCCATCAACTTGCCAAACCTACAGCCAAATGAAATAGTGCATCAACCCGATATCCTTCATCTCAAACTTGCCTGCATGATGTCTCTTTCACTCTTAGATGAACTTGTATACACCTATCAAAATCATGTTGTCCACATATAGCACTAGAATAAGTGGCTCACCTCCAACAATAATGTAATATAGGTTGGGGTCTGCTTCACTCTTGGTGAAGCCCAATCACTAAAGGTAACTTTTTGTTGGAGCAGGGTCTCCCAAAGGCTATGCATTTTTTCCATTTTTTGTATAATTTTGTATTTTTTAGTCTAACACAGGGGTTTTGGGGTGGGTCAAAGCTACTAACACATTGTAAATGGGTTAAGGGTAGACCAAGAGTCCGCAAACCACGGTTTGCAGACCATTGGATGCGTAGGCTAAATCGCTATAAATAGATGAACCTTTTTTGAGTCATAGGCAATAATGAATAGAGATTGATGCGAAGTACGAACTATTAGTCTGTGGTAGGTTTGTTTGGGTTAGGATTCCTGCTGGCTGTGTGCACGAAGATCCTTTGTCTTGCTGTGTGCGGACCCTGCTGGCTGTGTGCGTAGGTGGTAATTTGGGGAATGTAAGAGGATTTTTGGGTAATAATATAGATGTGTGGAAGTATTGCGAATATCTGATGTTATCTGGACCTGGTTTGTTATGGTTGATGTGGACTTGAGTTATATGAGGATGTATCTGTTTGTAAGCTGCGAACTGTCTCTGTTTATGGTAAATGTATCTGTGATCTGTTAATCTGCTGTGAATATATTGTTCTGTGATTATAGATGATAGTACGCACGTAGATGCGAGCTTGTTAATTAGATCCGATAAAATGTATTTTGGCTATTTTTTGAAACTCTTGTGAATGACCTCTGACTGTATAGATTTGATAATTGCGGACCGACTTGACTTACCTGCTCTCTCCCAGGGTGCGGAAACCTGGTTCCAGCACCCTCCCATATTGCTTCGGGTGAGACTTTGGCCTACACAAGCAGGTCACTGCCGAAAGGGCCAGTAGTATAGGGGTTTGTTGGCAAACCTTAACCTCCGAACCTGGGTTAAGACCCCTCGAGCCAAAAAATGGTTCCGTTGCCAGGACCGAGAGAATTTTGAGAGAGATCAGGTAATGCCAAGGCCGTACTGGAAATCTGAAAGAAAAGAAATCGATGAATGGTTTGAGAAACAAGTTCAGGAATTCGCAGTAAAAGAAAACAACAGTAAGAAGTTGACCACCGAAGAGTGGAAGAATAAGTATATTTTCATGGAGATCTACGAGATATTCTTTGTAACAATTGTGATTTAGCTCCAGTAGTGGCTCGCAAGGCTGGTCGAATTTCATAAGTGTTGGGAAGACGAGAGGGTCACAAGTGGACCCCATAATGGTTTCAGTAGGTAGAAGAGACCGACAACACCATTGCTCGCACGATAGATCACTTGGTGGATAGTGTGATAGGAGGATTTGTGACTAAATTTGCAGTCGATCAATTTGTATCCTACTCAAAAGCAGAGCAAAGGTTCTTCAGGGGTAAGTTTTTGAAGACTTTGCCATTACTGATTAAGATCTTATTGTGCGAAAAAATCATTTTGTGTAGCCATACGGAGTGAATGAGTGCCGACCAGAGCAAGGGCACAATGTGTAGTTATAAGTACTATAGAACTAACCAAGAGGGGGATCGATTTGTCTATAGTCCAGTAAGAAATTTTGCTACACATAGCCCTCTGTCGATGCCACCATTGAACGCTCATAGGGGTAAAAACTCACCTCCAGCCCCACCGGAAGACAATATGGCTGTGCACATGAAGCTACCCACCTTTAAAGGTGTGGGTGATGAGGACATGGATCGATTCTGGTTTGTCGCAGGTTCGGTATGGACTGCGCAGAACGTAGTAAGTGATGCGGTGAAACGAGCACAGTTATCCCTTGCTTTTGAAGGGAGAGCCCTGGACTGGTACATGGGATAAATTAACCAACATGAAAATGCAACTATTAGGAAAGTAAGAATGCGTTAAAACAACAGTTCAAGAAACCTAAGTCCTACTCTCAGATAGTAAATGACTTGAAGGATTTCAAGCAAGGACCATATGAGTTCGTATGGGAAGCTGATTAACAATTAAAGAAAGTGATCAGATAAGGAGGATTCCAGTATGATGACAAGAAACACACGGAGTGGTTCATTGTTATGTTGCTTCCCCACCCACGCGTACCTATGGGTCACCAAGCCATTGAAACACAGGAGAAGGCCTTGGAGGTTGCCATGAAACTGGAAGCTGCGCCAAGAGATGATACCCAGTTAGGAGTACAGCAGATACAAGGCCAACTAAAAGCAATGCACATGGAGATTCAAAATCTACACAAGGAGCGAGGGACAGAGGCCAACCCCGAAAGATGGTGCATACGATGCAGGGTGAATGGCCACACCAAAGATAATTGTCTGTTTCTTGCAGACTACACCCAGGACAGGGGACCCAGCCCGCTGTGCCCTAGGGAAGCTGCGGGACTGAGTAGGCCGACGTTTTGGTGCAATGACTTCTGTGTTGTTGGGCTGCACGATACCAACCACTGCCCCCACCTTGCCGCATATATCCCTGAAGTAAAACAACATTGGTGTAGGTTTTGTAGTTCTGTAGGAAATGACGAACAAAACTTCCAAACGTATGATTTTATGATCGACCGGGGAAGCCTATATAGGGTACAGTCGGACCCCTCATCACTTAGATTCCTTGCTGGTATAGGTGGATCCCTGACCAGGGGAAAGGGAGGGGGATGAGGAGGAAGCATAGGCAGGGGTAGAGGCTAATTAATCTGCTATAATTGTGGGGAAATAGGTCACTTTGTGAGGGACTACACGAACCCAACTTGAAAATCCTACATATATTGTAGAAATTTGGGCCATGTGAACGAGGACTGCCCGATTCTAATGGCTAAGGTATAGGAAAAGTAGCAAACTCCCACACAGAATGTACAACGAGTGAAGGCAGAACCTCGTGAAGAGGATCCGAGAATTAACGTAATAACACACAATGGTATGGCCACTGGAGGGTCTGAGGAAAGAGTGGAGACAAAGTCTCTGATCTGTAAAGCAACTACTAAACTGGAAGGTGTGGGATCCTAGAAGGAGAAGGAGACCTCTGTCGCAGCTCGGTAAGATTGTGCTCAACACGAGACATCGACTCCAAACAGTGGAATCAAAGATGAGGTCAAACCATTCTTGTAGGCGTGCATGAAGCTGCTGTGCAACCAACAGGCGGTAGACAACCTCCAAGCCCTACTCGAAGGTTGTGCAGAAAAAGCAGCCCCAACCACGAAGATTAAGGATGTGCACAAACTTTATGAGTAGAAGAGACACACTGGGAGCGAAATGCGATTAACTGCGCAGATTGGTGATTATGAGATGGACCAGGTAATTATAGACCTAGGATCTGATGCGAATGTACTACCTAAGCAGACTTGGAAACGAATGGGAGAGTCTAAATTGGAATGGTCTACTATCCAGCTGCGCATGGCTAATCAACAGAAGATCATACCATTGGGGAGATTGTCAAAGATGGTCGTAGATATCGCTGGGGCTAAGGTACGATTGACTTTGAGGTCATTCAGATTGTAGAAGATGCGAACCCTTACCCAACACTCCTGGGATTGGATTGGGCCATTGATTTGGGTGGAATTATCAACTTGAAGAAATGAAGCATGGTGTGTGAAAGAGAGGGAACTCGAGTGATCGTCCCACTAGACCCCGCAGAAGGAGAAAGGTACACTGAGCCAGTGCGTGAGGAAGACGGGATGGATCACATCTATAAGCTAAATACGAAGGAAAAAGACTGGATCAACCCCATGGTCGACGGTATGCCTTGCTGGGAGAAGGACAACAAATGTGTCTCTGACTCCGACGAAGAATTAGAATATTGGAAAAATCGGTTGCAAAAAGTCTCCACACTGCGCTACCTGCGAATTACCAGGGACTTTCGATATATAGCTTCTGAGGTAAGAGAATTACCCTACTTTGATGGCTCTGGTAGTATCAAGGAATTTTTGTGAACCTTCGAAGCTGAGGTTCCTAGAGAACGAAGACTATGGGCTGTTAATTGTCTTATGTGCACAACACCTGCAAATTGGTGGGACACACATAAGGGAGCGTTCCAGGAATGGGAGGAATGTCGGGATATGATGGTACTATGGTTTGAACCTCCAACCGATGTGTGTGTCAAGAGATTCCAGGGCCCAGGAAATCCACGCGAACACTTGTTCGCTTGGATGGAGCGATGGTGCGATCGTACTAAAGAAGAATGGGTTCACTTGTTTATTCATGCCTTAGGACCAATTCCTGCTTCTTGGTATCTCGATGTGGAGCTATGTCAGCACACCTGCTAGTGGACAACCCTAAAATATGAATTCTTGGGGAATTTTGGGTTAACGGGAGGATTTAAGGTGCTTGAGGGAGCTCTGCAGGCCCTTGACACCGTTGTGATTAGTGAATCTAGCCCCAACGTAGTAAGAGGGGTCCCCACATGGGAAGCACAGATTCAGGATAATGTCGAGCCCCACAAGGCCACTATGGAAGAGTGTGACGTAGAGCCACGCAAGGTCTCGATCATAGCATCAGGGGAGGAACGCACAGCTGTGGGACCTCCAATACATGAGGCAGCTAGTACGAAACTACTAAAACCATGAAGTGTTAATGCAGAAATACCACCCAAGCGGGTTATGATTGGGAACTGCTAGGATGAGGGTACAATAGGCAAGATTATGGAACTAATAATGGGGTATCTAGATAAGTGTTTAGGACCTAAACATGTCACGGGGAACTTGGGCAGTATGCACGTCACTCTCAACTCTGATGCGCAGCCAAAAGAACAATGGCCTTATCATACGCAGAGGGTGAGGGAGGAGATCGGTAATACACTCATCACACCAGTCAAACATGTAAAGCCCATGACTACAAAACTACTGCATGAGATCTTGGGACATATGGACTACTATAGAAAATTGAGTTAGGGATATGCATTGGTCACTGAACTTGTGAGAGCACTGCTTAAGCATGATATGTCATTCAGTTGGGATGACGTACGCCGAAAGAGCCTTGAAAAACTCAGGAACAGGATGGTCACTACACCTATTCTCACTTCCCTTGATCAGGCGATGATAATGCATAAGGATACTTCAGGAATCGCTTGTAAAGTAGGTAGTACGCAGCTTGGCACTAGGGACAGTTATCACACAATCACAGGTACTATTCAGACAATCTCAGGTGCGAAACACAGTTATGCCACCACGACAAGGGAAGGGTTTACCCTGACCTACGAGCTACATAAGTATTAACACCCTCGGTTAGGACACCACTATAAGATGATTATGGATCATTGGGTTTTAGAACACCTGAGGAATGCGACTGTGCTGGGGTGGGAAGTCTGCAGGTGGCATCTTCCTTAGGAATATGATGGTGAAATCATCGTCAAGCCATGAAAGTTGAGTATGGAGCGGGATCACTTGTCCCGAATTGAGACGGGTGAGGAAGGATTTCCTGATACGCATCTGTTCACAAGTAGGGTTGTGGATACACGTTTTGCCAATCTCTCTCCATTCTTGACCACATGCATAATACATGCCGAATATTCGGTATGACAAAGAAAGGGGTTGGAACATCGAGCGGTGGAATTTATCAACATTGCACCTCATGGAGTACTGATCAATGATGGCCTGAAGTATGTAAACTACGAAGATGTAACAGGGGGTCACTACGTAGGTAAGACAACAATGCAAGAGTTCTTGAAGGTTGGGCTCTGACGACAAAAAATTTTAGTTGGAAGGAATCCCAACAGAATGAAGACGGTGCACCAGGAATGTGGGAGGATTGCTCGGAGTGCAGGGGTACGTTGGGATCGCAAGGGTATGTTGAGCGCACCCTGGATGCGAAAATTAGCTGTTGAATTCGTCAAATCGGGTATAAAAAAAAATTTACTGTTGCATGGAGCGGGCAGGTGGCATTTAATGCGGTGATTTTGGGAGATTTTTTACCATTTCCTTGATATTAAGTCCCACACGAAGTCTACCATACCATTGGATGATACCCAAGGCTATAAAATATGTGAGATAGATTAGACACAAGTTCCGTATTGCTCGAATAGCTTGTACTTAGCCTGGTTGTCTTGGACGAAGTTGTGCTATAAGAAATTATGTGCCTCTAGCATCTTGTTCATGTCTGAGCAGCTTGCCCCCTCTAACAATAGTAATTCTGAGTTCATATTTCGCGCCAGAATGATGGCCACGGACCCTGCCGAACTCTCGGAGCCAGTAACCTCAGTAGACCAAGACATTGAGGAAGTGGTGGAGGTCGAATCCAAAGTCGAAGAAATCCTCTCCACACCTAGCCCTACAACCAGGAAAGGAAAAGAAAAATTTCAGGTCTCAGGTAAGCCCCTGAAGCCTACGAAATGGGCCGCAAGAAAGCCCCATACCTCCCTGCGAAACATGAAATCCCTGCGAGTTGCTCAGGAGGAGGCCTAGCCCACCGAACCGATCAATTGGTTGTTCCCCTTCATACGACCATGCAAGACATCGACACGTACGCCAAATAACCTCGATGGCTTGATCACTTACCTGCAGATGCCACTAACCGCGGGGGAGGTCTCCATCATGGCCGCATTCATAAATTTAAGTTGGATGATCATGATTTGGCCAACTTTGAGGCATTCTCTGAGCTAGCACTTGAGTTATACTTTGATACAGTTCATGACACTGATGGGGTCAAAGTTTTCCCTCAACGCTGGGTACGTGGTTTGGTGGGGTTCGGGCTCCTAAATCTGCTTAGGATGCC
The DNA here is from genome assembly GCA_034641835.2 of Pinus albicaulis. Lineage (NCBI taxonomy): Eukaryota > Viridiplantae > Streptophyta > Pinopsida > Pinales > Pinaceae > Pinus > Pinus albicaulis. Next base: position 986,235,591 of record CM076577.1, on the reverse strand, counting down.
CCACTTTGGACACTACAATGTAATATAACGGCTCACACGATAATTGATTGCACTAATTCATGACGAATGCCTGTGGATCCAGGACAGGATCCCTATTGACGCGATGCTCGTGCATCGGATTACTAGTCTCCCCATGAGCGGCCCGAACCCCTTGGAGCGTGTGGGTAAGAAATATGAGGGGGAGACTGCTGAGTTTGTGCACCAAAAGTATCACGTGGACTGTAATACTCGGGGATTTATCATCAAGACCATCAGTGACCAAGGTAAGCAGTTGGGCACCATGCTGTTAGCCTGTAAAATGATGAGGAAGTGTCAGGTCACCTCTATTCCAGCCTATGTCATTTGGTTGGCTGGCCAATGTACGAAAGGGGTATGTTTTAACTAGGCACAGTATTTGTGCGATGAGTTTCTAACTAACGTTCATGAGTCCCAGGAGTAGGGCTGCACCTTTTGTTAATCTTGGTTGTTATTTCTTATAGCTTTAGTTTCCTGGGAAGCTCCTACAGAATCTGTCCTCCCTGAGATTACCATGGACATGTGTGTAGGGGCTCACTATGCGCACTTATGGGATTTCGCGGATCCACAACGACTCGAGGACAACCAAGTGTTTTGGGTCCTCTTTCAGAGTAGTGTGGTTGCAACTATCAACTCTTAACCATGGTTGTCCCCATCCATATATGACAGATACCAGGGCATTGTTGTTTTTCAGGTCACTCTACACAATGTTCAGATAAGAGCGCACAAGGAAAAAGCCCAGACCTCGCTTCCTTACATGGTGATGGACGAAGAAATCGACAATGTCATTTCACTCTAGCCCCCTAACTGGAAAATTGGCTTCAAAACAGGTGCGAAGGGAACTAGAAGCACCAACACGTCTCAAGTCAACCCCCTATCATCATCCCAGATATTAGAGGTATGCCCAAAAGTACCAGAAAAGACACCGATACGACCACCCAAAAGGATGAGCAACAGTAGAAGGACGTTGAGGCAGCGCCCCAAACAGACTGACATACAGGGTTGGATACGAAAGGTCTGGATGCCGGTGGTCCTGCCTCCCCCCGTGGCACGAAGCGCACAAGTGAGTCAGTCAGAAGGCCCCGCAAAAAGTAGAGATCTCAACGAGTGCAATGCGATGAAACAATCACATTGACTGACAGAGACCTGGAACAAATCGTTGATGCAGTCACTCTGGCTACAGAGGACAGATGGGCCGCCTTAGAAGAAAAGCATCAGGTCGCGATCAACACTATTAAGGCTGAGCTGCGAGCCCTACAACTAAAGACAGACACGTTACATATTAGTGCGACCCTGGTATGCCCACCCTCCACCGCTCTAGCTACATATGACAACCGCCTCTGTTCTCTGCCAGGCGCAGCTCTGGTGCTCAGTCCACTCGACCTGGGACCCCAAGTCCAGACCAGTACAGAAGTCTAGCTGAAATTAGCTCGGCTACCCCATGAAGCCTTGCAAGGTCTCCACATCGCTATCTTTCAAGAAATCCACCATTGAGACCAACAAGTGCACCAACAACTCAACGTAGCTGAGAAAACCATAATTGCAAATAATGCTGAGGTGTGTATCACCACTGCGAAGCACACAAAGCTCGAAAAAACAATTCAATGACTTTGTGTAGACGTTCCCACAAAGATCATGACCTCGGCCACCCCTCAGGAAAAAGTAGAAAGAATGGTTGCAGCACTCAAGGCCTCCTGGGATGAAGTTTAGGTTGTTAAAACACACATGGAGCAGTAGATCGCAGATCTGTAGGCTAAGTTATAGCCCGAAACACCTCCGGAGGTCTGGGCCTAGTGAATTGCGCTGGTCACCTTGGCCACAAATGTTATCATAGGGCAGATCTCATAGGGAGCCCAGCTACTGGAGACCTCCATGTTGCTATGGACTAAGGTCCAGTGTGACCCGATCTTGCGAGGGATAAATCAGGACCTGAGGCAAAAAGAAGAAGAGTTCGAGACAATCGAAGCCACCTTGCCCACTTTGGTGCCAAGCACTCTAGGTGGATATCGAAGACCTGCGACAAAAGAAGAAGATCCTTGGTGACCGACTGAAGCCATGGGATGACGAAGCCCTCAAAATGTCACAGGATGTCGATGTTGCTATTAAGAAACTGAACCAAACTTTGGAGATCGTTACTGCTGCAACTGAGGGACCACTATCAAAAAAGTTGGTCGACATTGTACAGAATGTAGCTGTCCAAAGTGAAGGTGTGCTGCCTCCGTTGGCCGAGGCGATCAAAGTATTGCAAGCACAGGTTGAAGCCCCAACGACACAGTGAATCGGGACGAGTCACAAGATTGTGTTTGGGGATTGTTGGAGCAGGGTCTCCCAAATGCTATGAATTTTGTCCATTTTTAAAATAATTTTGTATTTTTTAGTCTAACGCAGGGGTTTTGAGGTGGTTCAAAGCCCCTAATGCATTGTAAATGGGTCAAGGGTAGAACAAGAGTCCGCAAACCACAGTTTGCGGACCATTGGATGTATAGGCTGAATCGTGATAAATAGATGAACCTTTTTTTAGTCATAGGCAGGAATGAATAGAGATTGATGCGAAGTACGAACTATTAGTCTGTGGTAGGGTTGTTTGGGTTAGGACTCCTCCTGGCTGTGTGCACGGAGATCCTCTGTCTTGCTGTGTGCGGACCTTGCTAGCTGTGTGCACACGTGGCAATTTGGGGATTGTAAGAGGATTTTTGGGTAATAATATAGATGTACGAAAGTATTGCAGATATCTAATGTTATCTAGACCTGATTTGTTATGGTTGATGTGGACTTGAGTTATATGATGATGTGTCTGTTTGTAAGCTGCGAACTGTCTCTGTTTATGGTAGATGTATCTGTGATCTGTTAATCTGCTGCGAATATACTGTTCTGTGATTATAGCTGATAGTAAGCATGTAGATGCGAGCCTGTTAATTAGATCTGATAAATTATATTTTGGTTATTTGTTGAAACTCCTATGAACGATGTATGACTATATAGATCTGATAATTGAGATGAATTTACTTACCTGCTCTCTCCTAGGGTGCAGAAACCTAGTTCTAGCACCCTCCCATACTGCTTCGGGTGAGACTTTGGCCTACGCAAGCATGTCACTGCCGAAAGGGCCAGTAGTATAGGGTTTGTTGGCAAACCTTAACCTTTGAACTTGGGTCAGGACCCCTCGAGCCAACACTTTCTATCCAAGCATACCATGTTTAGAGAGCTTGTTTGATCTTGTATATGGATATCTTGAATTTTCATACGCATGTCACTTTGATGCAAGTGTCGAATCTCTTCTGCTACTCAATGTAAATATCCTCCTCAAAAATTGCATTAAGGAAGGATATATTCATATCCATCTAGTGGATTTTCTACCCCATATATGTTTCAATAATTGCAACCACTTGGTAGATGAATACTTGACAACTAGGAAAAGGTCTCATCATAGGTAAATCCCTCTATCTGTGAGAATCCCTTATCCATAGAACTTGCTTTGTACTTCTCAATACTCCCATCAGCACCATGCTCAATGTTGTAGACCCAACGAGATCCTACAAACGATTTACCCTATTAGCTCGAATCCACCTCCCATACATTTTTCTTTATGATGGATGCATACTCCTCCACTGATATGTATGAGATCTTAATGTAAATATGCTTGAGGGTTTAAAAATTGCAAGTGTTAAAATTGAGTTTTATGAGCCTTTATGTTAAATTCTTATACACATAAAACATGAATTTAAACTTTGAAAATGCATAACCAACAGAAAAATACACCATAAAAATAACCACAACACAATAAGTGATGAAGAAGTTCACCCCTCCTGGGCTACATCTCCTTGGTCCAACTTCCAATGGCTTTGCCTTATATATATATGCTAAAAATGGTGGTTACATCAGTATACAATGTTCCAATGGCTTCAAAACCTATTCCATTAGCTCCAAAACTATAAAAAATGTTTATATAGCCTCTTTCTGCTCCAAAATTCATCAAAAAATGAAGAAGTTATGAGCCTCCCTAGCTTTGCTGCTAGTCACTCTACAAATTTCCCAAAATCCAGAACCGTCCTACAATTTTGCCTTGAATTGGACTAACGGAGCGATAATTTAGCGGATTTTCGATGCAATTTATGGAACAGTTAAAATGCACAATAACACCATAAATCCGATTTTTCAACCATATTACATAGTCAAGTTTTTATTTATTTATTTTTAATTAAAAATTGGCGGGCCGCCTCCGTTGCGTATGTGGTTCTTGGGCCATGGTCGTATGGTCAACATATGGGGGGGTGAGGCTAAGCCCTGGCCCCTTACCCCAAACCTCCGCCACATAAAATTTATATAGGGTTTCGATCGTAAGGTTAAACAAGGAACATGTTGGCCCGCTTGGTTAAGATGTTGCGCTGTCCGTTATGAGGTTCGGTGTTCAACTCCTACGGAGGTCAATTCAGACTTAACCAAAATTTTTGGTGGCCCTTGGGCTGCCACGTGGCGGCCTTCGATTGGGCCATGTGGCACCTTGTGGTTGGCCACCAACCACCCACTAGAAATACGCTAATTATCACCACCAAAATTTAGACAAGTGGCGTGAATATATTGGTCCAATGAGCCCAATCAACCATGCCTAGTCAGCAAGCCCAATCAGTTGTCTGCATTCTTAAGTGTTTGTATGTGATACACTTGTTTTTCTGTTTGGGAAAATGAAAGTAACTCATTCTGGGAGCATATTGTGTTGATTTTCCATGGCTTGAGTTGCGGATTAGAAAAGATGAGATATCGTAGTGGATTGAGTTCCACACTATTAGAGCAACTTTCATTTTTGAGCATATTTTTGAGCACTTGATCATCCACCATGGCGTCTCTCCACACTTGTTGAGTGGCTTCCTCATAATAAATAGAAGGCTCAACATATATTACCTCAGTCATAAGTGATATTTATCCTATGTACCTCTGTGGATGCCTTCTCTATCGAATGGAAGTAATTGGAGAATGAATTTACCCCTACATATCTTGAATCAGGTGATCTTCCCATCTTGCTCTCCTTCTCCCTGTGATGGGAGTTGCAACCTAGGTGGGTTTGATTCAATATTCCATCTACATGTCCTTATTATCGTCATTCTACCCATGCACCACTATGGTCGAAGGTACCAACTAAGCCTCCTACTTGGAGCTTACTGTTCATCCACCTACACTATATTCTGCTCACACTTTTAAGGATTTTTTCAAGGCCCTATGTTCCTCAAACTTCACTTCTCTTCTAATGACTATATTCCTTTGTGTTGGAATGTACACCCTATATTCCTTGGATGTGTCATTGTAATCCACAAATATTCCATTCTCTATTATGGGATTTAGCTTCTTCCTCTTCTTCTCTAGCACATAGAAATTTACAAGGCTACCGAATACGCAGAAATGAGACACATCTGGTTTCTTCCCCATAAACACATCCTCTAGTGTAACTCACGCAACACTTTGTGTGGGATCTTGGTTTTTAAGAAAATCACTATATTGCATGCTCCACCTAAAGAAACTTAGGTAGCCCCTAATCATGCAACATGGATTTTCTTGCTCCAACTATGGCCCTATTCTTACGTTCTTCCACTCCATTTTGCCAAGGATTATATAATGTGGTCAACTCCCTCCTAATGTCCTCCTTGGCACACAACTTCTTAAATGCATTTGTGGTATACTCCCCACCATTGCATGACCTTAGCACCTTGATATTTCTATCTATCTAGTTCTCAACCAAGCCCTTAAACTCTAGAAAATTTGAGAAGACCTCATTTTTCTTCTTCATGAAAAATATCCATGTCTTCCTTAAGTGATGATTTATGAAGGTGAAAATACTTGCACCAACTACGGGAAACTGTAGAAAAAGGACGAAATAAACAAAAGGCCATACCCCTTGTTCCTCTCACACCATGAAAATAAGTTGGACGCACCATCCAACTTGTCCTCAAATCTAAGACCCTGATATGCCATATTGCCAAATTGAGCTGCCGAATAAAAAATGCACTGGTAAAATCAATGGAAAATGCTTATAACTTTAACAACCAAATCGATATTATACTTTCTCCATTTGAATTACATAATTTTCTTGCAAAGATAAAATCCGTGCTTGTTCTTCAACTACAAAATGAGTTTTGATACCATGACAAATTTCCTTAAAACCTAGTAAGTTGATTTGTAATTTTCAAAGTGTAAAAACCCAGAAATATAAACAAATGATATTATGGAAATTTAAATCACAAACACACTGAGTTTTCTAACATGCACGAATGAAAATAAATCATAAGATAAACACATCAACAATAGGACATAAAATATACCCACGAAAACCCGACTTTGAGGAAAATTTGCAACACGATGTTTTTTTATTATTCTTTTATAGAAAAATATTTTCTTCTGAGGATTGCATCAAGGGAGAAATGTTCTAGTTTATCACAGTAAAACACTTGATCTCCCTGGACCTAAATCTATCTACCTTTCTATACACCGGATCTTCGAAACTACTGCATAGATTAATAATTCGACCGAGACGTGTGAGCACACTTCCTCTCTATTATGCATACACGTGAATGGAATACTGCACTGGGATGTAAGAGCTCAACCCTCACTCATTTTATTCTACTTGGATGCTGAGTTCCGCGATTTGCTGAAACTCTCGCTCTTGCTTAGTTGCTCTCTCACACCTTCTTATGCTCAACTAAATTTCCACTAACTCGCTCTATCTCCTCTTATATTTTTTATCTCAACTCTTATCTCCTTCTCAATGGCTGAGAATAAATCATTCTCAATGGATGAGATTAAGCATAGGTTAACTTAGGAATTTTCACTTTTTCCTAAGTTTAAATTTAAGAAATAGCTAAATAAATTAATATTCTACTAAAGTGGCAGTGCTTTGTGTTCATCTGCTAGTTTAGCACTTAGATAAGAAAATCACTTCTTCTCTTCTCTAATCAACTAATATCTAGTGTACTTGAGCCTATGGTTAGGTGGTGAGTTGTCCCCAAAACATTGTTACAGTTAGTAGGATTCAGAAGATAGTCATACAACCCTGAAAGATCCAATAAGACATATTTTTTCTTTACATGTAAGTATTCTATTCTCATGTTTTCGTAAATTTTATGCTAATTTATTGAACATTTTTTGGTATTGATTATTAATAGCATTAATTGATATAAATAATTTATATGTTTTAATTCAAGATTGTTACATATGTTATCAGATCACATCACAGGTTCAACTCTATTGGACCTTTGAAATTTCATGTTCTTATTTGCTAATGATTATAAATAATATCTTATAATTAATAAAAAAAAATTAATATATATGAAAAATATATATATATATCTTTCTATCTTAGTGATTAATCCAAAAAAATTTCTATCTACATTATAGATCACAAAAGTCTTAAATCTAATATATATATTTTAGATCACAAAAGTCTTAAATCTAATATATATATTTTATTAGTGCCAAATTATATATATACATGCAACTATATATGTGTTTGATATTACATATATGTATATAAAGAATTGAATTACTTGTAAGTTGGGACGTATCTCTGTTCCTCAACCTCGGTCAGAAGTTTACACGGATAATTTAATTTTCCATACGTGCATGTAAAAATAAGTCAAACGGAAATTCTCTCATAGCCAGTGATGAAAAAGTCCAATCCGTAGTTGGGTCGACGTTTCAAGTCATATAACCCTCGGGGCACAAACCTAACCCGAGTTTAATATCAGAGTCGGTGGGGCATTGGGTGTTTAAAGCGGCACAAACTTAACCCGAGTTTAATATGAGAGTCGGTGGCGCTTCTGGTGTTTAAAGCGGCTATAGTGTTTCTTCAACTTCCTTCTTTTTCTCTATAAAACCATCGGTAAACTTGAAATTTAACTTTCAAGTTTTAAATCCTTCGTTCCGCTGAGGAGGGTTGATACTAAACCCTAATCGTAGTTGTCCGGGTGTGGAGGGTTTTGCACGAAAGTTTATATTTTCTGTTGGTTACTGATATCTTCAGTGCTTATTTCAACGTGATAAGACGAGCCGGAGGAGTAGGAGGCTCACCAGTACTGAATATCTCTCTGAAATTTTCTCTCATTTCTTCCCATCCTTGGAATTTCTCTCATTTCTGTAGAGCAGAGATGCCGCCCCGATCAGTAAAGAAGGCTGCGGGAACACCAACTCCCAAAAAGGCAGCGGCAAAAACCCCTAACAAGACGCCTAAGAGTTCCAAGAAGACCCCGTCGCCCAAGGCCGAGTGCGAAATTGTTAAAAATGTCGAGATCCTAGAAGAATCCGAAGCCGCTCCTGTAGAGGACGTGAAGGTTTTCGAGGATCCAGTAAAGGAGGAGAAAAGTATAAAGGCTGAGAAGTTAAAAGAGCAGCCGCCCGAAGATTCTAAAGATGCCGCTGCTGCCGAGAAGCCAGCCCCTGTGAATGAATCTGCCGCGGAGGAAGCAAAGCCTCCCTTCGATGAGGATGACAAGGGGGAGAGACTCGAGCTAGTTGATAACGTGTCCGAATCAGAACCAGAAGAGGATGACGAAGGTCCAAAGGTTGATGCAGCAGCAATGGATCTGGACGATGACTACATTGCACAGGAGGATGAAGAAGAAGAGTTAGGAGATCAGTTGGACGACGGAGTACACGAGGGTGATGAAGGTATAGGTGAAGAGGAGGAAGGTGAGGGGGAGGAGATGGAAGGTGAAGGTGAAGGCGAAGAAGAGGAAGTGGGTGAGGAACATGAAGGCGAAGAAGAGGAGAATGAACAACATGAAGTTGTGAAGGAAAGGCGCAAGCGAAAGGAATTTGAAGTATTTGTTGGTGGCCTTGACAAGGACGCTGCTGAAGAAGATCTGAAAAAAGTATTTAGTGAAGTTGGTGAAGTGGTTGAAATACGACTTATGATGAATCCACAAACACAGAAAAACAAGGGCAATATCAATTTGGATTTAGATGAATTTTTCTTTATGTTTTTCTATGTTATTTACTTTGTGTTATCTTTTAAAAGTTTGTTAAGGATAGGTATTTGGAGTTCTATTTGTTTTTGTTTTTTGTTTTCTATTAAAAGTACATGAATAAAAATGACTTTTAAAAATTGATGTATTGATGTTAAGCCCTATATAAGCCCCATGTGAATCCAAAAACCCCTTATTAAGTTCTATATATTGATTGATTACATTTATATTGTTATATTATTTTGTAGGCTAGAACTCCACATGATCCCATTTTATTATAATTATACCCTTCATCTCCTATATATATACTAATGATACCTAGTCTTAGGATAATCAAATATTGTCTTCTCCATTAAATTTATTATAAAAGGATGTTCCTCGCTTAAATTGGACTATAATTATTTGTTTCTTGTCATTTTTAAGGTGCAAGAATCATAACATTTGGTATCAAAGCTCTTGATTCTAGTGTTTTTCTGCTTCAAATAGGTCATCGTGGATTTTTTTCTCTAACATTTTTCCAGGGAGGTTTCAGATAATGAAACCTAAATAAGGCTCAAAATACATCTTGGAAAATTTTTGGTTCAAGTTTTAGATCTTGGTTCACTATATTTTCAAAGATATGGACCAAGGAAATTAGGGTTATTTGGTTGACTACACTTTTGAAGCTATACTCTATGGAAGTTAGGCTTTATGTGTAATGTCCTCTATTAAAAGATCGATGATAATAATAATAATAATAATAATAATAAGTGAGAATATTAATATATAAATAAATAAAATAATAAATAATAAAGAAAATATAATAATATTAAATAAATAAAATAATAAATAACAATGAAAGATAATAATAGGAAATTAATAAATTAATAAATAATAAAATGAAGTTTCCAATAATTATATAAAAAATAAATTAGAAAATAGTAAGAATAAGTAAATTTAATGAAAAGTAAACAGATACTAAAACAAGTAAGAGATAAATTAATAAAAATGGTTGAGTTAAGGAAAACTTAAGGCAATAAAATAGAAGTTGGCATGATGGCACATGGATTATGTGCGTGCACACTCCCTTTCCATTTTTGGAATATATTGTTCTATTTAATGGATGACAAAGTGGATGCGAGACATTCATTCTTTCTTGAGGAGAATGCTGGGAGACAAAGGATTCACTGGCTGTAGTAGTTTATTGAGGGCTTGGGAGTGGCCAACTGTAGAAAGATTGTTAGATTTCCTAAAAACCTAGTAAGTTGATTAGTAATTTTCTAAGTGTAAAAACCCAAAAATATTAAAAAATGATATCCTTGAAACTTAAATCACAAACACATTGTGTTTTCTAACATGCACAGTGGAAAATATATCAGAATACAAACACATTAACCATAGAATACAAAATATATCCAAGAAACACCAACTGCGGGGAAAACCCGTGACACATTATGTTTTTATTATTCTTTTGCATCAAAAGATTTTATTTTGGGAATTACAAAAAGGGAGAAATTTTCAAGTTTATCACAATAAAACACTCGATTCCGTAAAACTGAATCGATCTCCCTTATTGTGCACTGAATCTGTGAAACCACAGCACAAATTAGTAATTCGGCCCACACATGCGAGAACACTTCCTCTCTCCTAAGTGCACGTGCAAATGGAATACTGTGTTGGGCTATAAGATCTTGATCCTCAATTGATTTATTCTATCCATATGCTAAGTTATATGATCTACTAAAACTCTCTCTCTTCCTTCGTTCCTATCTCACACTTGCTTGTGCTCAAATAAATTTCCACTAACTCGCTCTATCTCCTCTTATAATTTCAATCTCAACCCTAATCTCCTTCTCAATGTTTGAGATTAAATCATGATCAATGGCTGGGATTAAATCATAAGTTAAATTATGAATGTTTACTTTTTCCTAAGTCTAAGTTTAGGAAATAGTTAAATAAATTAATATTTTTCTAAAGTGGCATCCCTTTGTGTTCTTCTACTAGTCTTAGTACTTAGAAAAGTACAACACTTCTTCTCTACTCTAATCCACACTCCATGTTAGAGATGAAGGTGTTATGCACTACACCCAACTTCTCTTAGAGGTAAAAAAATCTCATCCCCGAAAAAGCCTTGATAATAATTTCTAATGTCTACTCCTCTATTAGTACATGCAGGAGTGAAAATATACCTCTTTGAACAATATCTCTTATGTGGTGATAATGTATGTTAATGTGCTTAGAGCAATCATGAAACATTGGATTTTCAAAGAGAGTGATGCAACTTTGCTTGTCACAATATATCACTATAGGCTCTAACTCTGTCTTGAACAAGCATACCATAAAATTCCTCAACCAAATAGCTTCACACCCAACCAAACTGACATCCATGTACATGGACTCTGCTGAAATCAATGTAATTGATATTTCCTTCCCGATGATCCAAGAAAAAACTACTAATCTAACACTGAATGTGCATCTCGATGTGCTCCTCCTATCTATGGAGCTCCTTGCCCAATTTGCATCAGTGAAGCCTTCAAGTTTCAAATCATCAACCTATCTATACCACAATCCATGCTCTAACACCCCCCTGAGATATATAAACACGTTCTTAAAAGCAACCCAATGCGCTCTAGTAGGGCCAGCCAAAAATTTGCTTAAAGAGTTGACTACAAAACATGTCTAGCCACATGTTCACCAAATACATCAATGACCTAATAATGCACTGGTAAAGTGTGGGATCTATACACTCTAATATGGATGTATCATTCTTCCTCCAGTTTGTGACTAGAGGTGTGGTCATGGGCTTGCAATTATGGTTGTGAAATATCCTCAGAATTTGTAAAATGTACTTTCCCTGTCCCACAAAGATCTCTCCATCAACTTGGCAAACCTATAGCCAAATGAAATAGTGCATAAACCTGATATCCTTCATCTAAAACTTTCCTGAATGATGTCTCTTTCACTCTTAGATGAACTTGTCTACACCTGTCAAAATCATGTTGTCCACATATAGCACCAGAATAAGTGGTTCACCTCCAACAATATTGTAGTATAGGTTGGGGTCTACTTCACTCTTGGTGAAGTCCAATCACTAAAGGTAACTTTCTATTGGAGTAGGGTCTCCCAAAGGCTATGAATTTTGTCCATTTTTTTTATAATTTTGTATTGTTTAGTATAATGCAGGGGTTCTGGGGTGGGTGAAAGCCCCTAACACATTGTAAATGGGTTAAGGGTAGACCAAGAGTCCGCAAATCGTGGATGCGTAGGCTAAATGGCTATAAATAGATGAACCTTTTTTTAGTCATAGGCAGGAATGAATAGAGATTGATGCGAAGTACGAACTATTAGTCTGTGGTAGGGTTGTTTGGGTTAGGACTCCTGTTGGCTGTGTGCGCAGAGATCCTTTGTCCTGCTATGTGCGAACCTTGCTGGTTGTGTGCGCAGGTGGTAATTTGGGGAATGTAAGAGGATTTTTGGGTAATAATATAGATGTGTGGAAGTATTGCGAATATCTGATGTTATCTGGAATTGATTTGTTATGGTTGATGTGGACTTGAGTTATATGATGATGTGTCTATTTGTAAGCTGCGAACTGTCTCTGTTTATGGTAAATATATCTGTGATCTGTTAATCTGCTGTGAATATACTGTTCTATGATTATAGTTGATAGTATGCACGTAGATGCAAGCCAGATAATTAGTTTTGATAAACTGTATTTTGGTTATTTGTTGAAACTCCTGTGAACAACCTCTGACTATATAGATCTGATAATTGCGGACCGACTTGACTTACCTGCTCTCTCCCAGGGTGCGGAAACCTGGTTCCAGCGCCCTCCCATACTGCTTCAGGTGAGACTTTGGCCTGCGCAAGCATGTCACTGCCGATAGGGCCAGTATTATAGGGGTTTGTTGGCAAAACGTAACCTTCAAACGTGGGTCAGGACCCCTCAAGCCAACAAATGGTTCTGTTTCCGGGACTGAGAGCGTTTTGAGAGAGATCAGGTAATGCCAAGGCTGTATTGGAAACCTGAAAGAAAAGAAATCGATGAATGGTTTGAGAAACAAGTTCAAGAATTCGCAGTAAAAGAAAACCACAGTAAGAAGTTGACCACCGAAGAGTGGAAGAATAAGTATATTTTCACGGAGATCTACGAGATATTATTTGTAACAATTGCGATCGAGCTCCAGGAGTGGCTTGCAAGGCTGGTCGAATTTCAGAATGTTGGGAAGACGAGAGGGTCAGCCAGTGGACCCTAGAATGGATCCGATAGCTAGAAGAGACCGATAACACCATTAATCGAAAGATAGATCACAGGGTGGATAGTGTGATAGGAGGATGTGTGATTGAATTTGCAGTCGATCAATTCGTATTCTACTCAGAAGCGGAGAGGAGGTTCTTCAGGGGTTTCTGGGGTAAGTTTTTGAAGACTTTTCCATTACTGATTAAGATCTTGTTGTGCGAAAAAAGAATTTTATGTAGCCATAAGGAGTGAATGAGCATCGACCAGAGTGAGGGCACAATTTGCAGTTGTAAGTACTACAGAACTAACCGAGAGGGGGATCGATCTGTCTCTAGTCCAGTAAGAAATGTTTCTACACATAGCCCTCTGTTGACGCCACCGTTGAACCCTCATAGGGGTAAAAAATCACCTCCACCCCCACTGGAAGACAATATGGCTGCGCACATGAAGCTACCCACCTTCAAAGGTGTGGGCGAGGAGTACATGGATCGATTCTGGTTTGTCACAGGTTCGGTATGGACTACGCAAAACGTAGTAAGCGATGCGGTGATATAGGCACAACTATCCCTTGCTTTTGAAGGGAGAGCCCTGGACTAGTACATGGGATACATTGACCAACATGCAAATGAAAATATTGAGGAAATTAAGAATGCGTTAAAACAACAGTTCAGGAAACCTAAGTCCTACTCTCAGATATTAAATGACTTGAAGTATTTCAAGCAAGGACCGTCTGAGTTCGTATGGGAAGTTGATCAACAATTAAAGAAAGTGATCAGATAAGGAGGATTCCAGTATGATGATAGGAAACACACGGAGTGGTTCATTGTTATGTTGCTGCCCCACTCATGCGTACTTATGGGTCACCAAGCCATTGAAACACAGGAGAAGGCCTTGGAGGTTGCCATGAAATTGAAAGTTGTGCCAAGAGATGATACCCAGTTAGGAGTACAACAGATACAAGGCCAACTAGAAGCAATGCACATGGAGATTCAAAATCTACGCAAGGAGCAAGGGATGGAGGCCAACCCTGAAAGATGGTGAATACGATGCAGGGTGAATTTCCAAACCAAAGATAACTGTCTGCTGCTTGTAGACTACACCCAGGACGGGGGACCTAGCCTGTTGTGCCCTAGGGAAGCTGCGGGATTAGGTAGGCCAACGCTGTGGTGCAATGATTGCCATGTTGTTGGGCTACATGATACAAACCACTGCCCCCTCCTTGCTGCATATATCCCCGAAGTAAAACAACATTGGTGTAGGTTTTGTAGGTCTATAGGACATGACGAACATAACTGCCAAACGTATGATTTGATGATCGACTAGGGAAAACTATATAGGGTACAGTCGGACCCCTCATCACCTATATCCCTTATAGGTATAGGTGGATCCCTGGCCAGGGGAAAGGGAGGGGGATGAGGAGGAAGCGTAGGTAGGGGTAGAGGCCAATTAATATGCTATAATTGCAGCGAAATAGGTGAATTTGCGAGGGAATGCACGAAACCAACTCGAAAATCCTACAGATATTGCATAAAGTTAGGCCATGTGATCGAGGACTACCCGATTCTAATGGCCAAGGTATAGGAAAAGCATCAGACTCCCACACAGAATGTACAACGAGTGAAGGCGGAACCTCGTGAAGAGGATCAGAGCATTAATGTAATAACACGGAGTGGTATGGCCACCAGAGGGTCTGAGGAAAGAGTGGAGACGAAGTCTCTGATCTGTAAAGCAACTACTAAACTGGAAGGTGTGGGATCACAGAAGGAGAAGGAGACCTTTGTCGCAGGTCGGTAAGATTGTGCTCAAAATGAGACATCGATTCCAAACAGTGGAATCAAAGATGAGGTCAAACCATTCTTGTAGGCGTGCATGAAGCTGCTGCGCAACCAACAAGCGGTAGACAACCTCCAAGCCCTACTCGATGGTTGTGCAGAAAAAGCAGCCCCAACCACGAAGATTAAGGATGTGCACAAAATTTACGAGCAGAAGAGATGCACTGGGCACGAAATGTGATTAACTGCGCAGATTGGTGATTATGAGATGGACCAGGTAATTATAGACCTAGGATCTGATGCAAATGTACTACCTAAGCAGACTTGAAAACATATGGGAGAGCCTAAAATGGAATGTTCTACCATCCAGCTGTGCATGGCTAATCAACAGGAGACCATACCATTGGGAAGATTTTAAAATATGGTCGTAGATATCGCTGGGGCTAAGGTACGAGTTAAATTTGAGGTCATTCAGATTGTAGAAGATGCGGACCCTTACCCAGCACTCTTGGGATTGGATTGGGCCATTGATATGGGTGGAATTATCAACTTGAAGAAACGAAGCATGGTGTGTGAAAGAGAGAGAACTCGGGTGATCATCCCACTAGACCCCGTAGAAGGAGAAAGGTATACCGAGCCAGTGCATGAGGAAGACGGGATGGATCACATCTATAAGCTAACTACAAAGGAAGAAGACTGGATCAACCCCATGGATGACGGTATGCATTGATGGGAGAAGGACAACAAATGCGTCTCTGACTTCGACGAAGAATTAGAAGATTGGAAAAATCAGTTGCAAAAAGTCTCCACACTGTGCTACCTGCGAATTACCAGGGACTTATGATATATATCTTATGAGGTAAGAGAATTACCCTGCTTTGATGGCTCTCGTAGTATCAATGAATTTTTTCGAACCTTCGAAGTTGAGGTTCCTAGAGAACGAAGGCTATGGGCTGTTAACCGTGCTATGCGTGCAATACCTGCGAATTGGTGGGACACACATAAGGGAGCGTTCCAGGAATGAGAGGAATTCATGGATATGATGGTACTATGGTTTGAACCTCCAACCGATATGCACGTCAAGAGATTCCAGGGCCCAGGAAAGCCACGCGAACACTTGTTCGCTTGGATGGAGCGATGGTGCGATCGTACTATAGAAGAATGGGTTCACTTGTTTATTCATGCCTTAGGACCAATTCCCGCTGCCTGGTATCTCGATGCGGAGCTACGTCGGCACACCCGCTAGTGGAAAATCCTAAAAGATGAATTCTTGGGGAATTTTGGGTTAACGGGAGGATTTGAGGTGCTTGAGGGAGCTCTGCAGGCTCTTGACACCGTTGTGATTGGTGAATCTAGCCCTGACGCAGTAAGAGGAGGCCCCACATGGTAAGCACAGATTCAGGATAATGTCGAGCCCCATAAGGCCACTATGGAAGAGTGCGACGTAGAGCCATGCAAGGTCTCGATCATAGCATCAGGGGAGGAACGCACAGCTGTGGGACCTCCAATACATGAGGCAGCTAGTACGAAACCACTAAAACCACGAAGCGTTAATGCGGAAATACCACCCAAGCGGGTTACGATTGGGAACTGCTAGGATGAGGGGACAACAAGCAAGATTATGGAACTAATCATGGGGTATATAGATAAGTGTTTAGGACCTAAGCAGGTCATGGGGAACTTGGGCAGTATGCATGTCACTCTCAACTCCGATGCACGGCCGAAAGAACAACGACCTTATCATACGTAGAGGTGAGGGAGGAGATTGGTAATACACTCATCGTACCAGTCACACAGGTAAAGCCCACGACTACGAAACTACTGCACGAGATCTTGGGACATATGGACTACTATAGAAAATCCATTCGGGGATACGCACTGGTCACTGAACTTGTGAGAGCATTGCTTAAGCATGATATGTCATTAAGTTGGGATGACATACGCCGAAAGAGCCTTGAACAACTTAGGAACAGGATGGTCACTGCACCTATTCTCACTGCCCCTGATTAGGTGATGATAATGCATAAGGATACTTCAGGAATCGCCTGTAAAGTAGGTAGTACGCAGCTTGGCACCAGGGACAGTTATCACACAATCACAGGTACTAGTCGGACAATCTCAGGTGCGAAACAAAGTTATGCCATCATGAGAAGGGAAGGGTTGACCCTGACCTATGAGCTACATAAGTATCAATGCCCTCTGTTAGGGCACCACTATAAGATGATTACAGATCATTGGGTTTTAGAACGCCTGAGGAATGCGACTATGTTGGGGTGGGAAGTCTGTAGGTGGCAACTGCCTTAGGAATATGATGTTGAAATCATCATCAAGCCAGGAAAGTTGAGTATGGAGCGAGATCACTTGTCCCGAATTGAGACGGGCGAGGAAGGATTGCCTGATACGTAGTTGTTCACAAGTAGGGTTGTGGATACACGTTTTTCCAATCTCTCTCCGTTCCTAACCATAGGCATAGTACATGTCGAATATTCGATACGACAAAGAAAGGGGTTGGCGCATCGAGTGGTGGAATGTATCAGCATCGCACCTCATGGAGTACTGCGCAACGATGGCTTGAAGTATGTAAACTATGAAGATGTAACAGGGGGTCACTAGGCAGGTAAGACAACAACGCAAGAGGTCTTGAAGGCTGGGCTCTGACAACACAAAATTTTAGTTGGAAGGAATCCCAACAGAATGAAGACGGTGCACAGGTAATGCGGGAGGATTGATCAGAGCGCAGGGCTACGCTGGGATCGTAGGGGTATGTTGAGCGCACCTCGGGTGCGAAAAATAGCCGTTGAAATCATCAAATCGGGTAAAAACAACAAATTATCGTTGCATGGAGCGGGCGGCCAACATTTAATGCAGTGATTTTGGGAGATTTTTTACCATTTCCTTGATAGTAAGTCCCGCGCGAAGTCTACCATACCGTTGGACGATACCCAAGGCTATAAAATAGGTGAGATAGATCAGACACAAGTTCCATATCGCTCGAATAGCTTGTACTTAGCCTGGTTGTCCTGGACAAAGTTGTGCTGTAAGAAATTATGTGCCTCTAGCATCTTGTTCATGTCTGAGCAACCTGCCCCCTTTGACAGTAGCAATTTTGAGTTCATATTTCGCGCCAGAATGACAGCCACGGACCCTGCCAAACTCTCAGAGCCAGTAACCTCAGTAGACCAAGACACTGAGGAAGTGGTGGAGGTCGAATCCAAAGTCGAAGAAATCCTCTCCACACCCAGCCCTACCACCAGGAAAGGAAAAGAAAAAGTTCAAGGCTCAGGTAAGCCCTCGAAGCCTACGAAATGGGCCGCATGAAAGCCCTGTACCTCCTCGCGAAACGTGAAATCCCCACGGGTTGCTCAAGAGGAGGCCTAGCTCGCTGAACCAATCAATTGGCTGCCCCCCTTAATACGACCACACAGGACATTGAAACGTACACCAAATAACCTTGATGGCTTGATCACTTACCTGCAGATGCCACTGACCCCATGGGAGGTCCCCATCATAGGCGAACCTTTTGGTCGCCTTCATAAAGTTAAGTTGGATGATCATGATTTGGAAAACTTTAAGGCTTTCCCTGAGCTAGCACCCGAGTTATACTTTGATACAGTTGATGACACTGATGGAGTGAAAGTTGTCCCTCAATGCTGGGTACGTGGTTTGGTGGGGTCTGGGCTCCTAAATCTGCTTAGGATGCCTCACTTTGGACACTACAATGTAACAGAACGACTCACACGACAATTGCTTGCACTAATTCATGATGAATGCCTGTGGATCCAAGACCGGATCCCCATTGACGCGACGCTCGTGCATCAGATTACTAGTCTCCCCATGAGCGGCCCGAACCCCTTGGAGCGTGTGGGTAAGAAATATGAGAGGGAGACTACTGAGTTTGTGTGCCAAAAGTATCATGTGGACTGTAATACTCAGGGATTTATCATCAAGACCATCAGTGACCAAGGTACGCAGTTGGGCACCATGCTGTTAGCCTGTAAAATGATGAGGAAGTGTCAGGTCACCTCTATTCCAGCTTATGTCATTTGGTTGGCCGGCCAATGTACGAAAGGGGTATGTTTTAACTGGGCACAATATTTGTGCGATGAGTTTCTAACTAACGTTCGTGAGTCCCAGGAGTAGGGCTACGCCTTTTGTTAATCTTGGTTGTTATTTATTATAGCTTTAGTTTCCTGGGAAGCTCCTACAGAATCTATCCTCCCTGAGATTACCCTGGACATGTGTGTAGGGGCTTGCTATGCACACTTATGGGATTTCGGGGATCCACAACAGCTCGAGGACAACCAGGTGTTTTGGGTCCTCTTTCAGAGTAGCGTGGATGCAGCTATCAACTCTTGACCACGGTTGTCCCCATCCATATACGACAGATACCAGGGCATTGCTATTTTTCAGGTCACTCTACACAATGTTCAGATCAGAGCGCACAAGGAAAAAGCCTGGACCTCGCTTCCTTACATGGTGATGGACGAAGAAATCTACAATGTCATTTCACTCTGGCCCCCTAACTGGAAAATTGGCTTCAAAATAGGTGCGAAGGGCGCTAGAAGCACCAGCACGTCTCAAGTCAACCCCCTTGTCATCGTCCCAGATATTAGAGGTACGCCCAAGAGTACCAGACAAGACACCGGTACGACCACCCAAAAGGATGCGCAACAGTAGAAGGACGTTGAGGTAGCACCCCAGAAGGACTGACATACAAGGTTGGGTACGGAAGGTCTGGATGCCGACGGTCCTGCCTCCCCCCACGGCACGAAGCGCACAAGTGAGCCGGTCAGAATGCCCCGCAAAAAGCAGCGATCTCAACAAGTGCAATGTGATGAAACAATCACACTGACTGACGGAGACCTGGAACAAATCGCTGATGCAGTCACTTTGGCTGTAGAGGAAAGATGGGCCGCCTTAGAAGAACAGTAGTGGGCCGCGGTTGACACTATTCAGGCTGAGCTACGAGCCCTACAACTAAATACAGACACGTTACATATTAGTGTGACCTTGGTACGCCCACCCTCCACCACTAGTAGTGCAGCACTAGCTACATATGACAACTGCCTCTGTTCTCTCTTGGGCGCAACTCTGGTGCTCAGTCCACCCGACCTGGGACCCTAAGTCTAGACCAGTACAGAAGTCTAGCTAAACTTAGCTCAGCTACCCCATGAGGCCTTGCAAGGTCTCCACATTGCTATCTTTCAAGAAATCCACCTTCGAGACCAACAAGTGCACCAACATCTCAACGTAGCTGAGTAAACCATCATTGCAAAGAATGTTGAGGTGTGTCTCGCCACTGCGAAGCACACAGAGCTCGAAAACACAATTCACCGACTTTGTGTAGACGTTCTCGTAGAGATCTTGACCTCGGCCACCCCTCAAGAAAAATTAGAAAGACTAGTCGTAGCACTCAAGGCCTCTCGGGATGAAGTTCAGGTTGTTAAGACACGCATGGAGCAGTAGATCGCAAATATGCAGGCTAAGTTATAGCCCGAAACACCTCCGGAGGTTCGGGCCTAGCGAATTGCATTGGTCACCTTGGCCACAAATGTTATCACAGGGAAGATCTCATAGGAAGCCCAGCTACTGGAGACCGCCATGTTGCTATGGACTAAGGTCCAGCATGACCCGATCTTGCAAGGGATAAATCAGGACCTGAGGCAAAAAGAAGAAAAGTTTGAGACAATCGAAGCCACCTTGCCCACTTTGGTGCCAAGCACTCTAGGTGGATATCGAAGACCTGCGACAAAAGAAGAAGATCCTTGGTGACTGACTGAAGCCATGGGATGACGAAGCCCTCAAAATGTCACAGGATGTCGATGTTGCTATTAAGAAACTGAACCAAACTTTGGAGATTGTTACTGCCGCAACTGAGGGACCACTATCAAAAAAGTTGGTCGACATTGTACAGAATGTAGCTGTCCAAAGTGAAGGTGTGCTACCTCCGTTGGCCGAGGCGATCAAATTATTGCAAGCACAGGTTGAAGCCCCAACGACACAGTAAATCGGGACGAGTCACAAGATTGTGTTGGGGGATTGTTGGAGCAGGGTCTCCCAAATGCTATGAATTTTGTCCATTTTTTATATAATTTTGTATTTTTTAGTCTAACGCAGGGGTTTTGAGGTGGTTCAAAGCCCCTAATGCATTGTAAATGGGTCAAGGGTAGAACAAGAGTCCACAAACCACAGTTTTCGGACCATTGGATGTATAGGCTGAATCGTGATAAATAGATGAACCTTTTTTTAGTCATAGGCAGGAATGAATAGAGATTGATGCGAAGTACGAACTATTAGTCTGTGGTAGGGTTGTTTGGGTTAGGACTCCTGCTGGCTGTGTGCACGGAGATCCTCTGTCTTGCTGTGTGCGGACCCTGCTAGCTGTGTGCACACGTGGAAATTTGGGGAATGTAAGAGGATTTTTGGGTAATAATATAGATGTACGAAAGTATTGCGGATATCTAATGTTATCTAGACCTGATTTGTTATGGTTGATGTGGACTTGAGTTAAATGATGATGTGTATGTTTGTAAGCTGCGAACTATCTCTGTTTATGGTAGATGTATCTGTGATCTGTTAATCTGCTGCGAATATACTGTTCTGTGATTATAGCTGATAGTACGCATGTAGATGCGAGACTGTTAATTAGATCTGATAAATTATATTCTGGTTATTTGTTGAAACTCCTGTGAACGATGTCTGACTATATAGATCTGATAATTGCAGATGAATTTACTTACCTGCTCTCTCCCAGGGTGCAGAAACCTAGTTCTAGCACCCTCCCATACTGCTTCGGGTGAGACTTTGGCCTGCGCAACCATGTCACTGCCGAAAGGGCCAGTAGTATAGGGTTTGTTGGCAAACCTTAACCTTTGAACTTGGGTCAGGACCCCTCGAGCCAACACTTTCTATCCAAGCATACCATGTTTAGAGAGCTTGTTTGATCTTGTATATGGATATCTTGAATTTTCATACGCATGTCACTTTGATGCAAGTGTCGAATCTCTTCTGCTACTCAATGTAAATATCCTCCTCAAAAATTGCATTAAGGATGGATATATTCATATCCATCTAGTGGATTTTCTACCCCATATATGTTTCAATAATTGCAACCACTTGGTAGATGAATACTTGACAACTAGGAAAAGGTCTCATCATAGGTAAATCCCTCTATCTGTGAGAATCCCTTATCCATAGAACTTGCTTTGTACTTCTCAATACTCCCATCAGCACCATGCTCAATGTTGTAGACCCAACGAGATCCTACAAACGATTTACCCTATTAGCTCGAATCCACCTCCCATACATTTTTCTTTATGATGGATGCATACTCCTCCACTGATATGTATGAGATCTTAATGTAAATATGCTTGAGGGTTTAAAAATTGCAAGTGTTAAAATTGAGTTTTATGAGCCTTTATGTTAAATTCTTATACACATAAAACATGAATTTAAACTTTGAAAATGCATAACCAACAGAAAAATACACCATAAAAATAACCACAACACAATAAGTGATGAAGAAGTTCACCCCTCCTGGGCTACATCTCCTTGGTCCAACTTCCAATGGCTTTGCCTTATATATATATGCTAAAAATGGTGGTTACATCAGTATACAATGTTCCAATGGCTTCAAAACCTATTCCATTAGCTCCAAAACTATAAAAAATGTTTATATAGCCTCTTTCTGCTCCAAAATTCATCAAAAAATGAAGAAGTTATGAGCCTCCCTAGCTTTGCTGCTAGTTGCTCTACAAATTTCCCAAAATCCGGAACCGTCCTAAAATTTCACCCTGAATTGGACTAACGGAGCGATAATTTAGCAGATTGTCGATGCAATTTATGGAACATTTAAAATGCACAATAACACCATAAATCTAATTTTTCAACCATATTACATAGTCAATTTTTATTTATTTATTTTTAATTAAAAATTGGCAGGCCGCCTCCGTTGTGTATGTGGTTCCTGAGCCATGGTCGTATGGTCAACATATGGGGGGGTGAGACTAAGCCCTGCCCCCTTATCCCAAACCTCCGCCACATAACATTTATATAGGGTTTCGATCATAAGGTTAAACAAGGAACATGTTGGTCTGCTTGGTTAAGATGTTGCACTGCCCATTATGAGGTTCGGTGTTCAACTCCTATGGAGGTCAATTCAGACTTAACCAAAATTTTTGGTGGCCCTTGGGCTGCCATGTGGCAGCCTCTGATTGGGCCATGTGGCACCCTGTGGTTGGACACCAACCACCCAATAGAAATACGCCAATTATCACCACCAAAATTTAGACAAGTGGCGTGAATATATTGGTTTAATGAGCCCAATCAACCATGCCTAGTCAGCAAGCCCAATCAATTGTACGAACTGCTGACTGGGCTGCCTTCATAATTTTTTTTGCCAAAATTTTTCCTGTTTGGGAAAATGAAAGTAACTCATTTCTAGGAGCATATTGTGTTGATTTTCCGCGAAACGAGTTGCACCGGATTTAGAAAGATGAGATATACGTAGTCGTTTAGGTTCCACACTATTCCGACAACTTTCATTTT
Source organism: Pinus albicaulis (assembly GCA_034641835.2). NCBI lineage: Eukaryota > Viridiplantae > Streptophyta > Pinopsida > Pinales > Pinaceae > Pinus > Pinus albicaulis. The sequence continues at coordinate 986,212,090 of CM076577.1, read as the reverse complement.
TGAGCATATTTTTGAGCACTTGATCATCCACCATGGCGTCTCTCCACACTTGTTGAGTGGCTTCCTCATAATAAATAGAAGGCTCAACATATATAAACTCAGTCATAAGTGATATTTATCCTATGTACCTCTATGGATGTCTTCTCTATCGAATTGAAGTAATTGGAGAATGAATTTACCCCTACATATCTTGAATCAGGTGATCTTCCCATCTTGCTCTCCTTCTCCCTGTGATGGAAGTTGCAACCTAGGTGGGCTCGATTCAATATTCCATCTACATGTCATTATTATCGTCATTCTACCCATGCACCACTATGGTCGAAGGTACCGACTAAGCCTCCTACTTGGAGCTTACTATTCATCCACCTACACTATATTCTGCTCACAGTTTTAAGGATTTTTTCAAGGCCCTATGTTCCTCAAACTTCACTTCTCTTCTAATGACTATATTCCTTTGTGTTGGAATGTACACCCTATATTCCTTGGATGTGTCATTGTAATCCACAAATATTCCATTCTCTATTATGGGATTTAGCTTCTTCCTCTTCTTCTCTAGCACATAGAAATTTACAAGGCTATCGAATACGCAGAAATGAGACACATCTGGTTTCTTCCCCATAAACACATCCTCTAGTGTAACTCACACAACACTTTGTGTGGGATCTTGGTTTTTAAGAAAATCACTATATTGCATGCTCCACCTGAAGAAACTTAGGTAGTCCCTAATCATGCAACGTGGATTTTCTTGCTCCAACTATGGCCCTATTCTTACGTTCTTCCACTCCATTTTGCCAAGGATTATATAATGTGGTCAACTCCCTCCTAATGTCCTCCTTGGCACACAACTTCTTAAATGCATTTGTGGTATACTCCCCACCATTGCATGACCTTAGCACCTTGATATTTCTATCTGTCTAGTTCTCAACCAAGCCCTTAAACTCTAGAAACTTTGAGAAGACCTCATTTTTCTTCTTCATGAAAAATATCCATGTCTTCCTTGAGTGATGATTTATGAAGGTGAAAATACTTGCACCAAGGGAAACTGTAGAAAAAGGATGAAATAAACAAAATCCCATACCCCTTGTTCCTCTCACATGATGAAAAGAAATTGGACGCACCATCCAACCTGTCTTCAAATCTAAGACCCTGATATGCCATACTGCCAAATTGAGCTGCCGAATAAAAAATGCACAGGTAAAATCAACGGAAAATGCTTATAACTTTAACAACCAAATTGATATTATACTTTCTCCATTTGAATCACATAATTTTCTTGCAAGGATAAAATCCGTGCTTGTTCTTCAACTACAAAATGAGTTTTGATACCATGACAAATTTCCTTAAAACCTAGTAAGTTGATTTGTAATTTTCAAAGTGTAAAAACCCAGAAATATAAACAAATGATATTATGGAAATTTAAATCACAAACACACTGAGTTTTCTAACATGCACGAATGAAAATAAATCATAAGATAAACACATCAACAATAGGACATAAAATATACCCACGAAAACCCGACTTTGAGGAAAATTTGCAACACGATGTTTTTTTATTATTCTTTTATAGAAAAATATTTTCTTCTGAGGATTGCATCAAGGGAGAAATGTTCTAGTTTATCACAATAAAACACTTGATCTCCCTGGACCTAAATCTATCTGCCTTTCTATACACCAGATCTTCGAAACTACTTCATAGATCAATAATTCGACCCAGACGTGTGAGCACACTTCCTCTCTACTATGCGTACACGTGAATGGAATACTGAGCTGGGATGTAAGAGCTCAACCCTCACTCATTTTCTTCTACTTGGATGCTCAGTTCCGTGATCTGCTGAAACTCTCGCTCTTGCTTCGTTGCTCTCTCACACCTTCTTATGCTCAACTAAATTTCCACTAACTCGCTCTATCTCCTGTTATAATTTTGATCTCAACCCTTATCTCCTTCTCAATGGCTGAGAATAAATCATGCTCAATGGATGAGATTAAGCATAGGTTAACTTAGAAATTTTCACTTTTTCCGAAGTTTAAATTTAAGAAATAGCTAAATAAATTAATATTCTACTAAAGTGGCAGTGCTTTGTGTTCTTCGGCTAGTCTTAGCACTTAGAGAAGAAAATCACTTCTTCTCTTCTCTAATCAACTAATATCTAGTGTACTTGAGCCGATGGTTAGGTGGTGAGTTGTTCCCAAAACATTGTTACAGTTAGTAGGATTCAGATAGTCATACAACCCTGAAAGATCCAATAAGACATTTTTTCTTTACATATAAGTATTCTATTCTCATGTTTTCGTAAATTTTATGCTAATTTATTGAACATTTTTTGGTGTTGATTATTAATAGCATTAACTGATATAAATAATTTATATGTTTTAATTCAAGATCGTTACATATGTTATCAGATCACATCACAAGCTTCAACTCTATTGGACCTTTGAAATTCCACGTTCTTATTTGCTAATGATTAAAAATAATATCTTATAATTAATAAAAAAAAGATAATATATATGAAAAATATATATATCTTTCTATCTTAGTGATTAATCCAATTTTTTTTTTATCTACATTATAGATCACAAAAGTCTTAAATCTAATATATATCTTATTAGTGCCAAATTATATATATACATATATATACATGCAACTATATATGTGTTTGATATTACATATATGTATATAAAAAACTGAATTACTTGTAAGTTGGGACGTATCTATGTTCCTCAACCTCGGTCAGAAGTTTACACGGATAATTTAATTTTCCATACGTGCATGTAAAAATAAGTCAAACGGAAATTCTCTCATAGCCAGTGATGAAAAAGTCCAATCCGTAGTTAGGTCGACGTTTCAAGTCATATAACCCTCGGGGCACAAACCTAACCCGAGTTTAATATCAGAGTCGGTGGGGCATTGGGTGTTTAAAGCGGCACAAACTTAACCCGAGTTTAATATGAGAGTCGGTGGGGCTTCTGGTGTTTAAAGCGGCTATAGTGTTTCTTCAACTTCCTTCTTTTTCTCTATAAAAGCATCGGTAAACTTGAAATTTAACTTTCAAGTTTTAAATCCTTCGTTCCGCTGAGGAGGGTTGATACTAAACCCTAATCGTAGTTTGTCAGGGTGCGGAGGGTTTTGCACGAAAGTTTATATTTTCTTTTGGTTACTGATATCTTCGGTGCTTATTTCAACGTGATAAGACGAGCCGGAGGAGTAGGAGGCTCACCAGTACTGAATATCTCTGTGAAATTTTCTCTCATTTCTTCCCATCCTTGGACTTTCTCTCATTTCTGTAGAGCAGAGATGCCGCCCCGATCAGTAAAGAAGGCTGCGGGAACACCAACTCCCAAAAAGGCAGCGGCGAAAACCCCTAACAAGACGCCTAAGAGTTCCAACAAGACCCCGCCGCCCAAGGCCGAGTCTGAAATTGTTAAAAATGTCGAGATCCTAGAAGAAGCCGAAGCCGCTCCTGTAGAGGACGTGAAGGTTTTCGAGGATCCAGTAAAGGAGGAGAAAAGTATAAAGGCTGAGAAGTTAAAAGAGCAGCCCCCCGAAGATTCTAAAGATGCCGCTGCTGCCGAGAAGCAAGCCGCTGTGAATGAATCTGCCGCGGAGGAAGCAAAGCCTCCCTTCGATGAAGATGACAAGGGGGAGAGACTCGAGCTAGTTGATAACGTGTCCGAGGATGACGAAGGTCCAAAGGTTGATGCAGCAGCAATGGATCTGGACGATGACTACATTGCACAGGAGGATGAAGAAGAAGAGTTAGGAGATCAGTTGGACGACGGAGTACACGAGGGTGATGAAGGTATAGGTGAAGAGGAGGAAGGTGAGGGGGAGGAGATGGAAGGTGAAGGTGAAGGTGAAGAAGAGGAAGTGGGTGACGAACATGAAGGCGGAGAAGAGGAGGATGAACAACATGAAGTTGTGAAGGAAAGGCGCAAGCGAAAGGAATTTGAAGTATTTGTTGGTGGCCTTGACAAGGACGCTGCTGAAGAAGATCTGAAAAAAGTATTTAGTCAAGTTGGTGAAGTGGTTGAAATACGACTTATGATGAATCCACAAACACAGAAAAAAAAGGGGTTTGCCTTTATACGTTATGCAAGTGTTGATCAAGCTAAGCGAGCATGCACAAAACTCAAGAATCTACAGGTTAAGGGTAAAGTTTGTGGGGTTTCACCGAGCCAGGACAGTGACACACTATTCTTGGGTAATATATGTAAGACATGGACAAAGGAAGCTCTAAGAGAGAAGTTGAAGAGCTTCGGTATTGAAAATATTGAGGATTTAACTCTAGTTGAAGACCCTAAATATGAGGGAATGAATCGTGGCTTTGCCTTTCTAGAGTTCTCTGCCCGTTCAGATGCCATGAATGCATATAAATGGCTGCAGAAGCGAGATGTTGTTTTGGGTACTGAAAAAACCGCAAGGGTGTCATTTGCAGAGATGTTTGTCGAGCCTGATGATGAAGTTATGGCACAGGTTAAGACTGTATTTGTTGATGGGTTACCACCTTCATGGGATGAGGATCGCATCAAAGAGCAATTTAAGAAATACGGTGATATCGAGAAAATTCAGTTGGCACGCAACATGCCTTCTGCTAGGCAGAGGGACTTTGGATTTGTTACTTTTTCAACCCATGATGCTACTGTAGCATGTATAGATGGAGTTAATAACAATGGGCTTGGAGAAGGTGATAATAAGGTGAAGGTGAAGGCTAGATTATCAAAGCCTCATCAAAAAGGAAGATTGTTAAAACATGGTGTTCGTGGTGGTTACAAGGTTGTTCGTGGTCGTGGCAGTACACGGGGTGGGAGGGGTCCATGGGTTCGTGCTCCTGCCCATTTTGAACCCCGGAGGTTTGGAGCTCGTGGTGGCCGTTTCATTGGACGAGGAAGTCAAATTGCAGGTCGTGGAGTAGAGCGTCCTCTGGGACGCAATGCATATCAACCTGTATCAGAGAGACTTCCAAGTAGGCATTTGCCACCCTATGAAAGGGTACGAGATAGGCTCCCTCCAACTCTAGCATATCCAAGGCGTAACGCAAGGGGGGATTACGGAAGACAAGACGAACCTTATGATGATCGTCAAGTGCGACCAAGTCGATCAGCTTCTGATTTTGCTAGTCGTGCTGCTTCTGGAAGACCGTCATCCTATAGAGATAGTTATGCAAATCGTGGGCCTAGAAGTTATTCAGACAGTGCACCACCTCGAGGGGTCTCAAGGACTGTGTCACGTCGACCACCTACCTATCCAGAAGAAAGCTATGGTCAACGCATGGATAAGCCTTATCGTGATAGCCGTGGTCGTGATTATGACAATGTTTTTGGATCAAAACGTTCATATTCAGCAGTGGAAGAACCATCTAGATATGGAGAACCTCCCATGAGAAACTCGAGGGCTCGTTTAGAATACGGTGTCAGTGCTGGTGCATCGCACTATGGTGATTCCACGAGACTTGGGAGAGGCTCACAGCTAGGCTATGGGGCTAGTGCTAGACAGGATTCATATGGCTTATATGATGGACACCAATCTAGTGTGCGTTATCGAGGAAGTAAAACATACGGCTCTCTTCGGGGCAGTGAAGCTGGTGGAACATATTCGAGCTATGGCAATGATTACTTGTCCAGTGGAACTGATATTGGTAGCGGTTCATATCCATCTCTATATTCAAGCCGTAATATGGGAGGTGGTTCAGGGTCTTATTATTAATTATCTGTGTTCATGAGGTTGTTGTAGTCTAGTTGCTACCAAATAATACCCAGTCTTCACCTATATACACCTATAAATGATTACATTTGTGCCACTCTTATTGGTGTTGAGTTAATATTGTGTATCAATTTTGGATTTTATACACATATTACGTGGATTTCTAAATCTGGTTTCTCTAGCATTTTAGCATATGTAGAGTGAGAATGTTGTGTATGTAGAGTGAGAATGTTGTGGGTGTTCAATCATTCTTAAGGTATTAAAGGTTTTAGTCTTTGCTATCGGTTTGCATCTGAATTCAAGGAACAACTATTTTTCGGTCTTTTTCTAGCCATGCAAGTTTTTTTTTTCACCCATGCAAGTTTTTTTTCACTTGTTTAATTCAAAAAACAAGAACAACCCAAGTTATATTTCTGAGGTTAGGGATTTTTTTTTTCTTCCTTTATTGGAAGAGAATTCTTGAAGTTTTTGTCTGAAAATTATGAAAAAATTGGTCAATAAACATGAAAAAAAAACATTCAACTAATATCATATATTTAAAAAAAACACGATAAGAGAAGATTTACATTTAAAGTGAAAATATCTTACTTAATATTTTAGATTTGTTGCACATGTTCTTGGGGATGACTCTCCACCTAGCTGTAGGCTCAACTGCACTAAATCTTTCTACAATTTTCGACCCTTGAGCCCTCAATCAGCTACTATAGCTGGTTAATCTTTTGTCTCCTAACATTCTCCTCTAGAAACAAAGAATGCCTCTCAACCCCCTTTTTATCCATTAAATAGAACAATTTGTTCCAAAAATGGAAAGGAATTTGCATGCATGCAATCCATGTGTCATCTTTCCAACTTCTTTCCTTTTTTTTCATCAAAATTTCTTTCATGAGATTTTCAACACGGCACAACTTTCAAAATTTGTCTCAACAATCCCTGCCCTCTCATTTCGACTAGAATTTTTGAGATTTGGAATTGGAGAATGCCATAATAGACAACTTACAAACATTATTTCTGGAAGGATTTCTAGCCGTAGCATAACTGAAGTAGAAAAAAAGGAAACCATAACTTACAAAAACATATCAAGGAGGGTGATGAGGGGAAGTATAGGGGGTTGCAAAGAAACCAACTCGATCATGCATATGGAAATTGATATGTTCCACCCTCACTTTAATTCTTTCTTTTTATTCTTTTTTAATTTTATTCTTACTATTTTTATAATTTTTTTTTATATATTTATTCAAAACTTCAGTTTATTATTTATTATTTTATTTATTTACTATTTTTATATTATATTTATTATTTATTCTTTTATTTATTTACTATTACTATTAAATATTTTATTATTATTATTATCAATATTCTCACTTTTTATTGTTTATTATTTCATTCATTCGTTATTATTATTATTATTTATTGATTTATTAATACAGGGCATTACTTGGTGAACAATCAAGAAATAAATTTTGAATACATCAACTTGGTATTTTTGTTATATCAAGAAAAAACTCTATTCAAAGCCTTGCAAGTGTGCCTTTTGGGTTTAAGAAGTGGAATATTTGGGTCATATTTTATAGGCGATGGTTTCAGGGTGGATCCTAACAAAATAAAAACTATGAGGGAATGGCTAATCCCCAAAAAATTGAAGAAAATTAGAATATTATTAGGATTAATAGGATATTACTAAATATTTGTTAAGAATTATGGTCAAGTAATAAGACCGTAACAAAATTATTTAAGAAGGAAGCAATTTCTTGGACTAAAGAAGCAACCAAAGCGTTTGAATAACTTAATGAGGCTATGCATACAAATCCCATCTAGGAAACACCTGACTTGACAAAAATATTCACTGTCGAGTGTGATGCCTCATGCCATGGAATTTATGTAGTTTTGATGAAAGAACAAAGGTCCCTTGCCTTTGAAAGTAGTGAACTTAAAGGAAAGAACTTACTCAGATCAATATATGAAAAAGCAATGTTGGCCATACTACATGCAATTAAGAAATGACGTCCATACCTAATAGGAAGATACTTCAAAGTAAAAACATATAATTATAGTTTGAAGTACTTCTTGCAACAAAAACTATCTTCAAAAGGGAAATAAAAAGGGGTCACAAAGATTTTGGGTTATGACTTTGAAATTATGTACAAAAATGAAAAACAAAATATGGCAGATGCAATTTCAAGGAAAGAGGAAGACACAAATGGTTTGCTCTATGATATTTCCATTCCACAATATAACTGAGTGGAAGAAGCAAGGATATAATGATATTAAGATGAGAACAAATGAAAGATCATTCAAAAACTCATAGGAGTTTCATTGGGGGAGCAATACCATACTATGTGTGTTCATATGACATAATATGTTGAGCATATTATAGGGGTAAATAGTTTTTATATGTTGTGTATAAAAAATGGAGCTCAAAATTAATGAAAAAACATAAAGGGTATAAAAAATGTTAATGAAGCGATGGATACCTACAATATCTAGTGAAAGTAGGGGTTTTTAAATTGGAAAGGTGTATTGGGTTCGTATTGGTAGGGGGTTAAATAAAGTGATAAGCAAGTACTCTGGAAGAAGCATTCATGGAAAAAATCCAGAAGCTACATGGAATACCAAAGATTATTGTAAGTGAAAAAGATCCAATTTTCACTGGAAAATTTTGGACCGAATTATTTTCTTATTTGGGTGCTTAATTGGCTCATAGCTCATCTTATCATCCTTAATCTGATGTGAAAAACAAGATTATGATTACATTTTTAGAAGGATATATACGTTGCTTTGCATTTGATAAACAAACATAATGGGTCAAATGGTTTCCCTTGGCACAAAGGTGGTAAAAAATATTCTTCCATACTTCATAAAAAAGGTCACCATTTATGGAAGTTTATGGATATCATCCTCCATCCATCTCATCACTCTTGAAAGGGACTATAAAGACTCAATTAGTAGAATACCACATCAAAAACTAATAAGAGGTTCTCAAACTATTGAAGGAAAACTTGGTTATGGAACAAAATAGGATGAAAAAGAAAGTAGATCAACATCACAATGAAATGGAATTTAATGTTGGGAATTGTGCATTTGTGAGATTATAACCATATAAGAAAATGTCCCTCAAGCAACAAAATAAGGAAAATAAATTAGCTCCAAGGTGTGATGGCCCCTAGAAGGTGTTCCAAAGGTTTTGAAATATGGTTTACAAATTGGATTTGCCTCCATATTCATGTGTATATCCAGTCTTCCATGTTTCTTGTTTAAAGAAGGTAATTAGTGATAAGATCCCAGTACAAACTGTTATACCATATATTAATGAAGAAGGGAAAGTGATACTAAAAATAATTTTAGAAAAAGGGAATAAGAAACTGAGAACTCGAGTAATGACTGAGTACCTCATCGAATGGAAGAACCTACCAGTGGAATAAGTGACATGGGAAGATGAGTTGTTCATGCGAAAACACCCATAGATAGTCAAATGTTGAGGAAAAAACTCCTTTGAAGGGGAGGGGCATGTTAATCCCTATATAAGCCCCATTTTAACCCAGAAAGCCCTTATTAAGCCCTTGATATTGAGTGATCATATTTATATTATTATATTGTTATATAGGTTAGATCCCCTCACGGTCCTATTTTATTATAATTGTATCCTTTGTCTCCTATATATATACTAAGGAGACATAGTATTAGGATCACCAAATATTGTCTTGTTAATTATATTTATTGTAAAAGGAGGTTTCCCCCTCAAAGTGGATTGTAATTATTGGTTTCTTATCATTTTTAAGGCACAATTAGCATAGAAATTTAGTGGTCTGTAAAGGAGTTGTAAACACAGGTTTTTTATACTATTTGAAGTTTGTAAAGGAATTTGTTGGTAAAATAAAATTCCATAATACTAGTAGGTGCAACATGCACAATATCAATGCAATTTTCATGTAGACTATGAATAGAAATCTAGAGGAATAATTGTTTTGTACTCACTCTTAGATCAAGGCTCAAGCTTAAGTGAGTGCCTTGACTTGAAGAGAAAGATATTTGCTCGACACAATGATTAGTGCATTACACTCGAACACAAGGATCATATTTCTAAATACATGAATAAGATTTTGCCTAGCCAAATCTATTTTGAGATATTGATTTTCTAAATTTCAACCAACATTGATAAAATGAAAATAATTGTTAATTCATTGAATTTTTTGATACATGATTATTGGATTACGATATTAGTGGATACCTTAAGAGCTACTTACATATGCATTTTATATCACCAATATGGTAACTAACTTGTAAGGCCAAGGTAATATCCCCAATTCTAGGCTTCAATGTCTCAGGTTATGGGTCAATCTTAGAGAAAATAAAGTCCCCAGCCTCAAAACCTACTAGATTGGCCCCAATTGGGAATTAAATTAAAGTAATTCGAAGGGAATAAAGATAAGTGTCTTGTTTTGGTGGATTTAAGGGGAAGAAAGGGGTTCAAAAGTGCGAGGGGAATAAAATAGTATCTTGATGGTTCTAGTATTGCCTACCTAGATTAGGTTGCTTCATAGATCTCTTTAAGGTGAATAAATAGTTGACCCAAAAAATAGTTGACAAAAATTAGGTCTATCAGCATATTTCTATTTTTTTAGATGTTTTCCTTACCGTAAATTTTTGTTTTTAAGGTCCAACACCAATTAGTTTTTTAGATACTTTGACTAGGTAAATGCCTATGAAAATGCTTAGGGAAATGAAATAAAATTTCTAACAATTTTTACGATATAATATAGAAAGAATAGAATATTATAAGGCCACTCTCCCTCCCATCCTTAGTATTGTAATTCCTTTACTTGGATGATTTTCTAAGTATGATTTTATATTATGGTTTTCCCACTTAGAGGCTAGGGTTTATAATAAGGCTTCCATTTCAAAGGAAAGTCAAAAGGCAAGTCATTAGCCATATTATATATAATTATAGGCTCAACTATCTTATAACTACTTTGAATTTATAAAGCATTTATAATTTAGGCTATATTATAAAAAAATGCTACAACATAACACTATTGATGAGCTCTGGTATTGCAACAAGAATGTTGCAACTCCGAGGGATACCGACTTTAATTTATCAGTCCAATAATCATACAAACTTAAGAGGTGATAGTGATGTATGCAGAGTAAGCTAGGTTCTACTTAAGATGATCTGAGACAATGGATCAAACTAAGACATACAAAAACCATTTTGCAAATTAAATCTAGGTTCTATAGGAAAAAGAATCCTAATCTATTTTCAAGAAATACAATGTTTCACAAAAGGAAATTCTAATCTACTTGCGGGAAATGTAAATGTTGCATAAGAAGGAAATGCTAATCTACTTTTAAGAAATGTGAATGTGCATGAAAGGAGATTTTAGTATAATTGTAAGAAATAAAAATGCTTGGAATGTAAACCCTAACAACCTTTTGCAGAAAATAAACATAATATATATACATAAAGTGATAGCATGAAATCAATCCTAAACTATTGCATTCAAAGGAGATTCTATGCTAATGAAAAAATTCAACAACTACTTCAAGAACTGACAAATCAAGCTATCTATACATTATTAAATTCATGGACTCAATCACTAACCCTAATTGCATAAATAAATTGTAGAGATGAAAAGAAATATCCTAGGTGGTCTCTGTTCTTCCTCAAGCTTTGTTCCAAGGTCTAGGAGGCATTATGAAGGGTTAGGAGGAAAAAATCAATCTTGAGCAATTCTAGTCAAGTTTTGAGAGCTTCTACGCGGTGCTACATGATGCTACAAGATTTCCCTGTTTTGTTACAAGATTGAATTCAAGATCATTATGAGGGCTTAAAAGGTGACTTGAAGGAATGGTAGTGGAAGGTGGGAGAAGTTTATTGAGGTCCTTTCCAAGCATAGTACTCCTCAGGAGCCCATCTTTCACAAGGAGGGAATGCAAATAATGACCTCTAACAAATTTGTCTTTAACTTTCTATGTGTAAACCGCTTGAAAAATTTGGCGAGGATGAAAGAGGGTAGAAATGGGGTTGAAAGTGAAAAATACAGTGCTCTTCCCTGCAAACCAATAGTATGACCTGCACACTACAACTATTACTCAATCTTGAAAAACATCTAAAGCATGTTAACAATATAAACTGAAAATAATTAAACTAGAAATTAGGAAAGGACGAGTTGAATTTTATTCAAGATTTAACTACTACATCGAAAGTAACCCTATGGTTTTGTGCTTGGCAATACAAGGGCTATAACCACACTTTCCAAGAGATATTATTTACAATTTTTCAAAGGCAACTTTTGATATAAAAGACTTGCACGAAAGGAAATATTGCTAACCTAAGTACAAAAAATAAGGATACATAATAAAAATGTACAAAGGAGAGAGACTAGAGTGCTTGGGTTGGGCCCTAACCCAAGGGAACTCAGCTCTCTAAAACAAAATTATATTAATGGAAACAAAATAATTCTCGTTGATCTAAATTTTTTCTCAAGTAAATGATATGTAAATGAAAATAAAAAGTACAAGATACTAGCTCTAACAATTATTATGCTCCTCTAAAAATTTGATTTCTACCGAGCTCTTAGGCTCTTCTATTTATACAAAATGAGTGAGGGGGTAGCTGCCTTGGAAGGAGGGATGCTTACCTCAAAAATCCCTACAAAAAAAGATCTATCTCTCAGATATCCTCACAACTATTAAGTGGAGTAACTTCTCCAATAGGCAGCAGATTGGTGAGTTAATGCAGGGAATGATCCTCCTACATTTTTTCCAGATGTCTCCAATGTACTTATGAACAATAAATGCACCATTTTCCTACAAATTAATCATTTTAGGCCATAAGATATGACAAAAATCCCTTAATATCTTCAATAAACACATTATAGTCAAAACAGGTGTTATCAAATGCAAGGAGAGAGGTAAATTTATGCTGAAGGATGGCCATGTGGGCCTTAATGTATAAATATTAATGAGACCCATCATCACCCACTTATTGAATGTTTTGCTTACCCTCTGAGCAACTCAAACAATTGATTTTATCTTATTCTGGTAGTAGCCTTGACATCCAAAGATATATCTGATGGAGTTCCCTCTTGAGGGTGAAACCCTGCATTTTTTCTATATATGTCCATTCTTGTTGCTCTTATGTCTTCTCAATTCTTTCATGTATCCCTAACAACAAATGAGGGTTGAAATTAAGCCAAATCTAATTGAATTTCAGCCTTTGAACTATTTTTTATATAAAAGGGTGTCTTTTCCAAGGAATTCCTCAATCTCTCTAGAGAGTAATAATCTTTGATTTTTAAGCTATGTGTTAAAGAGTGCCATCTCCTATGACAAGCCTACAAAATCTTGGTTCCTAGCAACTTGGAAATGTCCTCAAGGTGTAGGATGGATTATTTTTATTTATATATTTAGAGTGGCATCAATTTGGGGTCTTCAGAAATGATTCTATGGTTTCTGGTGACAAGGTGATAGGCTCTTAGTTATGCTTTGATCGATTGGGGTTCATTAGTTTCCATTGACATGAATATTTTTGTTTCTTCCACCCTTGCTTCCTCATGAGTCATCTAAGAGGAAAATGCCATCAATTATACATCTCCCATCCTATAATTGGGTTCCCAAAAGTTATTATAAGTTAATATGATATTGTGCATATAGAATTATACCATTCTAGCTCTTTCCTCTACACTAGATCTATGACAAAATTCAATAAAATTTTTGTAGTCTTGGAAAGGGGGTGAACCATATTGTGCTAGAGTCTTTATATGAAACTAAATCCATTTTTCCTTGAGGAGCATGGAATAATATTTTGAGGGGTGTATACATTGGATAACCTCCATATCCAAGCTTGCCATAGTGGCAATCTGCCCTTCTTTCTCTTGAAACTACTCTTTAAATCTCTTGATTTATATCTGCATTTGTTCCCTCATTTTTTCCTCTATGAGTCTCAAATAAACCATCTTCTCACCAATATTTTTTGTTTTCTCTTCCATCAGACCCACACCCTCAACTCCTTTGGAGGATGTTTTCGTTTGGATTTGAGGGAGGTTACTTCTTCAATTTGTTTCTTATCCTTCCCAAATTCTACTTCCTGGTGGCTAATTGACCCATCAATGGTGATGGGGGTTGTTGAGGAAGGATGAGGCTTCCATTGCATGAGTATACTGCTTCTCCTATTCTTGAAATATAGAGGGACTAACTCTGGCTGCTTCCCATTGGCCTTGATTGGTGTACTTAATGCTGCCAAGGTGGCAACCACTCGTTGCTAAGTTTTACCTTTTGAAAGGTTTTCTTGTTGTTCTTCTCTCCTTCTATTCTAAGGTCTGGAAGGTTCCCCGAGGGCTTCTATCTCCTCCTATGGTTTTTCTCTTCATTCTCCTCTTGAATATTTTCTACTCCCTCTAATTTTTCTTTATCCTCATTTTCTTCAACCTCTTCTTCTACAGAACATTGTTTTGCTGTCTCTCCATGCTCTAGTAAGGCTTGATATTAGGTTATAAGGAATTATTCCTATCCATATCCACAAAATATGTCCATGATAGAAGGGGTTTTAATATGCTATAGAGAATCCATGACAATGAGCCTTATGGTCATATGATGAGAAATGTACTGATGTTTCCCCTTTCTCACCCTTTGGCTCACTTTTACTACGGATTGACAAAGAAAGTGGGGAGTGTTTAATCTTCTTGGAATAGGAAAATCCATATGGAATCTTAGATCATAAAGTAGCCTAAACTGATAAGCATAGATGACAATGAGTCTCCTCTCACAAGATATGTTTTTAAGAATGTGATAGGCCATCTAATCCCATGGGTAGGGTGGACTCTCTCTTATAACCCCATTTTTATCTTCAATCAGTTTCTCTTTAGGGATGAAGAAGTTCTTTTTGGCCGTGATAGTCTTCGTTCTATCCTCCTTTCTCCACCTTACACCTAGGGGAAATGTGGTTTCTGCATTTAAATGAATAATAATTCCTCTCACAATGGTGGTAGCACTATATTCCCCTTGATGCTGAAGGCCTATTGCAAATTCATGAGTAATTTCATGATCAAACCCTTTGAATTTCTCAAAAAACTCCAACCATTGGTGGTTTGAAAAGATTTCTCTAACAAGAGGATGTTGGTGGATCCTTGATGAGTTTGTGGGATCTCTTCTATTAAAAACACCCCCATGATCTCTATTGTATTTTTTTTCAAAGTTTTGCAAGGGAATTATGTTGTCAATTATCATTTTTTAGAGTAGCTTAGGGTTTCATAGCAGAGATAAGAGGATTATTTTCTTTTGTTGTCCAAGGGAAAAAACGTTACATGCCCAACTCAAACAAGCACATTCCCCTAATATTGTGCTTATTTTACAAGAAAAACTCACACTTTCAATTTTCGTTCACTTTCAAGAGTTTGCTCTAGGATGTTCTTATGGTCAAAATTTGAACAATTCCACAAGATTTTTGTGCATATGAGGTGAGGAATTTTTTTACTTACCCTTCCCTTAGAGGTTCCTTCATGACTCTAAGGTTCTGTGGGAAAAATTGCATAAGGATGAGCTCCTTTTCAGCTGTCAGGACAATATTGTAGCACACAATTTGTACATGTACTAGTTTTCTGTCAACCCTGTATCTTCCTCTATAGCACCCTATGGAACTCCTGGTGTAGGTAACTCAACTTCCGATGATGATAGTGGGCTTCATTTATTTTTTAGAATGAAAATTTTACATCAAACGAGGCTTGATCCCACTTTTATGCCAAAAGTGGTTGGGTGGTGGGCTCAACGTGTTGTATGAGCTGCCACCCACCTAATATAGGCCTGTTGGCCCACTCCTTGTTTTCATCAACTTTTTATTTTTTTTTCATTTTATCCACACGTGTTGAGATAGAAATATGATCTCATCTTAATTTTTTGAGGGTGTTTGGGACTGTTGAACCATATTCAACCTACAAAACCTCATCCCTCATGCATGTGCAACATTTTTTTAGACTACGATGTGCTCAAAGGAAGAAGTTAGGAATTTTTCATACTTGTGTCTACCTAGTGGTCCTTGTTGATGTGCTGATCACTTGATGTTTGCATGGAAATTCTGAACAGGGGTGAGGTTGCTTTGCATGTTTTCTGAGATGCCATCCTCTTGTCTTCATTGCTCCATGCATTTTTTTACTTTGATATTTTTTTTTAAATATTCTTTGTTGATTGAAGATTGACAATGTTGGTTGTTTAAGATGTATATTAGATGCTGCTACTTTTAGGTGAACAAGGATCATGTAGCAACTTGTAGAGGGTCATGTAGCTACTCAAGCTCAGAGTGGTAGTCATTCAACTACTCCAGGATGATTTTCTTCCCAATTTGGTGCTCCAACTATGGTCCTGTAGGGTTTGTGTAGACTATTATAAGACTGTGTGTCTTCCTGTAGTAGTCGCACATACCCTTTTAGGATAAAAATTTCCTTCAGGTGCTGCCTCAAAAACCCTTGATAATTCATGAATAAACTATTGATAATGGTTAGAGGCCTTTTCTATGGTGGAAGAGTCGGTTGAAGACAGGTTGAAATAGAGTGTTTTTGATGGAAAAAAGTGGGAATGAGGGTGGAGAAGAGGTCAAGAGGTCTGGAAAACGAATGATGAGGCTATGGTGAACCCCTTCTCTTGAAAAAAAGCATTGTCCCTCCTTTCTATTCCAATCACAATCCTTTGGAAAATTTGGAACAATCTTTTAGTAATATAGGAAAATCACATAACACTTAAGGTATGAGGCAGAATTGAGCGAGGAAGGCCATATGATGATGGAGAAACTTGGGGAAATCAATGGAGGGATGTAATGCTTTTAGAGGGCCAACTTGGAGGGTGTTGAGTTGATATTTTTGAAGCTTCTTCCCTGATTGTTGACCTCCATTTACTGCCACTAGAACCCTGCAGAAATGTTAAAAAATATAATAATGTAAGGGTTCCTTTTTTGGTCTTTTCTTATTATTTTTTTTTTCTTTTCTCTTTTGAGACCTGCAAGCTACCTCAAAGGAGGTTTTCAACTCACTGGTCTACACCAAAGGCCTCAAGGGAGGTTTCCACCTAGGGAAAATTTATTTTTTTCATCATTTTTTGTTATTTTTTAGACACTTGGACTACCTCACAGAGGTGCTCAATCCAAGGGTTTTCCTCAAGTGCCTCATGGGGGTTTTTACTTGAAATTTTTGTTCCTTCTTTTATTTATTTTTTATTCTATTGATCAGGTGTTGCATGTATTGGGAGGTTTGAGGCTCCCAATAATATTCATATCTTTTCTTATTGAATTCGTAAACTCCCAATTTGACAAAGGTCTCTTGTAAAGCTTCAGTTGGTAACCATTGAATAACAATGGAAATTTTTCCTCATCAATTGTTTTGATTTGGACAAAGCTATTTTCATAACAATTTTCCACCAGGTAGGGACCTAGCCACTTTGTCATCAAATTCCTCTTGAAGTCCTTGAATTTGGAGTCATAATAAAGGGCCCAATCACCCTCTTGGAAGGTCCTTTTCCTGATGTTCTTGTCATGAAAAATATTCCTCTATAATTGGAGCACCACAATATACATGAGAGCCTGCAACCTAAGTTCATCAAGAAATTGATATGTTACATCCTCTCATGTTGCACTTTGGTGATGTCTAGGTCCAATTGTGTTTCCATTCTCAGGGTGTTGTACTAAAAATCAATTGACAACAATTCCTTTTTTTCCATAAACCAACTCAAAGGGAGTGAACCAAGTAATATTTTTCCATGTCGTGTTATAGGCCCAAGTGGCTTCCACAAGTTTGACTACACAATTATTTTTGCTGCTTCTAACAACTTTGGTTAAGATATTCTCAAAGGCTCTATTTATCACAATCACCTGCCCATTTTCTTGAGGATGATAAGGGGTGGATTTCCTGTGCTTGATGTGATGTCCCTCCATGATTTCCTCAATCATAGTAGAGGTTAAATGATCTCCTTGATCAATGACAGGCTCCCTTGGGAAACCAAACTTGTAGAATATCTCATCCCTCAAGAATTTTTCCACCTTTTGCTATGTGCTTGCCTTAAATAACTTCAATTCAACCCATTTTTTCAAATAACCAATGCATACAATAATGTACCTCTTTTGTCCATATGGTGGATCAATTAGTACAATGAAATCCATGTCCCTGTTCTCAAATGGCTCAAGAGTCACTTGGGGATGTAGCAGAATTTCATCCTTTGGTGTAGGCCTACCCATCCTTTAGCATTCATAACATTTAGAATTGTAACTCTTGGAATCTTGGTGTAGGGTAGGCCAATAGTATCATGCTTGGAGGATTTTGAAGTTTTTCCTATTGGCATAAAAATCCCCCCCAAAGGGTCCATCATGGCATACTGAGAGGATCTCAAAGACCTTGTCTTCCCTTACAAACCTCCTTAAGATCTGATCTGGACCCAATATGAAAAGGTTCCCCCCAATCCAAATGTAAGGGGAAATTTTTTATAAAATTCTTCTCTTCTCCTCGACGAATAAGTTAGGAGCAAATCTCCCAACAACCAAGAATTTTGCTATGTTATCAAACAAGGGAGATAAAAATGAAATGGCGAAGAGGTACTCATCAGGGAGTTGATCATCTATCATCACTTCATCTTCTGTAGACAATGTAGGGTAGACAAAAAATTTACAACCACATTTTCTTTTCTTCGCTTGTCAACAACTGTTAGATAACACTGCTGTAACAAAAAAAGCATCTAATGATCCTAGCATTGAAATCAAACTTTTTCATTAAATATTTAATGGTTTCATGATCATTATGTATGAAAACTTGGTACCCTATGATGTAATGTCTAAACTTGTTCAAGGATTGTACAATAGATAAGAGCTGTTTTTAAGTAACAATGTAGTTGAGTTCAACTTTGGATAGATTCTTATTGATAAAATATATGGCATAGGGAAACTTAACTTCCACTTATCCCAAGACCGCCCCTACAGCCTTATCATATGCATCCATTTGGATGTGAAAATTCAATGCCCAATTTGGACCCCTTAGAATTGGTGCAATGGTCAAATTAATCTGCATATCTTCAAATTCTTCTTGACACTTATCTGTCCAACAAAAATCTGAATCCTTAGTTAACAATCCAAACAAGGGTGAAGCCATCTTACTAAAATATTTAATGAATCTCCTATAATATCCAGGTAGTCCTAAGAAACTCCTAACATCCGTTTGTTTATGTGAGCTAGGGACCCTTTTGATAATGGAAATTTTGTTAGGGTCAACTTGGATTCCTTCTTTAGAGAGGAAGTGACCTAGGATAATCGCTGCATTCATAAAAAATTCACACTTTTCTAGACACAGTGAGAGATTCATTTCAATGCACTTGTTTAAAATTTACACTGGTTGGAGAGAGATTCTTGGAAATCATTCCCATAAGGAGTGAAGTCATCCATATAAATTTCAATTGTGCCATGAACAAGATCAGTAAAAATACTCAATGCTTCCCTTTGGAAGGTAGCAGGAACATTACATAATTCAAAGGGAAGGACCCAATAGGAAAAGGTCCCCCATGGAAATATGAAGGTGGTCTTATCCTGATCCTCAGGTCTAATCTATATCTGGTTATTCCCACTGAAACTGTCCAAGAATGAAAATAACTTCTTCCCTGCAAGACGATCCAAAACTTAATCAATAAAAGGAGAGGGAAACTGATCATTATTTGCAGCCTTGTTAATTTCCCTGCATTAAACACATATTCTCCATTTCCCATTATTATTAGAAACTATAACAAGAGGAGACACCCACTCACTATCTGAAATAGGATAAATGAATCCTGCATCCAATAAATTCTGTAATTATTCTTTAAAAATATCTATAAGGGTAGGGTTCATTCTCCTATAGGGTTGGCACATAGGTTTGAATCCCTATTTAATGTAGACGTGACATGTACAAACCGAGGATGCACCCCTTTCATCTCTTTATAGTCCTACGCAAAGGCATCAAGATGTTGTCTCAACACAGTGAGAAATTTCTCTTCTTTCTATACTGAGAGGGAAGGACTGATTTTCATGGTTTTAGATGGACTAATTTCTGCAATATTAACATGATATTGATCAGAACCAACAATGAATAGATCTTCCCATGGGTTTTTCTCAAGTTCCCCTAAGGATTCCTCTACTAGCTCATCAATTGGCATGGCAACGATAGGTTGGCTTTGTAAAAAGTGATCAATAAGGTCATCCCCATCTAGTTGCCTACTTCCTACAATGGTTTCTAATGTACAAATTAGGTAGGGGGATGACTGATAGAAATATTCCTCTTCTTCTTCCTCTACCCATGCAGGGGGTATAATACAAGCTGCTTGGTGAGATTAATTTTTTTAATTGTCATGTTTCCAACTCGCAGCTAAAATAAGAATCTACAGTAGCTAACCAAGGTCTCTCTAAAATGACTGGTTACCCATTAAACTTGGTTTTGGGTTGGAGTACAAGGAAATGTATGGGGTAATCCCATGAATTAATGGAGAACATCAAATCCTCAATAACACACTCAGGGGCTACTGTGGATCTTTCAGCAAGTAGCAACATTGTGGTGGTTTTCCTCAAGGCTCCTTGGAGGTTGAGCTTCAATATATTTTCCCTGGTCATGAGATTGATTCCAACCCTATTATGGAAAAACAAAACCCCCCCATTTTTACCTTATTATCTTCATAATAATAAGAGGGCCCTCCATGTAAATTTTAGCTAAATTTCTTTTGTTTTGCTTGGTTTGGTTTATTTTGTGGGATTTTCATTTTCCTCAAATTTTAATTTTGATTCTTTCATTGAGTTCAGTTTCTTGCCAGTGTTCCAATGACTCTAATTTTGTTGAGTTTTGACTTACGATTTGCAAATGACGCTTATTCAAATTTTCGGTAATTTTCACTGCCTGAACTAAAAAATGTACAAAATGTATATATTTTTTTGTAAATTTAATTAATTTCAATATGTAAATAATTTTATTTATTAATTTATTTAATTAGCCTAGATTAATTAAGTTAAATATCATTAGTTTAATTAACTTGTGTATATTAATTTTTAAATAATTATTGATTTAATCCATCGCACAGAACCGCCGCAACCAAAATTGTATATTTATTAACCATTGTAAATAAAATTAAAAATTATAATTTAAAAAAAACATACCCGTAGCTCAAAACTTATTTTAAACAACATTTCCAAAACATTACGGGTTCCTGGGCTGTTGAGCTTCCCAAATAATAGTGACTATATTTTTTTATTTTTATTTTTTAAAACAAAATATAATATTAGTGAGAAGTCCTACCTCCACATAAACCTCCCCTGCTCTCCTCCTTATATCTCCTGAAACCCCAACTCCTCCAAACACTTCCGTACTTCATTCCCGGACCCTTCTCCTCCTCTGTGGCTCCCCTCCTTATTACTCCACTCTCCCCTCTTAATAAACACAATAGTCTAACTAGCTTGCTTTTTTGCTTTTTTTTTTTTTGTGAAAATCATGGAAATCCCTGTAAGATTTTAATAAAATTTGGCAAAGATTTTTGTAAATCCAGGTTATAGCTATCAAAATTCAATATTTTGGGTGCTCTTTATGTTTTTGATGGTCCTGAATCCATTTCCACCATCAAAAACATGATTCAAACAATGCTACTACAATATTTCTTAAAAAAAAAATTGTCCAGATTCTGACCGGGAAATTCCTCTACCTCCATAGACAACTCCTTAATAAACTCACAAGTATCGTAATAAGCTTCCCAAAAGGCACTTCCCATTTAATATTTTATTAAATAATTTTAATAATTTTAATTTGTTAATTATTTTTTCAATATAATTTTTTATTTTAAATTATTTATATTTTGATGAGATTTTAATTTTTAGATTTTGTTAATTTGTATATTAATAATTTAATTAAAAATAAATTTATATATTATATTTAATTAGTTAATTTTTAAAATTTAAATAGAGTTTAAAATTAGAATTTTATTTCATTAATAATCTTTATATTATTTTAATTTGTATATGAATAGAATATTTAAATTTTGCCCATGCATGTATTTTCCAGCAAACTAGCATTTTTGACACATTGAATTTGGAGAGCTCCATCTTGGGTTCGACTTGGCCAAATAAGGCCCTGGATGACTCATTAGAAAGCTAAACCAATGGAGAATATTTTGGGAGTGGTTGTATAACTAGATTTGATCATTAACTATGCCTAAAATTTAGCAAAAAATGAAATTATGAATTTGCACCAAAAAATCAATTTCCAATTTTGTTTTGGGAGAATTTGGTAGGCTAAAGCTATTGGCTATAGAAAATTCATTCAAATATATCCTCTTGGGCCAAATATACCATTACAAATATTAATGGGAAGGTCAAACTTCTTTCGTTTTTCTTTATTTAATCACATTTAAGTCTTAGAGTTTTTTTTTTTCAAAATTTGGGTATTTTGATTTTGATGTACAAATTATTTTATTTTATTTTATTTTTAATTGGTTTTTGTAGGAGAGTTGTTGAAAGAGATAAATCCCAAAAGATTTGGAGCAACATAATTAGATCAACAAAGAAGTATATGGAGGATTCACAACTCCAATCAAGGATCTAAAAAACCACCTTCAATAACTCTCTATTTGTAAATTATAAATTGCAATTTGGAGAATGAGGAATCCGTTCCTCTCCTCTGGAACTTAGGATCTATAAGCACTTTTGTAATGATATTTTGAGTTGTAGATAGGGAGGAAATCTGAGATTCAGGTTATTGGGGATTTTCTTTTCGAAATATAGACTTTGTATTGGAGTTTGAGCTTGCACTTTTGCAGCTCTTGCCCTTTAATGACAGAGATTATGATTTGAGAAATATTGTTGGAGATTGAATCAAGGAACAGAGCAAAGAGATCACGTTTTATTAATTGTATTTACAAGTTTTTTTTTTGTAAGTTGAGTAGGACCATTTTTTTCATTCATTTTCAAAACTTCAGATTACATAATATAATCTCTTCCGAGACCTCAACCTGCCCTGTTGGGAAACCAGATTTGTTGGCCATCGGAAGGCATTGTATGCCATCCAAAAACAAAAACTTTCAGTCTAGCATATTCAACCTTTAAAGCCACAATGTTGGTGACTTTGACATAGTTTGACAAACTGGACACAAGCCTACTACTTACATAGTTTAAAACAAGGAAATAAACTTAGATAAACATAAATAGTAAAGAAATCAAGACTAAAAATAGATAAGCTCTTTGAGGAATCAATAGGCGTCAGGTCTTTAGCACTGGAACCGAGCATCTCTATTTGCTGCAGGTTCTTCAAGAACTTCTCAATTTTTCTTAATTGGGCATTCTGTCATCGGACCTGAAATTGAAGTAACTAAAAATCCCTCTGGATTTCTTGCATTGCTAGATCTACTTGCATAAACTCAGTGGTGTGCATAAAGGATTTTTCCACTAGGCGTTTCATTCACCAGTATAAATATACAATTTTTTAGTATTGAGCTACTTTGCCTCTAGTGTTTCCTGGATTAGGCACTATCATTTCTCCTTCCATATTTAATTCCTTCTCCTTGGCTTGATGGGTGAGAGCTTCCTCCCATTTAGAAATAACATTTATTACTTGGGTAGGTATTTCCTGTATGTATGCGAGGGCTGCTTCTATAATGTGGTGAGCGTGAGGATTATGCGCAGACCATCTAGGAGCCTGTGTGGATGATTCTCCTTTCTCCTTCTGCTGGCCTCTTTTCCATGACTGCCATATGTTCATCCCTCCTTCTTCCTCTTTTAGTGCCTTGGCCCACGCCATTTGATACTGCTCGATAGTAGTGAGGGGAACGGGAAATTGAGGAGCCCAAGATGTTCCACCGGAGGTCTTTATTTTCCTTCCGGAGATTGTCACAAAGACAAAGAAAGGTTTCATAAAACATAGAATTAACAATTCAATTCAATTCTTATACAATTGATAGACCCAAATCACAGTGTGTACTCCTGAATAAGACTCGAATCCCTTCCCCCCCATACCATGTGGAGGTATCCCAGGGTGGTCGCAACAGACCCGAATAACAGTATACCCTCCCGACTGTGATCCAGACCCCTCCTCCCCAGCACAAAGCCTAGGTTTTTCAGGGTATCCTCCTACATAGGAATATCCTCTTCCCTTACAGGTTCCATACGCCCAACTACCAAAGTTATCAACCCTAGAATCCAAATGATTAGTCAAATTCCTGTTTTCAAATCTCCTCTCTAGATTTCGTGTGACCAGTCTGGGCGCATTCTGGTTGTCCCAACCTTCTAATCCCCTACCCATATCCCCATCCCCCATCTTACACAACATAATTGTTAGGGCCCTACATTACTAGTGTAGTCCTTAATTGTTGTTAATGTAGCCCCTTATTGTTATGTTGTACCCATGTAGTCCCCTTATTGTTATCATTGTGCCCCATAATATCCCACTATTTTTATTGTTGTGCCCTTACATTATTATTGTTAGGTCGGCTAGGATTATATTATGACCCCATGGACTCCTATATATAGAAAGAAGGTTTTGTCATTTTTATAATCCAAGAGTGGTTCATTTATGTAATGTAAAGGAGGCTTCCCCCTTGAAGTGGCTGATTTATAAGTTGTTGATCTCTCTTTTCTTCGATTTTGTGAGCTGGTTTCATAAAATTTGGTATCCGAGCTTTGGATTCTAGGGTTTCACTACTTCAAACATGACATCATGGCATTTTCGCTATAAATTTTTTTATATGAAGGTTCAGAAGCTAAAAAAAACCCATTTGCGAGGAAATCCTGAGGAACTTCGTCTCAAATTTTTAGATCTTGGTTTACAATATTTTCAGAGATATGATATGTGGAAGTTAGGGTTTTTGCAGGCTCACGAATTTCATCTCAAAGAGGTGACCTTGGGAAAATCATCATAACTCTTTGTGTGAGCATTAGATTGGAACTCTGTAAAAATTCATCAAAAGTACATGGACTATAGTTTCGTGTGTATTGATATTAGTTCCAGAGGAAGAAAAAGTGACATGTGGCATGCCGTTCAAGTTCGCTCTACTGAATTAGTCCATAATTAGGTCATTGTGAGAGATTGGGCATAAATTTGTCTTGAAGAATCCAAATCAGGTTAGATATGTGGCATTGGAAAGAATATTGAGAGGGATAATAAAGGGTTGAAGATAAAATCTCGGGGATCCGAAATCATAGATATACATCAGTTTCAATATCGAACTCCTCAAAAGAAAGAAAAAGGTGTGTATTTTTTTTTTTATAAATTGCATAAGTCTTGTTTGAAAAAATAGCTTGAAGTGATTACAAGGGAATATTGAAGCATAGATATAAGTATTGGGTTCTAAAATGATCCCTAAAAATAATTCAACACCCATTAATTCCTCAGAAGGCTCTACTATGACTCATGAAGAGGAAGAAATGCATAGAAGCTAAGATGGATGGTTTGAAGAAATGCGTGGAAGCTAAGATGGATGATTTGAAGAATGTCATGGAATCTAAGATGGATGGTGTGGAAGCTAATATGGATGGAGCGGAAGCTAATATGGATGGTATAGAAGGCAACATGGAAGTTAAGATGGATTGTTTGAAGAAAGACGTGGAAGCTAAGATGGATGGTTTGGAGAAAGGCATGGAAGCTAAGATGTATGGTTTTAAGAATGGCATGGAAGCTAATATGGATGGTATAGAAAGAAAAATGGAATATTTGAAGAAACACATGAAAGGTTTGAAGGAAGTTTTGGCAAAATTTCTACAAGAAAAACTTCCTAATGGAAAAAAAGCAGTAGAGGAAACTCATGATGAGAACAAAAGAAATGTTAATCACGATTTCATAGACTCTAATGTTAGATTTAAGACCCACCATATTCCAAAGATATATATGAGGAAGTTTGATGGCAAGGATATGATACCTTGGATACTACAAATTGAGATATACTTTGAGCTCCATAATATGCAAAACACACAAAAAGGTACACATTGAAACTTTATATTTAGAACAAACTCAGTTTGTATGGTATCAATGACTTTGTTCTCATAAAACACTAGTCAGTTGGTAAATTTTTATGGAGGAAATGATAACACATTATGAGGATACAAACAAAAACACTTTCTTTAGCCAACTGATAAATCTCAAACAAAGGGGTTCAATGATGGAGCACATTGAGGACTTCCAAAAATTTAATATAAGGGTAAATAATATTCCATAGGAACATAGGATTGATGTCTTCATAGGGACTCTAAAGGATAACATCCAACATGAGATTTGCCTTTGGGAACCTGATACATTGGAAAAGGCATTCAGGTTGGCAAGAAAAAATGAAAGCAAAATTATGGCGACAATGAAGCCTACCACTCACAACTATAAAGATGGAAGTGTTTCTACTTGTAGACTTCCACAACCTACAAGGTTGACACCACAAAAATTGGAAGAAAAAAGAGCAAAAGGAATTTCCTATAGTTGTGATAGAAAATAAACTAAAGGTCATAAGTGTGTTGAGAAGAAATTATTTTACATATATTGCGAAGAGGAGGAAGAAAAGGAACAAGAAACTTCAAAAGAAGAGGATATACACCAGGAACCAACCCTAAAGGAAGAATAAATGAATCTGACCATACCATGTAATGCATTGGCATTAATTACCACTCCTCAAACTCTCAAAATAGAAGGACATATAAAGAAGAAAAATGTAATAGTGCTTGTTGATTCGGGTAGTACCCATAATTTTAGTCATTGTAAGGTAGCCAAGGAATTGAATTGTTTCCTATACCCAGCGCTAGAGTGTTAAGTGATGGTGGAAAATGGAGGAACTATAAATTTCTCTGGAAAGTTCCATAAAATCAAGCTAACCATGCAAGAATATGTATTGATTATTCCAATGCTTTCCATTCCATTGGGTGGTGCTGATGTTGTACTAGGAGTACAATGGTTACAATATTTGGGGACGGTAGCTTTTAATTTTCAAGAAATTTTTCTTGAATTTTTTTTTGGAAGGAAAGGAAGTTGAATTATGGGGTATCACAGGGAAGAAAAAAAATATAATAAGCTCTAATGTCATGACAAATATTCTGAAGAAATAAAAACGAGGTGTAATTTCATAATTATGCTCACTAGAAGTTCCAACATCAAAATAATATATTTTTCCAGATCTCCAAAAAGTCTTGGACAATCATTCCAAGGTGTTTGAAACTCCCAAAGGAATCCCACCTATTCATGATCATGATCATTATATTCATTTTATTCCAGGAAGTGTTCCTCCAACATCAGGCCTTACAAATATCCTTATGTCCAAAAGATCAAAATTGAACATATGACTGCAGAAATACTAGAGGCTGGTATAATTAAGCCTAGTCAAAGTTATTTTTCTGCTTCAGTAGTATTCGTGCACAAGAAGAATGGATCATGGCGCATGTGTCCAGATTATAGGGAGCTCAATAATATCACTATTAAAGATACATTTCCCATTCATGTGATTGATGAATTATTGGATGAATTACATGGATCAATTTATTTCACCAAGTTGAATCTCCATTCAGGATATCATCAAATTAAAATGAAGACTAAAGACATTTCGAAAACAACATTTCGAACTCATGAGGGTCATTATGATTTTTCGGTCATGCCTTTTGGCCTTATGAATGCACCTTCTACATTTCAAGGGTTGATGAATCCAATTTATAAACCCTTCCTTAGAAAATTTGTGTTAGTATTTTTTGATGATATACTAATCTATAACATGTCTTGGAAGGATCATGTTCAACATGTTGACAGGGTGCTCAAACTATTGGAGGAGAAACAATTATATGAAAAAAAACTCCAAATGTTTCTTTGGAGTACAAGAGGTGGAATATCTGGGTCATATTATATCTCAGGAGGGGTTTAAGGTAGACCTTAAGAAAATTAAAGCCATTAAGGAATGAAAAGTCCCCATAACCATAAAGAAGTTGTGAGGATTTCTCGGGTTAACAAGGTATTATCGCAAGTTTGTTAACAATTATGGGAGAATAGCAAAACCTATAACAAAATTATTGAAGAAAGATGCATTGTCATGGAATCCTAAGGCAACTAAGGCGTTTGAACATCTTAAAGAGGCAATGTGCCAATAACAAGTCTTGGCTACTCCAGGTTTCACAAATACCTTTATTGTGGAATGTGATGCCTCAGGAAATAAAATTGGTGCTATTTTAATGTAAGAAGGAAGACCCATTTCTTTTGAAAGACGTCTAATAAAAGGAAAATATTTACAAAAAGCTATTAATGATAAGGAAATGTTAGAAATACTACTTGCACTAAATAAATGGTGACCTTACCTAATGGGTAGACACTTCAAGGTAAAACTGATCATGATACTTTTAAATACTTTTTGGAACAAAGAATATCTTTAGAAGAGAAACAAAAATGGGTCATAAAGATGTTTGGTTATGACTTTGAAATCATATAAAAAAAGGGAAGATAAATGTTGATGCAGATGCACTCTCAAGAAAGGATGAGGATGAGGAAGCATTTCTTTGTGCCATTTCTATTATCCAACCCAATTGGATAACCAAAGCAAGGGAGGAATGGAAGAATGACGAAGAAGTATGGACACTCATTCAAAAGTTACAACAAGATCCCAGTACATTTGATACATTTAGTTTGAAAAATGATTCCTTATGGTACAAATATTACTTATATCTTTGTAAGAATTCCTAACTTAAACAAAATATTATTTTGGAATTGCACACCTCTCCCTTACGAGGACACTCGGGATTTTTAAAAACTTACCACAAGGTGAAGAAATATTTTTTTTAGGATGGCCTTAAATATAATATTCAAAATTTTGTGGTGGAATGTTTGGTTTTCCAGAAAAATAAATTTGAGACAATTAATATATCTAGTCTACTACAACCTTTATCCATTCCAAATCAACATTGGGAGAAGGTTTCAATTTATTTTATCATAGGTTTACCTAAGTCTGAAGGAAAGGGTGTCATAATGGTGGTAGTTGATATACTTACCAAGTATGCACACTTTTGTGCATAATATCATCCATTTAAAGTGAGTATAGTTGGTACTGCATTTATGGAAACAATTCAAAAGGTACATGGAAACCCAAAGATTATTGTAAGCAATAGAGATCCCATTTTCACTGGAAATTTTTGGACGTAATTATTTTCTTGTTTGGATACTGAACTAGCTCATAGCTCATCTTATCATCCTCAATCCGATGCAAAAACTGAGATAGTGAACAAATGTTTGGAAGGATATCTTCATTGCTTTGTATCTGATAAATAAAAACAATGGGTAAATTGGTTACCTTGGCTGAATGGTGGTATAACACTTCCTTCCACACTGAAAAAAAATGAACCCATTATGGCACTTTATGGATATCATCCGTTGTCCATCACATCATATTTAAGAGAGAATTATAAGGTTCAAGCGGTGGAAGATCACATCGAGCATCAAAAACAAGTTCTCCAACTCTTAGTGGATAACCTAAATTTGGCAAAAAATTGAATGAAACAACATGTAGATCAACATCGCAGTGAGAGAAGTTTTGATGTAGTCGACTGGGTATTTTTACAACTAGAACCATACAAACAAATGTCCCTGAAGAAAGCTAAGAAGGATAATAAATTATCGCAAAATTATTATTGTCCTTACAAGGTGTTGCAAAATATTGGTACTATGACATACAAATTGGAGCTTCCTAGATCTTCCCGAGTGCACCTAGTTTTTCATGTTTCATGCTTAAATAAGGTTATAGGTGACAAAATTTCGGTTCAAACAATATTGGCAAAACTTGATGAGGAAGGAAAAATCATATTGGAACCTGAAGCAGTCACGAAAATAAGAACTCGATAGCTACGAAATCGATCAATTTCAGAGTATCTCATCAAGTGGAAGAACTTACCCACTGAATATTGCACATGGGAGGACGAGAATTTTATACAGAAGCATCCAAAACTACTCAAGCATTGAGGACAATAATTTTTTGAAGGAGAGGGGCATGTTAGGGCCCTATATCACTAGTGTAGTCCCTTATTGTTATTAGTGTAGCCCCATTATTGTTATTATCGTACCCATGTAGTCCCCATATTTTTATTACTGTGCCCTTACATTATTATTGTTAGGCCAACTATGATTATATTGTGACCCCATGGACTAATATATATAGAAAGGAGGTTTTTTTCATTTGTATCATCCAAGAATTGTTCATTTATGTAATGTAAATGAGGTTGCCCCCTCGAAGTGGCTGATTTCTAAGTCATTGATCTCTCTTTTCTTCAATTTTGTGAGCTAGTTTCATAATAATATTCCCAAACAAAATTGAAATCAAGTGACATCTGCAAAAATTACTCCCTCCCATATCCCCAAACACCCAACCATGCAGCCAAACATTGCATCACATTTTAGTCACCTTATTAACTACATTCATCACACATACTTGTTGAAGCCTCGAATTTCGTTGCAACAACATAAGGGATGACCACCCGGTTGGGACCTTAAAGTAGCTCCTTTTCCATTTGGAATGGTGGTTCTGACTAGTTTAACTAGGTCCAGTTACCTTTTCTCAATCTCTAATGGCTTAAAATATGACTTTTGTCTACCAATGGGAAAGATACATCAGATCATTTCTTTTGCTGATCAGGAAAGAAAGTGATCTTAAAGCTAATTTGGGGCTTAGCCAAACTACAACTAAAGTTTTTCCTCTTTAGGAAGAGGACTTCTATAAATGTAGAATTAAATCTAAATGCAATAAAAAAGGAAAATTATCCTAATCCTATCTCAATTAGGCAGATATAGATCTAACCCAACCAAGAGCAAGATATTTTAAATAATTGGGATTTAAATATGTCTAGCTTATAATTAATATCAAGCTAAAAAAGTATTTCAATTAACTGACATTATGAATACCGAAACACATCTTATTCAGAGATCTCTCAACTAAGATAATCAACCAGCAACAGTTAGGAAATAGTTCACAAAAATGATATTGCTTGTTAAATTAGTAATTTGAATAATTAAACAATAATATGCGGAAAAATTTCATAACATAACATTGTTTATTTAGTCAATATTAAAAGACATATTTCTAAGTAAATAGTTACTCAGAAATCAGAATTCATCCCATAAGAGTAGAGATAAATGACAACATATAATTGAGGAAAATTACTCATACCGATAAAAGTGCGCAAATATGAATAAAATGACACATTTCTCCTATCATAAAATGAAACCTATTAGTGTCAGTATTTTCATCCTGCCATCAGTGATCAAAATCCCCTTTTCATATCATTTTAGGATTCCCACTCAGAATTTTTTTATCATTCCACTAGGTCATGCAAAAAATTAGTCATTGATAGTAGCCCTAGTCCAAAAACATCACTCTTCTTCAAATTTGATTACTTGCTGGCATAGTTTCATCCCTTGCTGACTATACACCATCCATAAATTCAATATTAGTCTTTTCATCTTGAAATTCAATCCTTCAAGGTCTCATTAGGTATTTTATGGTTTTTCAAGGTTTCATTAGGTCATTAGGGTTTGCAAGGTCAAATAAAAATTCATTTCCACTGTATAAGACCAACTATTAAAGAGTGATCCAATATACATCTCTTCACCATGTGAAGATGAATTGTAAAGAGAAATGCTTGTTTCAACATGTAATTTTGGTTTTCAGATGTAATTTTTATATTTTCATTATGTAATTTTATGTCTTTCAAAATGTAATAATTTCACCATCCCAAGCTGCTAACTCAGTGTTCCAAATATGCCAAAGCACTAAAAAGTCAAATTCAAAGAAGTCTCAAAGTCATCAAAAGATCAAATTGTCAAAGGAAAGAGTTAAGTTTCAAAAGGTGAAGTGAATAACAAAGGAAGAAAGTGGGTCCCAAGGCCCAAATCATCAATTCCATGAAGTATAAAGACCACCAAAACATTCCATTTAAACTGATTTTCACATCTAAAGGTTTAGTTTGAACTCCTTCAGCTTGAAGAAGTCAATTTGTAGAGTCAGAGGCGAAAATTTTCCTATGACTGCGCGTAGGCAAGTGGCACTACGCATAAGAGAGAGGCGCTACGCGTAGGGAATTTGGCACTAACTTTTTTACCTCAGGCGCTGTGCTCTTGGGCAAGGCGTTGTGCTTTTTCCCAGTGCGCTACACTTATGCCCAACAAGCTCTAGAAGCCACAAAACACCCTCAAACCTTCTCAAACTTTCAAAAAAGGATTCTTTCCTCCTTTATCGAGTAAGTAAACCAAAATCTTTGCCTCCTTGCCTTCTTAAGTGTCATTTTTTATGATGGTTTTATTCATAAGAAAAATTAACTAAGTGTCTAGTGGAAAATCCTAGTATCACTCCCTCACTCTCAATTTACAGCCTATAAACCCTACAATACCTTCCTACATCACTATTAAACCCATCCCTACCCCTAAACTACTCTTTCCAAATCCCTAGATCCCTTCCCTATAAAACCCTAAGTCCTAGGCCACTAAAATTCCTAGGCAACCACTACCCCAAACTTGTAATCCAATTATAATTTTCAACTCCCTAAGTATCTTGACCTCTCATCACCCCCTAAAGTTCCCTAACCCCTACTCCATAGTTCTATCCCCATTCCCATTTCCTCCCCTAGGGTTTCTAGACCAAGACATCATGGAATAAGATAGAGACTATATGGAAGAGGAGGAAGATAGGAATAGGAGGAAGATAGATTGGAGGAGGAGGATAGACAACAGAGAAGGCCACACAAAGGAGGGAGAATCCTAAGGTTGGAGCCCACCAACACTAGAGAAATGATAGCCTCACCAATGATAATTTCATGCTTTCAGTATGTTGGTTGCCTTGAGTTTTTTAACATAATTGAAGGGGTACAACATCACCCTGTTTTGAGCAGACTCTTTAGTGTAAACCTCAAAGACAATAAAGTAAAACTAGCAAGTGTGAATTTCACAGTGTCTACATCCATCATTGCTGCTACCATAAGGATTCCAAACATGGGTTAGAGGTGGTTCAAATCCAAATATTTGGAGGGTCAATACTATGAGCCATTCATAAAATCAGTGTACAGAAATGAGAGAAAGAGTGTCTTTGCTTTCAGCTATCTTCTTAATAGGTATTCCCCCATGATGAAGATCATCATGAAGTATTTATGTTGTGAAGGGAGGTCCTATCTACTTTACACTTATCACATAAGACTCCTCACGCACTTCACAAGAGTTAAATTGCTCAATATCCCATATTTTTTTATTCAGAGACATAGAAAAATGGCATAATTTGTGCAAAAAAGAGAGTTGACCAATAGATGAATAGTATTTTCCACCACTCCTTGATTAAAATCATTTTCCTCCATCAGTTTAACCAGTTGAACATTTAATGGGATACATTCATAGCAAATGACATCTTCACTGCTTTACAAGTTCCACATGCTGAAGATGTGCCTTCTTCATCTCACCCTACTACATATATGCCTCCATATCATCCCATAGTGCCTACCATTTCATCACCATCACCACCATCACCACCATCATCACTATTTCATAAGCATCATGAATCACCTAACATAGTTGAGTTCAGCAAGCCTAAAGAGGCTGAAAAGAGCTCTAGAACTAGAGAGACAAAAGAAGGTTGAGCTTGCTAATCAACTCACATTGAATGAATAGTTTGCCATCATTGTAAATGAAAACCATGAGAAATGGCTTGATAGGGAAAAAAAAAATCTTGAGAAGCTCTTGGAGAAGGCAAAAAGGAAAACGACATATTGAGAAAGAGGGGAAAACATTAATTCAAGAAAAATCAAATTTCAATCTCAAAACTAAAAAAGGCCACATCAAGACTTGAAACCCTGACCAAGAAAAATGAAGGGGACAAGCCTGATATTATTTCTGAGGCATCTCTCATATCCTAGTACACTTCATCAACATCCTAGAACAAAAAATTTGAAGAAATTTGGGAAAATTTTGAAAATTTTGGGAAATTTTGTGTGTTTTGGCAATTTGACACAGTAAAACTGGCAAAAGTGCAGAGCCCTACGCGCTGCGCTTTTCCTATGGACCTCCAATGGAGAAACTGAAATAACCATTGGATTCAGAAGGCCAAGTATAGTCACAAAAACCTCTTTACAATTTTGTTTTGGGTCAAAGAGGCAGTCAAAAGGAAAAAAAACATTAAAAAATGACCTTTCTGCCCTGTTTTGGAGGCTGGCATTGTGATTTTAACCAGTCTTGGGAGAATGAATTTTTGGAGGGTCAAACCATGACCATTTTGGAAACTGGGCACAAATATGGAAACTAGATAGGACAAGCTTTCTAATGAGCTATCTTAATCTCAATTTTGACACCTAGAACCCCATAAAAAGTGAATATGAAGATGGCACTATTCTTAGGACAATGGCGTTGCGCATAGGACACATTTTCTCAGTTTGCTAATAGTTTTCAATTTTCTCAAATTTTTCCAGTTTAACCATGGTCAATGGGATTTTTACCAATGTAAATCATGAATGTAAAATTAATTATGATGTGGTTGACTTACCTAGGTAAAATTCATTAAGTGAAAATTTTTGATGACGTGTAATGAATCACTTTGCACAAAGTGAGGGATGAGTCAGTTTGACCTCCCTACGCTCTAGTTATTCAACTCGATTTTTGGTGGAACACCTCCTCAACTTAGGAATTCGACCCCTAAGGTTGAGAGAGGTTGTTTGAGGTCTATATCATGTACTTCTTGAATCATTTCACACGGAGGTAGTTGGATGTTGTGGCATTGATCAAAGACTCTAGTGTAATCAATATTTGGAAGGAAATTAATGAAATATTTGCAGCTATTTCTTTGGGATACCTATGGTATAGAAATTTAACATTGTTTCTTCTTATGTTACATATGTATGAATTCTTTTTTTCATGATCCATTTCATTTATATTGCATGTTGATTTTCAAGTTGATAAGCAAAATTCATCTCTCATGCTCTGCCTTTGGGAAAATATTCATAGTTTGTTCATCTTCTCCAGTTTAGAAAGAATTCATGCTTTGCCTTGCTTTTTCTAGCTCTTGATTAGTCTGATCCATCCCACCTTGAAACCCTAAAGTGTTAGGTTTTCTACCTACCTTGCCCCATTGAATATCTACAACCTTAATCTTATTTTCCTTGACTTAGCCTCTTTGACCTAATTCACCCATCCAAAAAAAATAATTCATAAAACAAACCCCCGTAATCATACCTAGCCTAAAACCCAAATTTATCCAACCCTTTTGGTTGTGAATTTGTGGAGAGAGACCTCTTCGGTGTGGTAGGGCTAGCTACTGAGCTAAAATATTGGTTTGTCGTTACCTCTGTTTGGACTCTTTCTCAACCTTAGAGATCCGGTGGAGTGATTAAAAAACTAGTATTTAAAATAAAAGTATTTATAAATACCAATTTATTGAAACCATTTTTCTGAATCCGGTCTCCAATCAGTCCTTTACAAAGCTTTCATTTCTGCTTTTAACACAAGAGCCGTAGAAGTAGAAATTTTTCCCCTCATGCATGATTCAAAATACAAAGGAAGAATCCTCAATAATACCCAAATCTGAGTTTTCTCTCCTCTACCCTACACCTCTAAATCCTCTAGAAAATAGTGCCATTAAGAATTCCAGAATTACAGAGAAGAGGAGCCCCTATTCAATTCTACAATTTTCTATTTATAATATTTACAAAGGATTTCTTCAGAAGAAAGTTTGTTGAAGAGTGGTTATGCTCAATCAATTTTCATTGGTTCAAAATCATATTCTTCAATTGTTGGAGCATTTTCATTGATTAAGATCTTCTTTTCCTCACCTCTTCAAATGTTTTCCTGCAAAAACAAATCAAAACAAAATTAAAATGTAAAAATAAAATCAAAATGCCAAATATGGAATTAAAATAAATCCACTCAAAACTTAATTAAATAAATAATTGAAAATGAAATCTAAGCTTTCTATTGATGCCTGTGATGATATAAGTGGTAAAGGATATCATTGACGAATGGATCTGCACTTAGAAGAAGTTGTGGGCAAATGAAAATGCAGAAAATAAAACTAAGAAAATTAGTTTTGTTTAAAAATTCGGAGCTTGATCTTCTACTAAATTTTAGACATAGTAAATGATCAAATCTGGAAATGAAACCACTTCAAAAATGTTCTCCATGATTTTATCTATCTAACGAGCCATCCTGGCCTCATTTGGCCAAGTAAAACACCATTTATGAGTTTCCAAAGTTGGTATATTAAAATTTCTAAAATTCTAGAATTTCTGTTACTTAAGCTAAAAATCAGAGTTTTTTAATTAATTTTTAATCCTAAATTAAATTACAGTTTTTTTCTTAATTAATATTAATTAATTGTAATTACATTTTTAATATTAATTTATTACAAGCATAAATTAATTAATAAAAATTACCTAAAAGAAATTAATTAAAGTATAATAATATTATATTAATATTATAATTCAAATTATATTAAAATTATAATAAATATTATAATTATAATATAATTATTATAATACTAATATAATATTAATATAAAAAAATTAATTTTACAAACCTATTGGAATCAATCTTTAAATACATATGTATATGCCATGGAGGGAGGAGGGAGTTAAGGAGTGAGTGGAAGGTGAAGTAGCATTAGGTAGGGTGAAGTGAGGTGGAGGAATAAAGAGTGGAATATGGAGGTTACGTTAGGATGAGGAGGGATAAGGAGGAAAGTATGGAGAGATAAGGAGTGGAGGGTGAGGTGTACGGTGACATGAGGGTGAGGTCACAGAGGGATAAGAAGGGTCACGAAACCTTATGTTAAAAATCTTAACCTAATGTATAAACCAAAATTCGCTCATTGCAATTTCACATTTTTTTAAATTGAGGTATTTGAGGTGTTTTTCAAATTTTGCGATATGCGATACAATTGCATTATTTTATCACACAATTTTTTTATTGCATTTTTTTGGAAGAAAAGATGTGAAGAGAAGTGGGGCCCACGTGAAATTACATATTCTACAAATTGCACTACAACCAGTTTGCAATTTTGGGATTCATGTCTTGGCAATTTGTTTTAAGATAACAAATTGAAGTAAATTACCAATATCTTGAACGTTTTTTCATCTATTGTATAATTTAGCTGGGTTATTTTCTAGGACCGTGAGTGAAAAATGAACTAAAAGTTAATATTTACAATGAATGAATATTTTAACTATGCAAATTGAAATATTGGTACATTTTATACCTTTTTCTAACCCAAGTGACAAAAATTATCAAACTTTAAAGGAGTGCTATTTACAAATTGAAGTATCGTTGGAAAGCTTGTGAAAAATTGGATTCAATGAAACAATCAAAATATAAATCCGATAAAAATGAAAAATGGTAAAATTTTAGGAAAATTAATTTAATGAAAATCATAAAAGGTGCTTAGCCAAAAATTAATAAAAAGGGTCCCCATTATTCAAAGTAAAATTTTAAAAATGACGGGGGGTTGGGTTTTTCCTACAATAATGGCGACACATGAGAGAAGGACCAGTTATCTCAGATTTAAAAATAATGAACTTTAATTTACCCAAAGGTTAAAACTAATGGAAATCACAAAATAGTCTAACAATAAAACATTTCCATAGGTCCCACATAAATAGATTAAGTAATATGAGTTTGTAAGGATGAGTATTTAACGCAGACTCGGGCAAACGTGATGAATCTAAATTTGGAAAAATTTATTTTAAAACTACCTCATATGAAAAATAGGAGAAGGTAGAGATATGAGTTTTTGATAAAGCATATATCCATTTTATTATTGGTCTCTGACATCGCGTAGCTACCAGCGAGCCTGAACAGTACCCCAGCGAAGTTGTCTTTTATGCCATGCAAGCCTAGTCCCGCTGCCAACGAGCGTCCATAGCCCCGAAAGGTTTACTTGTATTTCCCGTGCTTCCTCTTTTAATCACCCTTTTGATAAGCGCATTTGCAAACTTTTAGTTTATGATGTATTCGAGTGAAAGAGGTGGGATGGCGATAGAGATTTATGTTTAATGAACATCATACTTTCATAATTTTTACTCCAAATTATTTCCCTGCAATTATCAATCAGAGGCTTTTATGTGGAGGGGTGGGAGGGATTCACTGTATTAAAATGAAATTAGTTCTTTCCTTGAAAAAGTAAACTCAATCACTTAAAAAGGATGTGTGTTCCTCCATGAATTTTTTTTAAAGTAAGAGGGTTTCATGGTTTCATAAAGATATGCCTCTAATGATAAATGAAATTCAGTTAAATGGATAGAGTAAAAGATTTCCCATATATGTCAAAAATTGTAAGGTAAGAAAAAACCCTTTCACATAAATCATGGAAAAGTCACCAAAATCAAATAAAAAGAGAAAGCAAAAGAAAAATAATTCCTAAAGTAAAGTGAGAAAAGAAATCAACAAATAAAAAATATAAAAATGAATAAAGCAAAAAACTAAAAGAAAAATAAAATTTAAAAGACAAACTCCAATAAGACCGCTTATATAAATTTCCCAATAAAGGATTATAAAAGAAAATAAGCATATGTATGTTCATTCCTATGTTGAAATTTAATTTTTTTATCTTGCAGAGTTATAAAAAAAAATGAGGCTCTTTAAATGTAGAGGGTGAATAGCAATGATGATAGATAATACTATGAATGAGAAGCCTCTTTTTATTCTTCAAGACAAAACCAATATAAAAGTATCTTAACTATTTTCTAATAAAAATAATGTTTCAAAGATATAGACTAGAGGTCCAAAAACTCCCCAATTTATCTGATCCGATGAGGATCATGACTTTTTTTTTCAAGAATCTCAAAGAGCAAAAAGAAAATGAATTTTCGAAAACTTCTCTTGTAGGGGTGCGAAAGGTTCATGAAGACCTGAAAAAACAGAATTCAACATCAGAAAAAACTAAAACAAAAATGAAGAAATAAAAATAAGTGAAATTGGACACATGAAACTTACCATTGGAGAACTACATCTAACCTTACTTGAAAGGTATCATTTTCTCCAACAAAAGATAAACTTCTTCCTTTAATTTAGAATTAAAAGCATGAAGAATTATTGAAGAAAATCATTATTTATTGAATCCAAACTAAAGCAAGTAGTAAACTAAAGGAAAATAATGTTTCATGTACAAGGAATAAAAAATAAATCAAATCCATCAGAAATGAGGATGAAGATACACTTCTTTATGAATTTCAGCAATGAATGTTCTCTTTGATTCTTCCATTCTGAATTTATATCAGCCCCAAAGTATTGAAGTTGATTTAAAATCCCAAAAAATGTAACAATATATGAAGAGGATTTGAAACATTATATAACAATTATGGAGAAAAATTCAGAATAAAAGAGAATTAGAATATGAATTAATCATCATATAGGTCACCGCCTTGCCTAATGTTTCGCATTTGTGAGATTTTTGTCATGCATAACTTTAAAAGCTATTACTTCCACCTTTTCCGATATGTGATTGAGTGTTTTCTATAATAATTAAAAGATAATGGTGGAAAGACGAATATTGAAGTTTATTGTGTCAAAAGATATTTAAGACAAAGCGTCATTTTAGTTTAGCTATGCAATATAATTATTGTGATGGAAATGTCATGATATGAGCATGCGCGATGGAAGTGTTATTGTTACACCACAATTGAGACTAACTTG
Organism: Pinus albicaulis; assembly: GCA_034641835.2. Taxonomy (NCBI): domain Eukaryota; kingdom Viridiplantae; phylum Streptophyta; class Pinopsida; order Pinales; family Pinaceae; genus Pinus; species Pinus albicaulis. Next base: position 986,172,781 of record CM076577.1, on the reverse strand, counting down.
AAACAATTTCCTCTTTACAAGAATTGGGAAAAATAATGCAATTAGAATGATTGCTGATACCCACTTGTGAATTAGAGAGATGGTTATGACTCTGAATGGGAATGCGAGGTTGATAATCATATAAATCATAGATTGGAATGGTTTCATGAATGCTGAAATCATGAGTATGGTTAATTGTTTGAAAATGAGAACTATTTGAAACAATTTCTAAATTAAATTGTTCTTCATTTTCACATGTGATTTGACTTTGATCATGAGGAATCAATTGTGAAGAAGTTAAATCAATATCCTCACTGTCAAAGTAACTATCATAAATTACCTCACAACATTCATTAGAGTTCACTTTGATCTCACCTAATGTATCAAAACAAGAAGGTATATTGAGATCATGTTCATTAATGCCAGAAGAATGAACAATAATTAATTTTGTATCTTGATAAAAACTAATTAGTAATTCATTTAGATAAGCCTATATGTTTTTTGGAATATATTTAACATGAGGAGATGATAAATTTCTATTAGAAAAATTATTAGGATAAAAGGAAAAATATGAATCCGAAACAATGTGTTTGAAAATATCTCTATTTGAGAACTCTTATGTATCTTCTTCATTGCAAATTTCATATTCAAGATCATTTACTTGGCTAATTGTGCTTTCTTGAAGAATGTTGCTTTGCTGTCCTGAATTTGGAATTTGTTCATTGTAAAAGAATTCAGAAATTTGTACAACATATTGTGTATTATTGGAAGCTTTAATCGCTGCTTGTACTTGCCGACTCATGCTCTGATTTTTTGATTCCAACACATACTGATTTTCAGATTTCAAAGCGGTATAATCTTCAAGAGTGTTGCTAGTATCTTCTTGCAATTGAATAGTGAATTTTTCCAAGCTTTGTGATTAAGATTCATTGACATGTGAAGGTGCACCTTGATCTTTATCAATACTGTAGGAAGTGTGCACTAATTGAAGGAACTGATCATAAAAAATAGAGGCCACTTTACCATCAATTGTTTGTACCTCCATATTGGAATTCTCAATTATGTCAATGAAATTAGAAGGAGACTGATCAAAGCTAGAAATAATTTCACATGGATTATGAATAGAAGGAAGAGAGAAAATATGTTCAAACCAATCTAACAATTCTTCTTTTGAAGGTTTATCTTCAATTTTAAATTTTAAACAATTCAAACGAAACCTGATGGTAAAATTAATTAAAGACTTACTTTCAAAGCTTCGTGGATCTTCAAAATCATCACATACCTATTCATAAATATATCCATCAAATTTACAAAGGAATATTGTAATAAATTGATCCCAACTGTGAATTGAGACAATTGGAAGTGATTGACACTAGCTTCTGGATTTTGCCAAGAATGTAAGAGTAAAAATCCTGCATAAACTGTCCTCATCAATATCATGAAAAGTAGAATTTGATTTTTTTGAATAAATTGTAAAGTATGATTAAATGCAGAATTATTCCTCTTATCGTTAAAATTTACCTGAGACAAGTTTCTTACTATTTCTGGCAGAGTATTGGAAGATGTGCGTCTAGAAATATAACTCCAAATTGGAAGTTTAATAGGAACGATTGTAAAATAAAATTTTAGAATACAAAGACTCTAAAGGACAACAAGTTTCAGGCCCTCCTTCTAGTGCCAAAATGTTAAAGCCTCAAAATTTTCTACAACAACATGGGGTGACCACCCGGTTGGGACCTTAAAGCAGTTTATTTTCTATTTGGAATGGTGGTTCTTACTAGTTTAACTAGGTCCAATTACCTTTTCTTAGTCTCCAATGGCTTAAATTATGATGTTTTTCAACCAATGAGAAAGAGACATCAGATCATTTCTCTTGTTGATCGGGAAAGTAAGTGATATTTAAGCTAATTTGGGGCTCAGCCAAACCATAACTAAATTTTTTCCTCTTTAGGAAGAGGGCTTCTAGAAATGTAGAATTAAATCTAAATGCAAGAAAAAAGGAAAATTATCCTAATCCTATCTCAATTAGGCAGATATAGATCTAACACAGCTGAGAGAAAGATATTTTAAATAATTGAGATTTAAATATGTCTGGCTTATAATGATATCAAAATAATGAAGTAGTTCAATTAACTGACATTATGAATGCTGAAACGCATCCTATTCAGATACCTCTCAACTAAGATAATCAACCAACAAAATTTAAGAAATAGTTCACAAAAATGATATTGCTTATTAAATCAGTAATTTGAATAATTAAACAATAATATGCGGAAAAAGTTCATAACATAACATTGTTTATTTAGTCAATATTAAAAGACATATTTCTGAGTAAATAGTTACACAGAAATTAGAATTCAACCCTTAAGAGTAGAGATAAATGACAACATATAATTGAGGCAAATTACTCATACCCACAAAAGTGTGAAAATATGAATAAAATGACACATTTATGCTATCATGAAATGAAATTAGTATTCAAAACAATAGTATTTATAAATACCAATTTATTGAAACCATTTCTCTGACTTTGGTCTCCAATCAGTCCTTTACAAAACTTGAATTTCTGCTTTTAAAACAAGGGTTGTAGAAGTACAAACTCTGCCCCTAATGCATGATTCAGAATACAAAGGAAAAATCCTCAATAATACCGAGATATGAGTTTTCTCTCCTCTACCCTACACTTATAAAACCTCTAGACAATAGTGCCATCAAGAATTCCAGAATTGCAGAGAAGATGAGCCCCTATTACATTCTACAATATACTATTTATAATATTTACAAAGGATTTCTTCAGAAGAAAGTTTGTTGAAGTGTAGTTCTGCTTAATCAATTTTCATTTGTTCAAAATCATATTCTTCAATTGCTGGAGCATTTTTATTGATTGAGATCTTCTTTTCCTCATCTCTTCAACTGTTTTCCTCCAAAAACAAATCAAAACAAAATTAAAATGTAAAAATAAAATCAAAATGCCAAATCTGGAATTAAAATAAATCCACTAAAAACTTAATTAAATAAATAATTGAAAAGGAAATCTAAGCTTTCTATTGATGTTTGTGATGCTATTATTGGTCAAGGATATAATTGATTAATGGATATGCACTCAGAAGAAGTTGTGGGCAAATGAAAATGTAGAAAATAAAACTCAGAAAATTAGTTTTGTTTAAAAATTCAGAGCTTGTTCTTATGCTGAATTTTAGACCCAATGAATAATCAAATCTAGAAATTAAACCACTTCAAAAACGTTCTCCATGATTTTATCTCTCTAACAAGCCATCCTAGACTTCATTTCGCCAAGTAAAACACCATTTATAAGCTTCCAGAGTTCGTATATTAAAATTGCCAAAATTCTAGAATTTGTATTGCTTGGGCTAAAAATCATATTTTTTTAATTAAATTTTAATCCTAAATTAGATTACAGTTTATAATTAATTAAAATTATTAAAAACATAAATTAATTAATAAAAATTACTTAAAAGAATTAATTAAAATATAATAATATTATATTAATATTATAATTCAAATTATATTAAAATTATAATAAATATTAAAATTATAATATAATTATTATAATATTAATATCATATTAATATAACAAATTTAATTTTACAAACCATTGGAATCAATCTTTAAATACATACGTATATGCCATGGAGGGAGGAGGGAGTTAAGGAGTGAGTGGAAGGTGAGGTAGCATGAGGTGGATAAATAGGGAGTGGAGTATGGAGGTTACGTGAGGATGAGGAGGGATAAGGAGGAAAGTATGGAGAGATAAGGAGTGGAGGGTGAGGTCACAAAGGGATAAGGAGGGCCACGAAACTTTATATTAAAAATTTTAACTTTTTGTATAAACCAAAATCCGCTTATCGCAATTTCATATATTTTTAAATTGAGGTATTTGACGTGCTTTAAAATTTTTGTGATATGCGATATCGAAATATCACAATCACATATTTTTATCGAAAAATTTTTTGATCGCATTTTCTGAAAGGAAGGATGTGAAGAGAAGTGGGGCCCACGTGTAATTATAGATTCTACAAATTGAACTGCAACCACTTTGCAATTTTGGGATTCAGGCCTTGGCAATTTGTTTTAAAATAAAAAATTGAAGTAAATTACCAATATCTCGAAACATTTTTCATCTATTTTATAATTTAGCTAGGTCATTTTGTAGGACCATTAGTGAAAAATGAAAGAAATAGTAAAAATGAAATAAAAATTAATATTTACAATGAATGAATATTTTAACTACGAAAATTGAAATATTGGTACATTTTATACATTTTTCTAACCTAGGTGACACAAATGATAAAACTTTAAATGAGTGCCATTTACAAACCGGTTGACTAAATGGATCGAAACAAGTATCGTTGGAAAGTTTGTGAAAAATCAGATTCAATGAAACAATCAAAATAGAAATCCAAAAAAAATGAAAAATCGTAAAATTTTAGGAAAATTAACTTAATGAAAATCATAAAAGTTGCTTAGCCAAAAATTAATAAAAAGGGTCCCCATTATTCGAAGTAAAAATTCAAAAATGGGGGGTGTTGGGTTTTCCCTACAAGAAGACCTTAACTTGATACATATACAGTGGGGTTGGAGAAATAAAGAAATTTACATACCCTTGAGCCTCGAAGCGATGTTGCGGGATGTAGAAGTCTGGTTCAACCCCTCTGGCCTCCGTCGCACACAACTTCACCACCTTCCTTAGTATGCATTCAAGGAACCAGACATACCAAATAAAACCCCTGCGGTTCATCCCTCCTATTTTTTCCTTCTTCCTCGCATGGAGCCGTCCTCGGAAGGAGCACCCCACCCCCTATCGCACATAGCCTCCATCGCCGTCGACACCCTGCCACTTTCCCTCGGCCAAGCTGGTATGCCTGCCGTACAAGCTTGCCTTAACTACTTTCATCATTTTTCATTTGGATTTGTACCCTTGCCACACCCCGATCGAGGGGTATTTACAAGTATTTTATTTTGTTAATGCAATTTCATTAATTTAATGAAAAATTTATGTTAATTGTTTCATATTTTCTACTTTTGTTGAATATGTCGATGATTGTTCATTAGGATAGCTATCTAATCTAATGGAATTTTAGATCTGTCATTTACTTCCTATTTGTTCAAGAACTTAAATTGAAATTTCTTAGTAACTATTTACTCAAAAATTCGCTATCTAAAATAGTTTTAATTACCATTGTAATTGAGTGAACTATTTCCTAGTTTTGATGGTTAATCAATCACTGTTTTTAATCTCCAAACAAAGCATGTCATGCACTCACTATATCAGTTGTTAGAAATATTTAGTTTGATATTCATCACAAAAGGGGGCATGTTAAATCGCAATTCATTTAAGTACCTTGCCCTCATTTCAAATTAGATCTACATCTTCCTAATCGAGATAGATTTATTTTTCTGTCACTTGCATATCAGAGTAGATTTTCATTTAGATTTAACCATTTAATTTTAAAGTCCCCTTACATAAGGGGAAAACTATAGTGTGGCTTGGATGAGCCCTCAAATCAACTTAAGGATTTCTTTCTTGCATGTACATTGTAAGAGGGTAAATCTGATCTCTCTCTTTTTGTTGACTATTAATTAGAAACACCACAAGTGAAAAAGGAGAGAGGAGGGGTAACTGGAGCCATGAGAACCAATCAGAGCAATCATTTAAACATATAAGATTCTAATTTGGGACTCTGACTGGATGGCCTTCCCAAAATGTTGATGAGGTCATTTTTTTCCATAAACATTTTTGGCGCTAGAACAAGGGCCTACAATAAATTGTTTCTTTAAATATTTTGTGTTTTAAAAGTTTTATCTCATTACAATGACTCTTTTAGAATGAACTCTTTGGAATTTCTTCACTTTACTTCCACCTACCTCCACTCCAATTCAGGTAGTAAATATCCTGTCAAAGATAGAGTTTAACGGTAAGAAGAATGTCTCTGATTTCAATCACATTATTCAATTAATTTTAAATTGTAATAATTTTGATATTGGATAAGGTGTTATGTGAAATATGTTCACTCTCACTTTGATAGGATTGGATAAAGACTAGTGTGAATCATTACTATTTGTCTCCATTCACACTTGGGACGGTTTGTAAATTTTTCCTACATGATTTTTAGGATTATGAATATGAAAAGGTATGCAATCAAATCGAATCTCTTCATCGGTTCGAATGTGAGTCTTTAGATGATTTTATAATTATATTCAAATGAATTTGTTTTCAATTTCAATCTGAAGATTTGCTTCTACAGTTTTAGTTAATACGATGGTTTAGAAATCTAGTTTCTCTTCCTTGTATTCCAAATCCATATCAAAAAATTTCAAGCTTTGATGAGTCACCAAATGTTCCTATTAACATGAATAAAAATTCACATTTGGAAGATGTAAATTCTAATAATGACGAAATAGCTTTAGCCATGTATGATAAATTCCTTCAACTAGTTCATACTTCTTGCAATGTTGATGAAGACCATGATGCTCTTTCTCATGATGTTAGTCAACAATCACAAAGTTTGGAATCACTTGATGATCAACTTGAAGAAGACATGGGGATTAAAGTTGAAGAATCAACTACCAATGAATTTGAAAATCAACAAGAAATAAAATTAGAAAATAAACAAGCTAATCAGAAAGCAAAAACACAAATTGAAGACTTCAATAAAGTGCAATTTGTCTAAAAAAATTATAAATTTTCTCATGTTGATCCACCCTAAAATCTGAGGCAACCAAGCATCACTATTCAAGAAAGTATGATCAGCCAAATAAATGATTATGAATCTGAAATTTGCATTGAAGAAAATGCACAAGAGCATGCAAACAAAGAAATTTTCAGGTTCACTTCTTTTAGTTATTATTTCTCTCTTTACCCCAATATTTTTGCTCATAGAAATTAATTTACTCTTTATATTAATGTTATTCCAGAAAAAAAAGAACTAATATAAATACTGTAAATGATGAATTGTCAATTAGTTTTGATCAAGGAAAATAAAATTTCAATAATCATTCTTTTGACAACACTAAAAATGTGCTCAATCATTCTTCTTGTTTTGATACATTGTATGGAAAGGAAGGGAATACTCATGAAATTAGTTAAGTTATTTATGATTATTATTTAGAGTTGGAGGACAACCAGTCAATTCAATCATTACCAATTTCCCATGCTCTTAATAATTCTTATGTATATCAAAATGAGGATTCTCCTTTTTTCTGATATTACTAATGTAGCATTTCATTTTGAAATCCCATTTAATCGTAATGAATTTTCCATTTATATTTATGATTCTAACAATATTCAAGTTTCCATTCCTGATCTTAGTCTTGAGCCTCTCTCTTATTCACAAGTTGATGTTGATAATTGTTGAAACTGCATTATTATGGCAAATTCTTGTAAATAGAAAATAATTTCAAACAAGTCTCAATTGTCTTGTAACATTAGCTGTAACACCAGTGTAGATAATGATCTAATTTTGTTATTTTTGCTTCATTTGTTATGGTTATTTTCTAGTTTATTTTCCTCTTTAATTTTTAAATTCTTGGATACCTTATGCTGGCATATTCAACAATCTAGTATTGAACACTTGCGAGTCACATTAGTAGAAGAAGATGAAATTGAACTTCGAAGCATTAAACATGAGTGTCAAGAGCTTCTAATATTCCAATTTCATTTGATGTTCATCTCATATCAGTTTTTTCTTTATTATCAACGACATTTCCAACAATAATTAGCACTCAAGAGTGTACCTTCACAATATCACCAACCATCTAACTCAATTAAATATATTCTGATGGAGTCATTAAATTTCCTCCCTCATTTCATTGATCCATTTGAAAGTCATTTGGAATATTTATTCAATAGAATATTGCTAACAATTTGTCTTATGTACATAGCACTAATGAGTGCCCATAAATTCTCCCATTTGACCTCTTCCAATCTCTAATGAATACTCATCCATATTTTTGTGATCCAATAAAGATTTGGTTGGAGGAAAATCTTCAAGAGGAAGTGATTGTGAATAAGGTTCTTTTTGTAAATACATTATAAATAGATGTACATATTTCGTTCAAGTTTACTTTTGTTTTCTTAATTATATTAATTATTTTGTTACTAATGTTTGATGTGTACATACATGCAGGAAATAACAAGATTGAATGGTTACATTGGAAGTACGACTATACCTAGTCATATCTTCCCTCATGCAATTAGGATAGGAAAAGAATTAGTTTAGTTTAGCTAGTTTGTTTTTCTACTTGTTTCTATTTTGATAATGTAGGTAGAGTAATAGAGCGAGCAATTAGTCTTTTAAAGTCATAAGCATGTTCAAGGAAGTCCTTGCTTTCTCATTAAAATTGTTATGCTCTGTATAAGTGAATTTTATATATATTTGCTCTGCTTTGCATCATATTCACTTATTGTTACATGTAGGAAATAAAGTGCTTGGATCTCACTTGTTCTAATTTGCTTCGGGCCTTTAGCTTCTCAAGTTTCAAATCATCAATCAAAGAAAGGGCCTGAAAGCAACGGAAAATCACAAAGGAATTTCACAACAATTGTGAAACACTCATTTGCATGGATTGATTTTTAATATTTATGAGTTTTACATCTTCTATGATCAAACTTCCTCATCTTGTCTCCTCTCCTTTGGTTGCACCCTTTTCACAAATCCCAGGATGGCTTAGACCCTACAGGGTCATTTAGTTTTTATATTGTATACCCATGGGTTTCTAATTGTTAGGTTTTCATCAGACATTCATTCCTTGAGCCTGCAGGTACTATTGTTCCTTACCTTTTGTTGTAGCCTCTACAACAACCTCCAAAAACCCCCCACTTTCAAATTTTTTTGGAGCCCCTTGAGCACAAAGAAAAGTTAAGTAGAAAATTAGGAAGACTGAGTCGCTGAGTTGCAAATCTAAGAATTTGTGGAAACCGCGACTTCGCGACCTTGCGACCCCGCGACCCTAAGGTCGCAAGGTCGCAAGGTCACGGGGTCGCACTCCCCTCGCACCACCTCCCCATGCGACCTTGCGACCTGATTAATGGTTTGCACGTGTGACCCTTTTATATATTGGAGGTCATTAGGTCGCATTTTGCATAGGCAGCGGATAGAAAAAAACGGCTCTGACAGGTCAACTGGAGCGCGATTTTCCCGGGTAAGTTGCCATTTTTCCTCCTGTTGTTTCCTTTTTGATTATTCTTGCCAAATCCCTGCATTCCTCAGCCTTTAAATTGTCATTTCCCTCAGCCATTGTTTTCATTTCTTTCTTAGGGTTTCCTTTTGATTCTAGTTTTCACCACACTTGCCTAACTCATCACAATTTCTTATCCAGCTTCTCATGGCCTGTTCCCTACTCCAAAAGCTATCCTTTGACTCTGTCTGGACCCATTTAGCCTTGTATTTTTCCTGTTAAAGGGAAAACAACTCCACGTCGCGCGCGCCCAAAACCCTCGGCAAGCCCTAGCGCGACTTGTGACCCCACGACCCTGCGACCTAGTCACAAGGTCGCAAGGTCGCATCCCTTTCATTTTCCACAATCTGCGACTTAGCGACCCCGTGACCCAGTTGCAAGGTCGCAAGGTCACATTTCCGCTTTTCTTGACATTTGCGACCCTGCGACCCAACGACCCAGTCGCAAGGTCACAAGGTCGCATCTTCATCTTTTTTCACAATCCGCGACCCCGCGACCCTGCGACCCAGTCGCAAGGTCGCACCTTGGCCATTTTCTTACAACCTGCGACCCCGCGACCCAGTAGGCCATTTATTCAGTCTTTGCTGTGTCCCATTTGAAATAATTAATAAAATGTAATTGGTCTTATATCTTCATGGCGTCTTTCTTATCTTGGGAATCTTTCATGAATATGACAGGTGAATTTGAAGCAGAATTGGAGTGTATACCTGTCCTCTCGAATTCCAGCGACATGGGACCTCCAGTGTCCCAGAAGAAAGACAAGCACTTGGCAGTGGAATATGTCGAGATGGACATGCCAATGTCCCCACCCCTGATATACAGAGATACTCTTTGCACATTTTTCAAAGGGGAAAACATGCGGTGGTACCAAGTATACACAGAGTTCGCCAAAAAGGAATTCCCAGAAGACCTCCCGGATCGGGAGATATACTGACAGGTTAAAAGGTCCAAGCTACATCTCGCAGGTGCTCACCTGGCCATATTCCCGTGCCTAGAAGTGATAGATTTGATTTTACATAAAACAGATCCCAAGAAGTTTGTGATCAGAGATAGCGAAGGCAAGGCTTTCGCAAGGCTCAAAGGCTCAGACGCCCAGGTTTATTAATATTTGCTTGAGCGAGAAGAAGAATTCACAGAAGATTGGGCCATTGCTCATGCAGTTCCTATAGTTGACACTATAAGGCAATGGTGGGAGGAGCCTGAGAAGTTTAAGGTCAAGAAAGACCAGGAATATCCAGTGGCGAGCCTGAGAAAAGTATATAAATTAGTAGCCGCCATGCTTTGCTGATTGTACGGGTGCCCCGATGCCACCACCTTCAACGGCACATGGGAAACTCTCATGGAGTATGTCACAGTGCATGACACCCGTTTCAACTGGGCTAACATATTGATGACCTCCATGCATACAAATTTATCTTTAGCATTGGTACTGGATGAAGGAATGCCTTCTGAATTCTATATGGCTTCTTATTTATTGGATGTTGTCTGTTCGAGGTTGCATTTTGAAGGATGGGTACATAACTGGGATCCCACACAGATTCGTGCAATTCATCTACAAACCAAGGTGTTTTGGGAATCCAGGTATAAACAAGACATAGAGCCAATCTTCGAAGTGTTCATTCCTGCTCTATACAGAAAATTATTCGGCCAAGACGCCCCTTGCATGTCTTGGTGAGCCAGGGAGATGCTAATCCAAGTGGCGCATTGGTTTCCTTTCACTGAATATACATTCATCCGAGTCTTTGGCTCATTCAGGGCACCACATGCTATGCCTCATTTCATTACAGACAGAGTGCTCATGCAAGAGGTCTGCTTCCAAATGTCCTCGGGCTTCTCCAGGGTCCTTTCCAAAGGTAAGAAGAAGCCATGGCCTGCGCTACCGCTCACTATCGGCGCATACACAGTTAAAGACTTTAGAGAGGTAGAGGCAGAGGGAGAAGAGATGAAAATTTATCGCTTTGGGGCTTTAGAATACCGAACATACGACCCAGAGCGGATAATTCCTGAACATTGCAAGAAGGCTAAATTCAAATGGAACTATCAGCATATTGAATGCCTGGGAGAAGATGAAAGAAGGAACTGGTACAATGCAGATAGACAACTGGCTCTGGGGGCAGACTCTGGCCAAGAAGACCTAGATGACCAAACCTTGGAAGAAAGGAGTCATAAATTAGGAGGTGCTTCTTCCTCTTTAGCTAAAAAGCCTCGGACCAACACAGGGCATAGTACCTCTACCCAACAGAAAGAAATAGAGGCCAAAGCCCAGCAAGAGAGAGAAAATAAAATTAAAGAGGACGAGGATAAATGCAAGAAGAGCCTAAGGGCAGAATAGAAGAAGAAGCAAGCCGAGGAGGCCAAGAAGGAAAAGGAGGAAAAAGAGGCGGAGGCTGCAGCAGAAAGGGAACTCAAGAAAGAGCTAGACAAAGCGGAAGCTAACCACCGGAAGAAAGAAGAGCAAGCTGCAGTAGCCGAATGGAAGAGGAAAGCCGAAATAGAAGCAGCAGCAGAAGCGGAGCTCAGGCAGAGGAAAGAACATGAGAACGCAGAAGCCGAACGCCTACAAAGGGAAGAGGAAGAAAAGAAGAAGAAAGAAGAAGAGGATGAAATGCTAGAAGACATCGAGGTATCTCCCCTTGAGGTACCTCTAGTCAGTACACGAGCCCCGCTCTCTGATTCCAGATCCTCCTAGGGACAAGAGGAGGAGGTATTCGACCTCACCAGGCTCACATTCGATCAATTCTCCTTCAAAATCCGACAAGATAAAAGAAGAAGCCTGGCGCAAAATCCTTCCGCCACATCCATGGTCGCAACCGAAAAAGACATAGTCCTTGATACTAGGACTAATCTCGTAATGATAGCATCGCCTGGCACAAATTTCGCTGCGGCCATGGAAGAAAATGTGACCAGAATGAGTAGAGAGATCGTTTCTCTACAAAATAGACTACAAGAAGCAGAGAAGCGGGAGAAAAGGATAGAACAGGAGAGGACGACATTGAAAGAGGAGGTTCAACAACTACGAAACAAAACTTCCCCTGTCAATGAAGTTCCGTCTGCCATTCTAAAGGAGTGCGATGTATTAGAGGTGACCATGAGGCAAGGGTATGGGGAAATGTTCACCATAAAACAAATAGTCGCCCCATTGGTAAGAGCACGAGCGGAGACTAAGCGAAAGCACGAGCAGCTGAAGGAGGCCTCAGCTACCTTGGATAGAATGATGGACTGGACAGTGCAGTACCCTCAGGCTCTTGAGCACTTGCCAAAGAAGGATTGGATTCATACGCAAGATGCAAAAGTCCAAATCCGCATGAAAATGAAGTCCAAGGATAAGCTATCCAAGGATTTGGACAAAGTAATGTCTGCATACGAACATGTGATTAGCGGCATCAACTCGATGCACACCCTTCACCACATTCCTTCGCTGTGGGCATTGGACGAGGGGAAAACCTGGGAACAAGTAGATCAAGAGATCCAGTCATTTCTGCAGCCCATTAAGAAAGCTACTGCCGCCCACAATCTTGTAGTATCACGAGAAAATCTAGGGCAGTTTCTTGTCACACCAGTATGGATTTACACCAAGCTCGCCTCTCTTTCCAACCAGATCTCACAGAAAAGGAAACTCTAGTCCCAAATGCTTTGGAGTGCATGCATCGGTTGAAAGAAGAGGTCCCTTTGGTTTCCCCCATAGCAGCAGAGTATCAGACCTGGTAAGATTTCCTCAAAGAACAACAGATTGATGCCCCTGACCTCACAATTGCACGCTCATCTCCATAGCCCAGTGGCAGTAAGTCACTGGTAGCATTTAGAGGCAGTTCGCAGGTCGCACCGCCCATCCAGGTCGCAGGTCGCACTCACCAGCCAGGTCGAGGGTCACAGTCTCCTTCCGGGTCGCAAGGCAACTCAACAGGCAGGCAGACAAAGAGTTAGGAAGCCCAAAGGGCAAGTTTTGCTCTATAAAACTCCCTCCGGGGAAAATGTAAAGGATATTTTTTTTTGGAGACTCAAGAGCTATACAACATTGTATTGAAAGATAACACTCTTGTGCATATGAATACAGATACCCTGTTAAAACTCTTTTTGGATCTGATGTGTTTTGCTGTGCAAACACTATGAGTACTTCTTATACAGTTTCAAACATCTTTTGATTAATGAAGCTGCACTCTTAATGGCATAATTTATGCATTATGGTTTTCTGTACTCGTGTTAATGATGTTTAGTTTATATTTATTTCTTAATGGATGTTAATGACTTTGTTTATTAGCATTTCGTTTTATCTTTCTAGAAGTAAAGGGGCATCTCGCCATAAAGAACTATTTCTTTTGTGGTCAGAATAGCTTGCAAGCATAACCCCAAAGATGTGTTGCTAACGACACCTCCTTCGGCGTGTATGCATTGTTAATTGTCTCGCTACCAATAGTGTTATATACAGGTTTAATGCATCAATCACGTATCTTGTAATCGTGTGAATAAGTGTGTGTCCGTAGGTTCAATCGGGTTCTTTTGAGACCAAAGGGAAGGTGACTTAAGTGGTAGCCGGACCCACACCCCAGACGGGATCCCTATTCCAAACGGTTCAAGGTCTAATTGGGACTTTCTACCGGGGAGATTCCCTACTGTTGGCTGGACATATTTTCCCGTCAACACCTTCATTTATTTCAAGGTGACATGTATAGTTGGCCCCATTTACCTTCATTCTATCCTTTCACATTCACTCCTATTTTTCATGCTATCGTGTAAACTATAATCTCGAAAGTCCGTAAATTCTTAAATCCATATTCCAAAATCTTATGGGCATGCAAGGATCTAGGATCCATGTCATCCTGTGTTTCAATTTGCGTGCATTAACAATTTGGCCCCCACTCCTACATATTATATCACTATCTTGTGAGTAGTGGCTGCTACTTCACTTTAGTAGCCAGTGAACCTGGAAGCTTGTAACCATTTAACAATTCATAATATCTTCCAATCATTCAATATATGGGTTCTCCTTTTTTCATTCTAGGCATCCCTCGCCTCTCATGCCCAAAATAGTTTTCTAATTATATTTGGGCTCTCCCTTCTAGGCTACTACGGTCACACTCTCTTCTACTCCCAGGAAGCCCAAAAGCCTGAATCATTAATAAAATTAAATTGCAAGTTTATTACAGGAATTATAAGGTTATAATACATTGTGGGTCGTGCTATGCACTAAGTGACATGTATCATCCTTTCGAGCCCAAAACTATTTCTAATTCACATTTGTGAACAAGATGAGCATAACTCCCTCTGAGCTACTACAACTGGATCCCTATAATAAGCTTGTTTTTAAAGTACCCAATTAGTTATTTTTGGGATAATTTTATCTAGCCCCTGAACTCCAGCCTTTCGAGATATCATAACTATTGGCTCATTTATAGTTTCTTCCTCATTTTCCCCTCCATCCCAGATCTTATCATGCCAACCATCTTTTTAGTGTGCACCCTTTGTCTTTTTGGGACACTCCTAAGAAACCACTATGTTAATGCGGCCAATTGGTAATTACGCTAAGAATATGCACATGTAATTTGGATCATGGTCAATTTATATTGCATTGCCAATATGACATCACTCCATTTTAACGATCATGTGAGAATCAAGTCCTCTCTCTGTATTTATATGAACCTTTACATTGGTTGAGACTTTGGATTTGTTTCCATGGGATGTTATGGATATTTTGAGTCAATATAAAATCAAAAGCGACAACAGGAATAAGTGTTGTTGCAATTCATAACCAAACACATTTTCATTTTTATTTATGATGATTTGTTTTTAAGTTAGATTTTGAACACGAGTCATTATTTTTATAGTTTAATGTTTTCTCTAGTTTAGATTCAGTAAATGATGATTGCTGAGAAAATAAAAACTTCATAGAATGCAACTTCTTCATACCTATTTTAATCAAAAGAAGAAGTTACCCTTTTGGAGAAATTCAAAATCTTCCAGGTAAGCCTTAGCGATTTTTTTCAAGGTAAGTCTCATATGCTCATTTTAATTTTTTTTCATTTTCTTTACAATTTTTGTTTCAACTTTGTCTTCAATGTTAGCTAATCTAAATCGTTGTCCTTGTATGTCTTCAAGAATTGTTTCAAAAATTTTACACCACTGCTTGTTAAGTTTTGAAATTCATTCTCCTTGTTTTTCTTGCTTCGAATTTTGGAAAAATAGTTATGATGCTGATCAAATTGAAAATATAATAAATTAGGGAGTCTTTGAACCTCTAGTTTGTTTCACAAGCCTGATTTTTATTAAAAATCATTAATATGTTTCCATGAAGGCTTAATTTTGAAACAGGAAGATTCCCAAGGAAAGAGACACCTTATTTGACTTTATTTTTTTCTCATAACTACTATCTAGCCTTGGTTTTCAAAAGTCTAATTATCTATAAATCTACAAGATATAATTTATCAAGATCTCAAATAAAGAAGAACATGCATGATTTTTCTATTTTACTCTTTTTTTGAAGCATTTTAAATCGTCTTGTTGAGGTTTTCTTTTAAATATGGATTTTATTTTATATTCCTTTATTATTTGCATTTTATTTTCTATTTGTAATGATTTTCTTGTGTGTTTATTTCACCTTTGCTTCATATTGGTTTTGGTGATATTACCAAAACTTATATGGATATTTTTTCTCACCCAACATTGGTTAGAATACATGGGGAAATCTTCACTCTCTCTATACAATGGGATTATATTTACCGAAAAGTCATCTATACTCATTTTTTTTTTTTTTTTTTGCATTAAACATGATCATGGGTAACATTGAGTTATGCTTCAAGTGGAATAAGATCATCTTGATAAAGGAATGAGTTATCTCCATCATTTTCCTTTGAATCCCTCCTGTACCACTCCACACTTTAAAATACTATACTTGGGTAGATGAAGAGAAAACTAATGGGGTCAACCTCAACTAGTATTGCATCTATTATATTTAAATATAACACCTCTTGTATCACCCCACTCTCTTCACCCAATTTCAAAAAATAATTCTGTATTTTAAAGCTAAACAAAGGGTGGTGCATAAGAGAAGTTGAAAGCACATATGTGTGGGAATTACATTTAAACTTGTCGAGTCTATGGATGCTCGTTGACAACGAGACCATGCTTTTATGGTACAAAGAAACCTTTTTAAAGGCTATGGATGCTCGCTGACAGCGGGGCCATGCTTGTATAGTACTGAGACACCTTTTTCGGGGCTATGTACACTCGTTGGCAGCGAAGCAATGCTGAGAAAGAGAGGTAATATGTACCCGATAAATGTATGCTAATCTAAAAACCCATGGTTAAACCTTTGCTATCCAATAGTAGAGTGGACTATAAGTTAATGATATTCCCTATATTCAGATTAATGTCTTGGGATTAGAACATTGAAGTACTTTCATTTGTTAGAGATTATTCACCTTGATTATGATATATGTGGGATATTTTGAAGAATGATGCATGTGAGGGAAAAGTTTGAATGGAGGTGGTTCAGAGTCTTATTATTAAATTATCTGTGTTCACGAGGATGTTGTAGTCTAGTTTCTATCAAACAATACCCAGTATTCACCTATATACACCAATAAATTATTACATTTGTGCCATGATCTCCACATTGACAGATAGAATGACAAGCATGTTTTCTGTAGAGCCTAAGAGGGTTAATTTTTTTTGTATAAAGTGTTGGAAGCTTTACACATTGTAAAAAAAAAATCACTTATTTTTTTTAGGATCATATTGTTCAAAATGTCCTAGGCATTTATTTTTTGTGTGCAATTTGGGTCTTTATTTTTATTATTTTCTTTCTGTTATGGATATTTTTCTACAATATTTGTTTGTGTTTATATATTCGTTTGTTATGGATTCATTGGGTTGAGTTAATGATGTGTATCAATTTTGGATTTTACACCATTTCTATGTCTTTCTCTATCCATGCAAGGTTTTTTTTCATGTGTTTAATACAAATAACAAGAAAAGCCCAAGTTAGATTTCCGAGGTTGGGGAACTTTTTTCCTTTCCTTTATTGGAAGAGAATTCTTGAAGTTTGTCTGAAAATTATGAAAACACTGGCCAACAAACATGAAAAAAACATTCAACTGATATCATATAATTTAAAAAAACATGATAAGAGAAGATTTACCTGTAAAGTGAAAATATATCTTACTTAATATTTTAGAGTTGTTGCGCCTTTTGGATCGTGTTGATTGCAACATGTTCTTGGGGATGACTTTCCACCTAGCTGTTGAGTCTCAAATTTGCATCTTTCCTATACACCTTTCTATATTTTCTCCATTTACCTGGACCTCTTAAGCCATCAATATCATTGCATATTAATCATAAAAGAGCATTTAAAGTGATTTTTAACTATGTTTTGTGTCTGCTGTTTGAATTAGATTTTTTCTCATTTAGCTGTGGAATCTTGTCACTTTCTGCAGCTGCTGCAACTTTCCGCAGCCATTTTGTTAAAGTCTATATTGCAGGTGTCTTCAGGAAAATCAAGCCACATGGGCAAGTTGGAAATGACATGGACATGGATCGAGTCCTATTGGCTCAGTCGAATTCACCTAAGAAGGCTATGGTCAAAGGTGGTCAAGCGGTGGTCAACTGAAGAGTCCCACGGTGACAGAACTCTATTTTTCATCACGTGAAGACTTGCGTGGCCGTTTCTAAATCGCGGGAGACATATCAACACCTGTAAACGGCTCCATAAGCCGAATTCAACGACCACTCTCCATAGATTTAATCTTCACGGCAGCCATAATGCTAGATTTCTGGACGTGGTTGTTCACGTGTCTTATATTTGCGCAGAATGTAGGAAATTGGTTATGTCATCCTATGTTATAAATAATGTGTTCTCATATGCATAGGAGTTAGTTGCTGTAATGTAATTTGCTGGATAGAAAGCCACTGTGCCGTGACATTATTTCTTTGTTATGACTGTGTTTTAAATATATAAGAAGACTTTGTTCATAAGCATAATTTGTATTTGATAGCTGCTTCCCGAGGATTGTGCAGAGGACCCCTGCACACGCCGAGGTTTTATTTACTACTGTATAGTTTCATGTTTGATTTTCTTATGTACATTATGCCATATTTATTCATGTGTATATACTGCATCTCTCATGGTGTTTACATTTTACCTCTGTCCATAATTTTTCATGCTTTATACTGTTGTTAACTGATCAGTGTTTTTGTTCCAGATTACAGTAGGCAGCCTGGGCATTTGCACATAGTTTTATAATGACTAATGACATGGAATCAATCTTGTCCCTCTGCTGATTTATTTTTCTTAGCTTTTAATTCCAGCATTGTTTTATTCATTTCAGTTTTGTACATTTTTTTTACTAGTTAGATTAGATATTAGACTGCTCATTTCATTATCAGTTACCTCCGAAAGCCATAGCGAGACTAATGGTGAGGGATTGAAGTATGAATGTGTAGTTTGATGTTAGTTTTCTTTTCTGCAAGTTAGATATTAAATTTCTCATGTCATTATCAGTTACCTCCGAAAGCCATAGCGAGACTAATGGTGAGGGATTGAAGTATGAGTGTGTAATTTGATATTAGTTTATTTTTCTGCAAATTAGATATCAGATTGCTCAAGTTGTTTATGATTCCTTCCGAAAGCCATAGCGAGACTAATGGGGAGGGGTTAGAATATGAATTGATGTAATTTGATTTTAGCTTTATTTTACTTGCAAATTTTGGATTTCTTTGAGTATAGTTTCTTTTGTGTTTAGACAGCAGCAAGGGTAATGGGTTTCATGATCAATAGTTCACTGTTTGTTTGACTAGTATAGTAGCACATTTTCATTTTCTTTTAGGAATTAATTTTGTCATTGTATGTTTCAAAATCCATTTGAAGTTTGAAGTTTGGGAAATCATTATAAAGGACATCATTGCCTTGAACATTCATAACCATACTTGTCTTTTAGAATTTCCATCTCACATTAGGAAACCAACCAAGATAAATAAAAAACCCAAAAACGACAAAAAGTAAGAGATAGGTTATCTTGCACATATAGTGTGCCACACTTCGTCAGCTTACGAATCCCGGATTGACAAATTAATGTAGCAATTTAGGACACACTAAATTGACCAAACATTTTGGCGCCGTTGCTGGGGAAGTGTAACTAGGTAGCCAATTTCTTTAAAAAAAAAACACAATAAAAAGGAGGGAAAAATTGATAACTTCAGGAAGTATGCTCTCCTCTTGCACCTAGTGTGATCTGGAGGATTAGAAAAGAGAGTTATTAGTTCAATAATTTCTTAAGTATGCTCTCTTATTGCACTTAGTGTGACCTGGAAGATCAGAAAGAGAATTATTAGCCCAACTTTAAAAAAATAAAAAATGACATGCATAGAGCAAGAGATTCTAGGGGAATGTTTATAACTAGAGCCAAGAGTTCAATTTTCACAACTCCATCTTCTTCAAGGCATAGACAAGATTCACCACCATCTACCCCTAGCCTTAAGATTCTTGGAATTCAAGGAGCAGCTGAATTAGAGGATTCTCTTACACCATCTACCAAGTCTCATTTAGAAAAGGACCCTTTCTTTACTTCTACAGGAGAGTATATTGTAATTAAAGAAGTAGAATCACCTGAAGAAGAAAAGGAAAAGACTCACTCTCATCCTCCCTTGATAGAAGAACCAGAGGACTTTGAGGACTCTAAAGAAACTATCATGGCAGAGGAAATAATAGATGGATTTGGAGGTAGAGGTAGAGGTAGAGGAGGAGGAAACAATGGAGACAACAATGGTGAAGGTAATAATGGAAGAAATAGGGAAATAGACAACTTGTTTGGATTCCCTATAGTTGATGAGGAAACTCATACAACAATGAAAAACATCTCACCATCTGTCCTCCCCAAATTTTATGGATTGCGAAGTGAGGATCCTGAAACATTTCTGTTTGAGTTTGAAGTTGTGTGCCGAACTTATGACTATATGGAAGACTCTCAAAAACTCAAATTGTTTCCTTCAACATTGAAGGGAACCGCTTTGAAATGGTTCATGGGATTAGCCACCCAATCTATTAGGACTTGGAATGATATGAAACAAACATTTTTGGATAGATACCTGGACTATTGCATGCCCACCAATCACAAGGATGAGGTATTCAAAATGGTGAAAAAAGAAGATGAAAATTTGGAGGATTTACTTGAAATATTTCAATACAACTTAAAAAGAGCAAAGATGAGCAACTTAGATGATGAAACTTTGAAAGCCCTTATATTAAAAGCCATCAGAGATGAATGGATAGATATTTTAAACATGATGGGGAAAGGAGACATTTCTCAACTTCCACTTCGTGACATAACAAAACTATGTGTCCATCTCTCAAGGGGAAAATCTAAAACGGGAAAAGGGCCTAGAGATCCTTCTCTTATCAGGGCAAACAAATCTGCAACTGGATCAGTAAGTAGGGCAGATATTGGCAATATGCTTGATGAATTTAAAATTGATATCTTAGGGAGCCTTAGTGAACAACTAGACACCCTAAAAATTCAAAACAAGCAGAAAGCAGAAACTGATGCTCTAGCCATTTTTTGTTTGAAATGTAGGAAGAAACATGCTTTAAGGGAATGTCCCTTGGATGTAAAATTTGTAGAAACATGTATGATTTGCTCAGAAAATCATGAGACCAAGGATTGTCCTTCAATTCCTAGACTCAAAGCTGTGTTTCAAGAAGATCCAAATTCAGTAGAGTCTCTCTGTTTTGTTGCAAGAAAACCTTGGCAGGGGCAACAAACTCAAGGGTTTAACAACCCTATGAATTTTCAACCCCCACCAAATTGGAATCCTTGGAAACAACCTTGGCCCCAACATCAAAATTTATATCAGTCATGGGTACAAGGTATGCAAAATCATTATGGGAGATTTGCTCAATTTTATCAATATCCTCCATATTTTCAAAATCAACAAGCTCCACAACTTCCAAACCCAAATCCACAACTTTCATTGCCATTTCCAAAACAACAACCTTCTCAGAAAAATCCAAATCCTCAACTCATGCTTCCATTCCAACAAAAGACAAATCAACTTCCAGCTCAGCCATTTCAAAATCCTAACAATAAAAATCCTCAAAATACTTACATGTTAGAAGGACAAAAATTTCCTACCTATATGATTGTTCCTCTCAATGATGTACAACTCAGGTCTGGTAGAGTTTTAGAAAAACCTTCTATAGATGTCCAAGAGCAAGATACCTTTGAGGAGGACTCTCTTAAAGCCAATAAGGGTTCTGAGGAAGCATCTCTTCAAAACTAAAACATTCAAAAAGAGAAAGAAAAGTTAACACCCACAACTCCTATAGTTGAGCAACCTGCATCTTCATCCACACTTCCTTTCCCTGAAAGATTACAAATTGATAAAGGGGTGGAAAAACAAATCTTATTGCCTAACTATGATTTTCTAGATGAATTAAAGAATGTTTGTATCAATATTCCCTTGCTACAAGCCATTCGAGAGATTCCTATTCTAGCACAAACAATAAAGGATTTGAGTCTCAAAAGACCAGGAAGGAAACTAAAAGATACAAGAAGAATCCACCTGGTAGGAAAAATTGCAGATATCATGATGGGAAAAATTACCATGCAGAAGTATGTAGATCCAGGAAGTCCAATTGTCAAGACACATATAAATGGGATAGAAATTCCAAACACATTGATTGACTTAAGTGCTGCTATCAACAATATGAGTAGACAAACTATGGACCAGCTTAAACTTCCTAACCTTCTTTTTACACCTACTTTACTGAAACTTGCAGATCGATCAATTATTAAACCAGATGGTGTATTAGAAGATATTTTAGTCTCCTTAGATTCTTGGGAATATCCAGTATATTTTATGATTTTGACTCCCAAGAGTAATCTAGGAGGGCACCCACTTATCTTAGGAAGACCTTGGCTAGCCACAGCTGATGCTTTTATTAGTTGTAGATCTGGGGACATGTACATTTCTAATGGTAATTCGACAAAGAAATTCAATTTGTATCCTCCAAAAAAAGAAATCACAGAAGTAGGATACAATGAATGGGTTGATGATGAGGACACTATACAACCTGTCTTTACCATTTATGAAATCAGTGAGGATAGTCAAATTCTGAACACATTAGAAAATTTTGAGACATCTTCAGAATATGACCCCACACAATTTCAGTTGGAATCTGACATAGAATATTTATCATCAAGACAAATGTCTCTTTACTCTATGTAAGAGTTTGGTAGTTCTACCATTGAGATTTTTCCAGGAAAAACATTGAATATCAACAAAATTTTGGAAAAGTCACAACAGGAAGAACTAACCAAAATCTTGCAAAAACATTCTACTACATTTCCATGGGAGTATACTGATATGAAAGGTATTGATCCTAAGACTTGCATCCATCGTATCTATATTGAGGAAAACAATAGGCCAATCAGAAAACCTCAGAGAAGGATTAATCCAAATCTTAGGGAGATAGTGAAAGAAGAGCTCCAAAAACTACTCAATGTAAAATTCATTTATCCAATTTCAGATAGCCGATGGGTTTTTCCTTTGGTTATAGTACCTAAAAAGAATGGTAAATGGAGGGTATGCATTGATTACAGGGAATTGAACAAAGCAACTTTGAAGGATCACTTTCCTTTGCCCTTTATTGATCAGGTATTAGATACATTAGCAGGCAAAAAGTAATTTTCATTTTTGGATGGTTTTAGTGGCTATAATCAAATTCAGGTAGCACCTGAAGATCAAGATAAGACCACATTTACTTGTCCATGGGGAACTTTTGCCTACCGAGTGCTTCCTTTTGGGTTATGTAATGCACCTGCAACATTCCAAAGAGCAGTACTAGGAATTTTTTCTGATCTAATCCATGATTGTGTAGAGGTTTATATGGATGATTTTACAGTTTATGGTAATTCATTTGAAGAGGCATTAGAAAATTTGGAAAAAGTTCTTATAAGATGTAAAGAAACAAACCTTTCATTAAGCCATGAAAAATGCTTTATGATGTTTACTAAAGGTATTGTTTTGGGCCATCATATTTTAGGAGATGGGATTAAGGTTGATAGATCAAAAGTTGAAGTCATCTACAAGTTGCCTATTCCAAATTGTCAAAGAGATGTTAGAAGTTTTCTAGGATTTACTGGATACTATAGAAGATTTATAGAAAACTTCACTAAAATAGCATCTCCACTTTTCAAACTGCTTACAAAAGACTGTGAATTCAAATGGGATCTTGATTGTCAATCAACCTTTGAAACTTTGAAAACAAGAATATCTGAAGCACCTATCTTGAGAGGACCAAATTGGAAACTCCCTTTCCATATTTCTACAGATGCTTCAGATACAGCTCTGGGAGCTGTGTTGGGTCAAAAATATTTAGTCCCTTATGCCATTTATTATACCAGTAAAAATTTGACTCCCATAGAGTTGAACTATACTATGACTGAAAAAGAGTTTTTAGCTGTTGTTCATGCAATTAATAAGTTTAGACATTATATAACAGGATATGAAACTTTTATTCATACTAACCATTCTGCAATTAGATATCTAATGAAAAAACCTGTTACTAATGGCAGAGTGACAAGATGGCTGTTACTTTTGCAAGAATTCAATATTACTGTGTTGGATAGACCAGGAAAACAAAATACAGTAGCTCATTTCTTGTCTAGGATTCAAAATACTAAAGAAGATTCTCCTGTAGAGGATAAGTTTCCTGATGAATACTTGTTTGCGGTAACTATTAAGACTCCTTGGTATGCAGATATTGCTAACTATTTGGTTACAGGGAAACTGCCTCCACATTTATTTCCAAGTGAAAAAAGAAATATTATTCAGGAGAGTTCAAAATATTCATGGATTTCTAACGAATTGTTTAAAACAGGGCCAGATCTTGTGATCAGAAGATGTGTTAGGGAAGATGAAATGCCTGATATTCTTAAGGCATGTCATGATGAACCATGCGGCGGACACTTTGCAGACAAAAGGACGACCTATAAAATCCTCTCTTTAGGATATTATTGGCCTTCCCTCTTCAAAGATGCAAAACAATATGTCAAAAAGTGTGACAGCTGCCAAAGAGTAGGGAAACCTACCCTTTCAAATGAAATTCCATTGCAAACACAGGTACTCATTGAACCCTTTGAAAAATGGGCTTTAGATTTCATTGGAACTATTAATCCACCATCTAAGCAAAAGAAGTATATATTGGTTTGTACTGATTATGTTACTAAATGGGTAGAAGCCAAAGCATTAGTATCTGCTACTGAAAATTCGGTTGTTCATTTTCTTTATGAGGATATTTTTACTCACTTTGGTGTTCCAAGAGAAATTGTGACAGATCAAGGAAGCCAATTCACATCCAACTTGGTGGAGAAATTGATGGAAGAATACAAAATCAAGCACAAAAGATCTACTCCTTACCATCCGCAAGCAAATGGTCAAGTGGAGTCCACAAACAAAGTTCTTGAAAGTATCATCACCAAAACTGTTCATCTACATAGAAGAGATTGGGCAGAAAGACTTCCTGAAGCCTTGTGGGCCTATAGAACTACATGGAGAAATACAACAGGACATTCTCCCTATGAACTTGTTTATGGGAAAGAAGTCCTGCTCCCCATTGAGTTCCAAGTCAAAACTTTCAAGATGGCAGTTCAGTTGGGGATGGACCTATCAGCAGCCCAAAAGCATAGAATGGAGCAGTTGAATGAGCTAGATGAGATCAGACAAGAGGCAATTCTAAGAACTGATATAGTTCAATATCAAAGAGCTAAATGGCATGACAAATATATCAAAGAGAAGAAGTTTCAAGAAAGAGATTGGGCATTGTTATTTGATTCTAAGTTTAAAGATTTTAAAGGGAAATTTCAGACTCATTGGCTTGGGCCATATGAGATGGACAAGATCTTTAGCAATGGGGCAGTACGAATCAAGACCATTGATGAATTTCAAACTCCTCTTATTGTGAATGGCCACAGATTAAAAGTCTATCATAAGCCACTCTCAAAAGAGGAATTTGTCAAGATGTTTCAAAATAATTCTGCAATAAGGCTGGTGAAGAAGAATCCATCTTCTCCACCAGCCTAGCCTTTGTTCTTTTCTGTTCATAAAAAAAATAAATAAAAATAAAATAAAAATAAAAAATAAAAAAAGAAAAGAAAAGAAAAAAAATTGTATAAGCCTGAAAACCAATCACTGATTGGCAATCTTATACAGAAAATGTGGGGTGAAAATTAGGAACACCTGACACCCTATATTTTCCAAAAAAAAATTTCTCTCTCTCATTTCACAAGTTTTATGATAACCCACTCCATTTCATTCCACTTCATTCCACTTCATTCCACTTAATTCTATTCCACTTCATTTCATTTCACTCCATTTCATCTATTTCATTTCATTTCACCAATAAAAATTTTCTTTCATGACTATTTTCATTCAGTCAGTTATCATTTATCCATCTCCATTCACCCAAATAATTACTATGTCAGTTTCTGCAGCCAGAAGCAGTTTCTGCAGCTACCACTCTGTTTTTCAAAAAAAAAAAAAAAAAAAAAAAATTCACAGTCAAATGTTAGTTCAAAAATCATGAAATGAAATGCAGGTATGAAGACATATTATGAAGAAATGAGGCATTCAAAGACATCAATGAGGAGCAACTGATTGAATACCAATGAAAAATGGCAAGAATTCCAAGGTATGAGTAAAAATTTATTTCAAATGGCATTCAAGCACATTTTTACATAGTTATAAACCATAGCTCCATTATATGCAATGATTGCGTTGATAACTCCGTAGCCATCCCACGATCTCTATACGATTCCCCCACAATCTTTGCATTTATTTCTTAACGGCCTTATAATCAAGCCTTTAGTCTTCATTAGTGTTCGGCTATACGTTGATACTCCACCTGTAACTAAGGAACGTGGTTGATTTGACTACGACTTCTCTTAGCCGCACAAAATCCGTAGTCGTTTTATAAACGTGCTTGCATCTACTCTGCAACCAACCAATTTTAAATACTTTCGGATGCACTTTGCTCCCCCTACTGTTCTATTGACCTCATGGCTACATTTCCACCGTGATCACGTAAGCCTTCACCCCATTTTGTTCTCTGTTCCACTTCATACCGTGTACCTATTCTCTGATATCCGCTTACAGTCACTGGCCTCCTTCAAAAAAAAAAAACCCTGATCATTTCTGCCGTCCTACCTCCGCTAAACCCTCCTCACGCAGACAAGTTCTAAAAGTACAGAAGAAATGATGGGTCAGTTGTTGAGAACAGAACCAGAGGGACCGAAATTTATGGAAGGATACCCACAAGTCAAAGATATATTGAAAAAGGAAAAATGGCTTCGGTTTATTCAAAAGTTCAAAGGCTACCATAAGGAGGTAACAAAAGCTTCTGCCAGGTCTTTCAACGGTCTGGAGGTGGAAATTGGGGACCTCAAATTTACAGTGACTGAGGCATCCATAGCAGCTGCTACAGAACTCCCTCAAGAAGGAGAACGCTGGTTCAAGAACAAAAGCATTAGTGAAGAAGCCTGGAGAGTAATCCTACGTAACCCAGGTATGGATGTCACCATTTTCAAAAAGGGAATTCCTGTTCATGCTTTAAAAGAAGAATGGGCCAGTTTACTATTAGTTATTCAAAAAATTATCACCTCTGAGGGACGTTTTGGGTCAATGTACATGTATCATACCCGACTGTTGATGAATTTCCTAGACAACCAGTCCCTCAATCTACCATAATTTTTACTAAACAGTTTGAAAAAGATGTCTATAACCATCCAGAAGCATCTAGGGGACGTATAACCACATTTGTATCACCATGGTCTTGTAAAAATCTTGATTGAAAAACAGTTAAAAGAGAAAAAGGACACCTGGGAACAGTTTTTAATTAGAAATTTCTTTGAAGAACCTCAAGAAACCCCTGAAGGAAGCACATCAAAAAGAAGTAGAAGGAAGAGAACAAATGATAAAACTCAAAGCACTCCTACTAACACAGTTGAAAGAACTAGTAGAGAGGAAAGACTGTCTAAAAGGAGGAAGGAAAAGACTGAGGAGAGAAAAAGCATTGAGGATGTGCATCAAACCCCTTCCTCAGAAGAAGACCATCAAGTATTGTCTGAGAGACTAGTTCACCTTCAGGAACAGTCAGCCACGACCAAAAATAAAGGCAAAGAAAAAAGACAGTAGTCCACAGTGTGTAAGAAGAATCAGCAGGCTTAAAGGAAAATGGAGGAAAGCACAAACAAAAGGACCCCATTTTATTGATTTGGGAGAAGAAACACCTGAAAAAACTCTAGCTGGCCATAATTCACCTCATTCTCAGCCACATGTTGAAACCAGTTCTCAAGATGTTTACATGAGTCCTTTTCAGCCAGATTTTGAAGTCAATTCTCCTCCCCAGCATTTTGGGGACAGTCTAAGGAAAACAACACCCAAGATAGATCCAAAGCAACAAGAGGTGTATGATTACATAGAATCCTTGGAAATAACAGCCATGGGTCCCAGCACTTCATCCACTCAGCCTCACATAGCACAAGAAGCTCTAGTCCAATCGTTGAAACAAGAAGTCTTTGAGTTGGAGGTTTTAAATAGACACATTAAAAATGAAAATGAAGCATTAAAGGAGAAAAACAAATTGGACAAGATCATTCATGACAATACTATGTTACATTTGGGACTGTGGCAGAAAAAGAACAAGAAACTGAAGAAGAAATGCCAGAAAATAAGCAGAGCACTAATTAATCTCAAATATAGATGCTTGATGAAGAAGCCTAGGATGTTAGCAGCACCAAGGAAGAGGAGAAGAGGACTGGATGTACTGGCAGAGGTATCAAGGCATATGAATTGAAGAAAGGTGATCAAAATTTTGGTTGCATGGGGACATGAAACACCTTCACAGTGGGGGTATGTTGAGTCTCAAATTTGCATCTTTCCTATACACCTTTCTATATTTTTTCCATTTACCTAGACCTCTTAAGCCATCAATATCATTGCATATTAATCATAAAAGAGCATTTAAAGTGGTTTTTAACTATGTTTTGTGTCTGCTGTTTGAATTAGATTTTTGCTCATTTAGCTACGAAATCTTGTCACTTTCCGCAGCTGCTGCAACTTTCCGCAGCCATTTTGTTAAAGTCTATATTGCAAGTGTCTTCAGGCAAATCAATCCACATGGGCAAGTTGGAAATGACATGGACATGGATCGAGTCCTATTGGCTCAGTCAAATTCACCTAAGAAGGTTTTTGTCAAAGGTGGTCAAGTGGTGGTCAACCGAAGAGTCCCACGGTGACAGAACTCTGTTTTTCATCACGTGAAGACTTGCGTGGCTATTTCTAAATCGCGGGAGACATATCAACACCTGTAAACAGCTCCATAAGCCGAATTCGACGACCACTCTCCATAGATTTAATCTTCACGGCAGCCATAATGCTAGATTTCTGGACGTGGTTGTTCACGTGTCTTGTATCTGCGCAGAATGTAGGAAATTGATTATGTCATCCTCTGTTATAAATAATGCGTTCTCATATGCATAGGAGTTAGTTGCTGTAATGTAATTTGATGGATAGAAAGCCATTGTGCCGTGACATTATTTATTTGTTATGAC
Organism: Pinus albicaulis; assembly: GCA_034641835.2. NCBI lineage: Eukaryota > Viridiplantae > Streptophyta > Pinopsida > Pinales > Pinaceae > Pinus > Pinus albicaulis. The sequence goes on along the minus strand of CM076577.1, from coordinate 986,144,006 downwards.
TATGTTTTAAATATATGAGAAGACTCTGTTCATAAGCATAATTCGTATTTGATAGCTGCTTCCCGAGGATTGTGCAGAGGGCCCCTGCACACGCCGAGGTTTTGTTTACTACTGTATAGTTTCATGTTTGATTTTCTTATGTACATTATGCCATATTTATTCACGTGTATATACTGCATCTCTCATGGTGTTTACATTTTACCTCTGTCCATAATTTTTCATGCTTTATACTGTTGTTAACTGATCAGTGTTTTTGTTCCAGATTACAGTAGGCAGCCCAGGCATTTGTACATAGTTTTATAATGACTAATGACATGGAATCAATCTTGTCCTTCTGCTGATTTATTTTTCTTAGCTTTTAATTCTAGCATTGTTTTATTCATTTCAGTTTTGTACATTTGTTTTACTAGTTAGATTAGATAGTAGACTGCTCATTTCATTATCAGTTACCTCCGAAATCCATAGCGAGACTAATGGTGAGGGATTGAAGTATGAATGTGTAGTTTGATGTTAGTTTATTTTTCTGCAAGTTAGATATTAAATTTCTCATGTCATTATCAATTACCTCCGAAAGCCATAGCGAGACTAATGGTGAGGGATTGAAGTATGAGTGTGTAATTTGATATTAGTTTATTTTTCTGCAAATTAGATATCAGATTGCTCAAGTTGTTTATGATTACCTCTGAAAGCCATAGCGAGACTAATGGTGAGGGGTCAGAATATGAATTGATGTAATTTGATTTTAGCTTTACTTTGCTTGCAATTCTTGGATTTCTTTGAAGTTTCTTTTGTATTTAGACAGCAGCAAGGGTAATGAGTTTCATGATCAATAGTTCACTGTTTGTTTGACTAGTATAGTAGCACATTTTCATTTTCTTTTAAGAATTAATTTTTTCATTGTATGTTTCAAAATCCTTTTGAAGTTTGAAGTTTGGGAAATCATTATAAAGGACATCATTGCCTTGAATATTCATAACCATACTTGTCTTTTAGAATTTCCATCTCACATTAGGAAACCAACCAAGATAAATAAAAATCCAAAAACGACAAAAAGTAAGAGATAGGTTATCTTGCACATATAGTGCGCCACACTTCGTCAGCTTACGGATCCCGGATTGAAAAATTAATGTAGCAATTTAGGACACACTAAATTGACCAAACACTAGCTGTAGGCTCAACTACACTAAATCTTTCTACAATTTTCGACCCTTGAGCCCTCAATCAACTATTATAGCTCGTGAATCATTTGTCTCCTAACATTCTCATCTAGAAAGAATGAATGCCTCTCAACCCCTTTTTTATCCATTAAATAGAACAATTTATTCCAAAAATGGAAAGGGAATTTGCATGCATGTAATCTATGTGTGATCTTTCCAACTTCTTTCCTTTTTTTTTTTCGTTCAAAATTTCTTTCATAAGATTTTCATCGAGACACAACTTTTAGAATTTGTCTCAACAATCCTTGCCCTCTCATTCCGACCATAATTTTTGAGATTGGGGACTGGATAATACCATAATAGAAAAACTTACAAACATTATTTTCGAAAGGATTTCTAGCCTTGGCATAACTGAAGTAGACAAAAAGGAAACCATAACTTACAAAAACATATCAATTCTTAGGATCTGATTCTTTCTCATTCTTTTCGAAGGGAATTTATAGCAAGGCCTCTTGAATTTCCTCATCCATCAATTCTTCATCACCATAAAGACTTTCCAAATGACAAATAAAACCTTGAAAATGCTTGCAACGATATTTACCAACATTAAAGATGGATGTTCTTCTTTAAAATTTTCATAAAACACCATATGAAAATAAACAAGTGAATAAATAAAACTAGGTGGCAAACCTTCATACCATGATCTTGCTTATTCCTCCAAGGTGGTCATGAACATATTTATCATACAATATTGAGGAAATTTTACACTCAAATTGCGTGCATCCATGTGAAATTTGACGAGATGCAAAGCAGCATCATCTCTTTTCTCATATTTGAACTTTGGGAGATAAGTCTGCTAATCTACAAAAGGCATGTGGTTCAGAAAACCAAGAATAAGAATTCGATTCATAGGAGTATACCTTTGAGAAATTGAATCCATCTTGAAAATAATGATGTCACCAAGAATTTCTTCAGACTATTGGTTCTTGAAAAGTGGAGTCACCATGAAATTTCTGAACCTTTGGATTTTTCGACACTGGAGTCGCCATGTGAAAGATGCACAACCTTCTTTGTGTCTGGCCACTATTCACTATCAACAATCAGATCTGATCCTTTTCGTTCTTTCCCGGGGAAGATCTGTCACCTCGTTCCCCAGTATGGTTGCAAAGATGTTATCAATCCGCCAGATCTCCAAAGGCTAAGAAGGATACCAACAAAGGTAACCAAAGACCACTTTGGCCTAGTAGCTAGCCCTACTAGGCAGGAGAGGTCTCTCCAAAATATCACAACCAACTTGAATAGATAATGAGGATTTTAGGCTAGGTATAGTAGCACTAGGGTTTGATTTCTTAATTTTTGGTGCTCGATGGTGAATTAGGTCAAAGAAGGACTAGGTCAGGGCACTGAGGATCATAATTGAAAATATTTGATGGGGAAAGGTAGGCACATCCTTTAACATATTCATGTATCAAGATGAGTTTGATCAGACTGGTAGGGTTTCAAAAAGAGCATGTAAATCATGAATTCTTTTCAATTAGAAGAAAGTGAAACACAACTATGATAATTCCTCCAAAACACAACATCAAATAATGAATTATGCTTATCTAACTTAGGAATCAATCACATTGAGAGATGGACATGAAAATGGAAATCATAATACATTATAACATATGAAAAATTAAGAGGAAAAACTTCTAAAACACATACCACATGAATCCCACCTAAATATCTGCAACTCTGTTTATTAGTTCCTTCCAAAAATGACTGATTACACTAGTGTTCAAAGATCAATTACACAACATCCAACCCTTGAAATGACAAAGAAAATGAAAGATACAGAAGAAAACAGACTTCTCCCACTCTCAGGGGTTGAAACCATGAATTGTGGAGCTATTCCTCAAATTCCTCAATTGGAATCCTAATGATTAGGGAGGCCAACAAACTCTCCCTATATTTGATGAAACTAATTCACTTGACCCAAAATTACATATTTACTTGATGTATCTACCTCGAGTAACTATAAAAGACATACTTAAATTTAATTTTTACATTTAAATCAGTAAATATTATTGGAATCCATCGATCAACTGAGAAAAAGTGAAAATTTTGAAGAAATGAGCAGACTGGTAAAAGCACAGCATGGGCCTTCAAATGAATGTTTGATTGCCTTCCCGAAGTCCAAATTGAGCACAAGATAGCTCATTGGAAATGTATTCATGTATAGCTGTCAAAAATTTCCTCAATAAGTGAAAATGATGGATTTAAGCTCATAAAAAATAAAATATCCCAAGACTAGTCAAAAAGTGCAATGTGAGGCTGAAAAAGGTGGCATAAAGGTGTTTTTTAGGAGCTTTTTGGGACTTTCCACCTGTCAAAAGCTAAATTTTTAGAGTGCCAATAGTAAAAAATTGATTTAGAGACCATTATCTATCCTAACATGTATATTTTTTAGCATTTAGAGGCCTCCAGAAAAAGCACAACATGGCCCATGCTGCGCTTTTTGCTAGTTGACATTGCGAAAAGCTTGAAAAATTTGACCAAAATGCTCAAAAAACCAAAAAATTGCATGGAAACTCTCAAAACTGATAAATGAAGTCATGATGAAGTATGCCAAGCTACCAAAGAGGCATCAACAAGCAAGTCAAGTTGACCCTTCTCCTTTTGGCTGATTAGGGTTTCCTTGAGATTGTCCTTCAATTGTTTGATCTTGATATTGCAAATTTTGTTTCTGGTGTGACAATGATTAGCCATGTGCCTCAGCATCTGATTGTCCTTATTTTCCTTGTGAATAAGATTATCTAGGTGTATGTTCACTCTATTAAGCTAAACTTCCGTGTTCTCAATAATATCCATGGCAATATTGTCCTCAAAGGTGAGTTCTTCTGCCTCATGTTGTTTCTCCTCCTCCAATGCTCTTTTAAGGTCCGTGATATTTGATCTCTTATTTTTGATCTGAGCCTCATCCTCATCAGACTCATCATGTGCTATCACTACTTTTCCTTTGACATCTTGCCTCTTAGCCTTCAACAAGTCTATTTCCAAGAGTATTTGTTTGTTACTCAACTTTTTTTTTTTCTTGCTCAAGGAAGGAAATGACAAATTGTGCTCTTGCCAAGTTATCTTGCAACTCTTTGATTTTGGCATATTTCTCTTTGATGACCAGGTTTAAGGCTTCCTGTTCATCTTGGAAATCTAAGTCCACCAATTCAAACTCATTTTCTTCCTCATGGTGAAGGGTTCTCTCTCTTGGAAAATTGTCTTCTGCTGCTTATGATATCCCTGTTTTGCTGATGTAGAAGGCAAGACCCATTCCACAATTTGTGGAGAAAACACTTGCCTATGTCCTCTCTGACAGGTTTTGACCTCTTTGTCCTTTTTATTCTTCTTCACTGTAGCCCTTCTATATAACCTAGTTTTCTTTTGAGAAACTAATGCTGATGATGGAATAGGTCAAACAGGCTGATTTGGTGGTGTTGTGAAGACCTCTACCTCAGTGAAAGTCTTCCATGCAATGTTCAACTGCTTGAGGTGAAGAAGGAAAATGATTTTAATTAGTGAATTATGGAAGAGACTATTCATTTGAATCTCATATTCTTTGTTCTGCACTATATATGCCATATTGTTAATGCTCTTGTACAAATAATAGGGGAGGTTGAGCAATTTCACCCTAGTGAAATGCATAAGTAACTTGATGTGATAGTCGTACAACTTGGAGAATCTACCCTCACAAGTGAAATATTTCATGATGATCTTCATCACGTGAGAAATTTTTTTAAGAAACTGACCAAAAGGAAATATTTCTTGATTTTGTCTTTGTAAGGTGCTTTTAGGTAAGGTTCATATAGTTAGGCATCCAAATCTTGAGTTTTGAACCACTTTTCACCTAGATTGGGTATCCCTGTTACTGCTGCAATGAGTAGAAATGGTGAATGTCACCCCTGCAATGGTCACTTGGCCTTTTTGTAGGTTGGTAATGAATATCCTGGTCAAATTAGGATGGATCACAAAACTCAAAACAACCTACATGCTGGAAACATTTGACTGCTAAGAGTGATGATATCAATTCCCTAGTGTCTGATGGCTCTAGCCTCAATATTCTCCCTCCTTTATTGTATTTCTTCTTCTCTTCTTCTATGGTGTTTCTTTCCTCCTCCATGATGTTTATCTCCTGCTCCATTAGATTCGGTTTTGTTTAGAAACCCTAGGGGAGAAGGTGAAGGAAAATGGAGTGGGATTGTATGGTTAGGGAGTTGGGATAAGTGAGGGAAAATTTAGGGAAGTGTGTAAGGGAGTTAGGAAGCTTAGGGAATAGATGGTGACATAGCCTTAGCTGCTTTATAATTTCTTGATGCAGCCTTAGCTGCTTTATAATCACCATTACGCATATTAAAATGCATTTCTCATTAAACCCATAAATTTTACATTGTCAAATTTAATGACACCCTCTTAATCCAAAATCTATTCCCCTTTCATTATATCTTTTAAGAAAAGATATTTTACCTTAACCAAAACTTAAATCTTTCATAAACTTTGAAAGGACCCTTATTATAAACTCTAAACATGAATATTGAATCTATGAATTCGACTTTGATTTAAAACAAAATTGTCAACATATATATCTTGGACCCTCATTTATTACAATACACCTTTGCTGGAAATTGGATGTGTCCATCCGTCCCCAGCATTAATCTCACCAATATTTACGGATTTAACTCAACTCTTAACATAAGTTATAACCACATTATAACTTACCATTCCGTCTATTTAATACCTTTCACATACATCGAATTGCTCGTTCTATCTCAATCTTCAATCCTTTCAAACCTATGATCCGAACCCATCGAGATCTCTCTCCAAAAGATCACAACCAAATTGACTGGATAATGAGGATTTTAGGCTAGGTATAGTAGCACTAGGATTTGATCGATTTATTTTTGGTGCTGGATGGTTAATTAGGTCAAAGAAGGACTAGTTCAGGGCACTGAGGATCATAATTGCAAAGATATGATGGGGAAAGGTAGGCACATCCTTTAACATATTCAAGTATCAAGATGAGTATGATCACATTGGTAAGGTTTCAAAAAGATCATGTAAATCATGAATTCTTTTCAATTAGAAGAAAGTGAAACACAACTATGATAATTCCTCCAAAACAGAGCATCAAATAATGAATTCTGCTTATCTAACTTAGGAATAAATCACATTGAGAGATGGACATGAAAATGGAAATAATAATACATTCTAACATATGAAAACATAAGAGGAAAAATTTCTAAAACACATACCACATGAATCCCACCTAAATATCTGCAACTCTATCTATTAGTTCTTGCCAAAAATGACTGATTACACTAGTGTTAAAAGATCAATTACACAACATCCAACCCTTGCAATGACAAAGAAAATGAAAGATATAGACCAAAACAAACTTCTCCCAATCTCAGGGGTTGAATCCATGACTTGTGGAGCTATTCCCCAAAGTCCTTAACTGGAATCCTAATGATTAGGGAGGTCAACAAACTCTCCCTATATTTGATGAAACTGATTCACTTGACGCAAAATTACATATTTACTTGATGTATCTACCCATAGTAACTATAAAAGACACAATTACATTCAATTTTTACATTTACATAAGTAAATATTGTTGGAATCCATCGATCAACTGAGAAAAAGTGAAAATTCTGAAGAAATCAACGAACTGGAAAAAGCGCAACATGGGCCTTCAAATAAAATTTTGACTGCCTTCCCTAAGTCCAAATTGAGCACAAGATAGATCATTGGAAATATCTTCCTGTCTAGTTGTCAAAAATGTACTTAAGCATTGAAAATGATGAATTTAAGCTCCTAAAAAATAAAATCTCCCAAGATTGGTAAAAAAGTGCTGCGTGAGGCTGAAAAAGGTGGCATAAAGGTGTTTTTTTAGGAGGTTTTTACGCCTTTCCAACTGTTAAAAGCTCAGTTTTTGGAGTGCCAATAGTCAAAAATTTATGTGGAGACCATTATTTATCCAAAAATGTATATTTTTTAGCATTTAGAGGCCTCGAGAAAAAGCGCAGCGTGGCCCATGCCGTGCTTTTTGCAGGCTGACAGTGCAAAAACCTTGAATAATTTGACCAAAATGCTCAAAAAACTAAAAAATTGCTTGGAAACTCTCAAAACTGCTAAATGAAGTCCTGATGAAGTATGCCAAGCTACCAAAGAGGCATCAGCAATCAAGTCAAGTTGACCCTTCTCCTTTTGGCTGATTAGGGTTTCCTTGAGCTTGTCCTTCAATTGTTTGATCTTGATATTGCAAATTTTGTTTCTGGTGTGATAGTGATTAACCATGTGCCTCAGCATCTGATTTTCCTTGTTTTCCTTGTGAATAAGCTTCTCTAGGTGTATGTTCACTCTATCAAGCCAAAATTCTATGTTCTCATGAATTTCAATGGCATTATTGTCTTCAAAGGTGAGTTCTTCTGCCTCATGTTGTTTCTCTTACTCCAATGCTCTTTTAAGGCCCGTTATTTTTTATCACTTCTTGGTGATATGAGCCTCATCCTCATCAGAATAATCATGTGCTATCACTGCTTTGCCTTTAACATCTTTCCTCTTAGCCTTCAATAAGTCCATTTCCAAGAGTATTTGTTTGTTACTCAACTATTTGTTTTCTTGCTCAAGGAAGGAAACGGAAAATTGTGCTCTTGCCAAATTATCTTGTAGCTCTTTGATTTTTGCATATTTCTCTTTGATGACCAGGTTTAAGGCTTCCTGTTCATCTTGGAGATCCAAGTCCACCATTTCAAACTCCTTTTCTTCCTCATGGTGAAGAGTTTCTTTCTCTTGGACAATTGCCTCCCGCTGCTTATGATATCCCTATTTTGCTGATGTAGAAGGCAAGACCCATTCCACAATTTGTGGAGAAAACACTTGCCTATGTTCTCTCTGATAGGTTTTGACCTCTTTGTCCTTTTTAGTCTTCTTCACTTTAGCCCTTCTATATAACCTAGTTTGATTTTGAGAAACTGATGCTTATGGTGGAATAGGTTTAGGAGGCTGATTTGGTGGTGTTGTGAAGACCTCTGCCTCAATGAAAGTCTTCCATGCAATGTTCAACTGCTTGAGGTGATGAAGGAAAATGATTTTAATGAGTGAATGATGGAAGAGGTTTTTCATTTGAAGCTCATATTATTTGTTCTGCACTATATACACCATATTATCAATGCTCCTGTACAGATAATAGGGGAGTTTGAGAAATTTAACCCTAGTGAAATGCATAAGTAACTTGACGGTGATAGTTGTACAACCTGGAGAATCTGCCCTCACAAGTGAAATATTTCATGATGATATTCATCACAGGAGAAAACCTATCAATCAGCTGACCAAAAGGAAATATTTCTTGATCTTTTCTTTGTAAGGTGCTTTGAGGTAAGGTTCATACAATTGGGCATCCAAATCTTGAGTTTTGAACCACTTTTCACCTAGATTGGGTATCCCTGTTACTGCTTCAATGAGTAGAAATGGTGAATGTCACCCCTGTAATGGTCACTTGGTCTTTTTGTAGGTTGGTGATGAATATCCTAGTCAAATTAGGATGGCTCTGAACTCTTTGGACCATCTCACAAAACCGAAAACAACCTACATGTTGAAAACATTTGATTGCTAAGAGTGACGACATCAATTCCCTAGTGTCTGATGGCTCTAGCCTCAAGATTATCCCTCCTTTATTGTATGTATTCTTCTCTTCTTCTGTGGTGTTTCTTTCCTCCTCCATGATGTTTATCTCATGCTCCATTATATTCAGTTTTGCTTAACAACCCTAGGGGAGAAGGGGAAGGAAAATGGAGTGGGATTGTATGGTAAGGTAGTTGGGATAAGTGAGGGAAAATTTAGGGAAGTGTGTAAGGGAGTTAGGAAGCTTAGGGAACATATGGGGGGTTTAAATGATAATGGGAATGGGTTAGGGAATTCAATTACAGGGACGTTGTCTAGCTGCCTAGAAAAGCGCAACATAAGGGTAGGATTTTAGGGAATATAGGTTAAGAGTGGGAAATGAGGGGATGTGAGGGTAGTGGGGGATGAATTAGAATGTGGGGGAGGTATATGGGTCTAGGGAAAAACAAACTAACCCTACAAAATTTTAAAACTAGGGTTTAATAACTAGAACATCGCAAGGATAACAATGAGGGGTTAGCACCATAAAATTATGACCATGAGCTGAAAGGAGGAGCTTGAAAGATGTAACTTACTTGAAAATGAGTGAAGAAACCATTAATTACTATTTAGAACCCTTGGAGACAAGATTTGAGGTGGTAGCTCCTTCACTGCAAAGAGCACGGAGAGCTTGAGAAAGGCGCAACAAACACTGAGAAAAGCGCAACATGCCCACTGCAAAAAGTGCAGCGCCTATGGAAAAAGTGCAACGATGGACCCTGGAGCTTGGTTTTTTGAAGAAAAAAATGGTTTTTTTCTCGACGAAGCTCAGATCTCGATGTTGGAGAGTGAAAATAAGTGAATTTTTGTCTTTGAGGGCCTTTTATACTTTGGATAAATATTATTAAATAGACATGGACCCACATTTCCTTTTTCAAAATCAACCTTACATTGATTTTTACCTTTAACCTTTGAATCTGATCTCTGAACTTTGTCTTTTGATGGCTTAGGAACACTGAGTTTATTTTTTGGAACCTTCATCATTTGTTGATGTAACTTTGAGTTTTGCAGCTACTTGGAAGTCTGAAGTACTTATTACAAATTAGGAACATAAAATTACATTTTGCTTTGAAATTAAATTTACTGATGAAATTTCTTTATTGTCACTCCTTCACTTGCTGGAATTTATGCATGAAATGATGATTTTATGACCTTGGAACCCTAAGAAATAATGGAGACTCCAGACTAAATAAAACCATGATGAAAATGAATGTAATGATGATGACAACTCATGAATTATGGTACACTCAGCAAAGAGGTGAAATGAGCCAGCAAGTAGTAAAATTTCTAAAGGAGTGAAATCAAACCTAGATCTACATCCAGTGAATTTTTTTTTGCATGATGACCTAATGGAATGACAAAAATTTGAAAATGGGACCCTAAAAAGACATGAAAAGAGTCCATTTGATCATTGGTTGTAGGATGCAAAAACTGACACTAACAGTTTGCAAGTAGGCTTAATGAACTAGGTTTAAGCTTGGAACCCCATCAACTTTTAGGTTTCCTTCTGTTATATGGACCCCTCATTCGTGAAGAGGTATTCCATCTTATTTTTGTTCCTGTGGACATGAATAAATGATTTGGAGTGAAAGCTTCCTAACATAATATACGCTTTTTACAATAGCTTGGAGTCTGATTTCATTTGAAAGAGGGTCATTGAGGAGGTGGTGCAAAAGGATGGCAGGGTCAAAAATGATAATGTGATCTTAAATGTTTCTCTTCGTAGCTAGAGATATGCATTATAGAAGCACATATGCTTCTACTTGGTTGTTTGCAACAATTCCTAGACCCTAGCAGAAGGGGTATTCCCATTTATCCTTAGGGTGATAAATCACTCCACCACCTTGCTCCTACCATCCCTTCATTTGTAATCATTCTTAGCACAATTAGATTGGGGTGTATTCTATAGTGGTTGGATTATTTCTGGTGTTTCATGGCACATCACAATTTTATATTTGTTACCACCATTTTCTTTAATCTTTATGCTATTTTAAGGAACTCTTTCAAGACAAGTTCCCTTATTGGGTATGGTAGTTATATTGTATCTCCATATTACTTTTATGCAATTTATTATATCAATGGAGGGATTACATTTAGATTTGAAGGAAACAAGGAAAATAAATTTTCCATTCCCAATTAATAGATTCATGGCTCTACATTTTTGTTATGGACACCTCAACGCTTTTTCAAGATGCCATCAAACTCATACTATAACTTGACATCACAAGGGAAAAATGTAGCATTTGCACCTACTCAGTCTAAGCATGAAACATATGCTAGGTTGTATCATTTCATAAAATTAGGGTGGTTTGAAGGTTAAATCAATTGCTTCCAAAATAAAAGTTGTTATGGTCATATAATGATCAACTAAATTGGAGTGATAATTACTGAATTTAAGAATATATTTAATTAATTTATTTTCCATGGGACAATATAGAATCGCTACAATATTGAAGCATTTAGAGGATTTGAATTGCAATAAGTTATGGAGATTGCTTCTAAACCTAAAACTAGTGTGATATATTGGATGATGTGTACAATCCAAATCTTCAATATCACCCTTAGGTCTATTGGTAATCATCTGAAGGAGATGACAAATTTATTTCAAATCATATCTTTCAAACATATATTTCTAGATTTGAATCATGAAACAAATGCATTTTCATTATAGGCTCAACAATATCTTTTGGGTACACTATTGCGAGAGGATATTAGAGAGGAAAATTATATTAGCTATTCTTCTAGTTTTAAAGCTTGGTTTGTGATATTTTGGATTTAGATGAATTTTTATTTATGTTTTTCTATGTTATTTACTTTGTGTTATCTTTTAAAAGTTTGTTAAGGATAGGTATATGGAGTTCTATTTGTTTTTTTGTTTTTTGTTTTTTGTTTTCTATTAAAAGTACATGACTAAAAATGACTTTTTAAAATAGATGTATTGATGTTAAGCCCTATATAAGCCCCATGTGAATCCAAAAACCCCTTTTTAAGTTCCATATATTGATTGATTACATTTATATTGTTATATTATTTTGTAGGCTAGAACTCCACATGATCCCATTTTATTATAATTATACCCCTCATCTCCTATATATATACTATGGATACCTAGTCTTAGGATAATCAAATATTGTCTTCTCCATTAAATTTATTGTAAAAGGATGTTCCTCCCTTAAATTGGACTATAATTCTTTGTTTCTTGTCATTTTTAAGGTGCAAGAATCATAACATTTGGTATCAAAGCTCTTGATTCTAGTGTTTTTCTGCTTCAAATAGGTCATCGTGGATTTTTTTCTCTCACATTTTTCCAGGGAGGTTTCAGATAATGAAACCTAAATAAGGCTCAAAATACATCTTGGAAAATTTTTGGTTCCAGTTTTAGATCTTGGTTCACTATATTTTCAAAGATATGGACCAAGGAAATTAGGGTTATTTGGTTGACTACACTTTTGAAGCTATACTCTATGGAAGTTAGGCTTTATGTGTAATGTCCTCTATTAAAAGATCGATGATAATAAGAATAATAATAATAATAATAAGTGAGAATATTAATATATAAATAAACAAAATAATAAATAATAAAGAAAATATAATAATATTAAATAAATAAAATAATAAATAACAATGAAAGATAATAATAGGAAATTAATAAATTAATAAATAATAAAATGAAGTTTCCAATAATTATATAAAAAATAAATTAGAAAATAGTAAGAATAAGTAAATTTAATGAAAAGTAAACAGATACTAAAACAAGTAAGAGATAAATTAATAAAAATGGTTTAGTTAAGGAAAACTTAAGGCAATAAAATAGAAGTTGGCATGATGGCACATGGATTATGCGCATGCACACTCCCTTTCCATTTTTGGAATATATTGTTCTATTTAATGGATGACAAAGGGGATGCGAGACATTCATTCTTTCTTGAGGAGAATGCTGGGAGACAAAGGATTCACTGGCTGTAGTAGTTTATTGAGGGCTTGGGAGTGGCCAACTGTAGAAAGATTGTTAGATTTCCTAAAAACCTAGTGAGCTGATTAGTAATTTTATAAGTGTAAAAACCCGGAAATATAAAAAAATGATATCCTTGAAACTTAAATCACAAATAAATTGTGTTTTCTAACATGCACAGTGGAAAATATATCAGAATACAAACACATTAACCATAGAATACAAAATATATCCAAGAAACACCAACTGCGGGGAAAACCTGTGACACATTATGTTTTTATTATTCTTCTGCATCAAAAGATTTTATTTTGGGAATTACAACAAGGGAGAAATTTTCAAGTTTATCACAATAAAACACTCGATTCCCTAAAACTGAATCGATCTCCCTTATTTTGCACTGAATCTGTGAAACCACAGCACAAATTAGTAATTTGGCCCACACATGCGAGAACACTTCCTCTGTCCTAAGTGCACATGAAAATGGAATACTGTGTTGGGTTGTAAGATCTTGATCCTCACTTGATTTCTTCTACCCATATGCTAAGTTATATGATATACTAAAACTCTCTCTCTTCCTTCGTTCCTATCTCACACCTGCTTGTGCTCAAATAAATTTCCACTAACTCACTCTATCTCCTCTTATAATTTCAATCTCAACCCTAATATCCTTCTCAATGGTTGAGATTAAATCATGATCAATGGTTGGGATTAAATCATAAGTTAAACTAGGAATGTTTACTTTTTCCTAAGTCTAAGTTTAGGAAATAGTTAAATAAATTAATATTTTGCTAAAGTGGCATCCCTTTGTGTTCTTCTACTAGTTTTAGTACTTAGAAAAGTACAACACTTCTTCTCTTCTCTAATCCACACTCCATGTTAGAGATGAAGTGTTATGCACTACACCCAACTTCTCTCAGAGGTAAAAAAATCTCGTCCCCGAAAAAGCCTTGATAATAATTTCTAATGTCTACTCCTCTATTAGTACACACAGGAGTGAAAATATACCTCTTTGAACAATATCTCTTATTTGGTGATAATGTATGTTAATGTGCTTAGAGAAATCATGAAACATTGGATTTTCAAAGAGAGTGATGCAACTTTGTTTGTCACAATATATCACTATAGGCTATAACTCTATCCTGGACAAGCATACCAGAAAATTCCTCAACCAAATAGCTTCACACCCAACCAAACTAACATCCATGTACATGGACTCCACTGAAATCAATGCAATTGATATTTCCTTCCCGATGATCCAAGAAAAAACTACTAATATAAAACTGAATGTGCATCTGAATGTGCTCTTCCTATCTATGGAGATCCTTGCCCAATTTTCATCAATGAAGCCCTCAAGTTTCAAATCATCAACCTATCTATACCACAATCCATGCTCTAACACCTCCCTGAGATATATCAAAACGTTCTTAAAAGCAACCCAATGCGCTCTAGTAGGGCCAGCAAAAAATTTTCTTAAAGAGTTGACTACAAAACATGTCTAGCCACATGTTCACCAAATACATCAATGACCCAATAATGCACTGGTAAAGTGTGGGATCTATACACTCTAATATGGATGTATCATTCTTCATCCAGTTTGTGACTAGAGGTGTGGTCATGGGCTTGCAATTATGGATGTGAAATATCCTCATAATTTGTAAAATGTACTTTCCCTGTCCCACGAAGATCTCTCCATCAACTTGCCGAACCTATAGCCAAATGAAATAGAGCATCAACCTGATATCCTTCATCTCAAACTTGCCTACATGATGTATCTTTCACTCTTAGATGAACTTGTCTACACCTGTCAAAATCATGTTGTCCACATATAGAACCAGAATAAGTGGTTCACCTCCAACAATATTGTAGTATAGGTTGGGGTCTACTTCACTGTTGGTGAAGCCCAATCACTAAAGGTAACTTTCTGTTGGAGCAGGGTCTCCCAAAGGCTATGAATTTTGTCCATTTTTTATATAATTTTGTATTTTTTAGTATAAAGCAGGGTTTTTGGGGTGGGTGAAAGCCCCTAACACATTTTAAATGGGTTAAGGGTAGACCAAGAGTCCGCAAACCACGGTTTGCGGACCATTGGATGCGTAGGCTAAATCGCTATAAATAGATGAACCTTTTTTTAGTCATAGGCAGGAATGAATAGAGATTGATGCGAAGTATGAACTATTAGTCTGTGGTAGGGTTGTTTGGGTTAGGACTCCTGTTGGCTGTGTGCGCAGAGATCCTCTGTCCTGCTGTGTGCGGACCTTGCTGGCTATGTGCGCAGGTGTTAATTTGGGGAATGTAAGAGGATTTTTGGGTAATAATATAGATGTGTGGAAGTATTGCGGATATCTGATGTTATCTGGACCTGATTTGTTAAGGTTGATGTGGAATTGAGTTATATGATGATGTGTCTGTTTGTAAGCTGCGAATTGTCTCTGTTTATGGTAAATATATCTGTGATCTGTTAATCTGCTGTGAATATATTGTTCTGTGATTATAGCTGATAGTACGCACATAGATGCAAGCCTGATGATTAGATCTGATAAACTGTATTCTAGTTATTTGTTGAAACTCCTATGAATGACCTCTAACTGTATAGATTTGATAATTGCGGACCGACTTGACTTACCTGCTCTCTCCCAGGGTGCGGAAACCTTGTTCCAGCACCCTCCCATACTGATTCGGGTGAGACTTTGGCCTGCGCAAGCAGGTCACTGCCGATAGGGCTAGTAGTATAGGGGTTTGTTGGCAAAACTTAACCTTTGAACTTGGGTCAGGACCCCTCAAGCCAAAAAATGGTTCTGTTTCCAGGACCGAGAGCATTTTGAGAGAGATCAGGTAATGCCAAGGCTGTACTGGAAACCTGAAAGAAAAGAAATCGATGAATGGTTTGAGACACAAGTTCAGGAATTCACAGTAAATGAAAACCACAGTAAGAAGTTGACCATTGCAGAGTGGAAGAATAAGTATATTTTCATGGATATCTACGAGATATTATTTATAACAATTGTGATTGAGCTCCAGGAGTGGCTTGCAAGGCTAGTCGAATTTCAGAATGTTGGGAAGACAAGAGGGTTAGCCAGTGGACCCCAGAATGGATCTGACAGCTAGAAGAGACCGATAACACCATTAATCGCACGATAGATCACAGGGTGGATAGTGTGATAGAAGGATTTATGATTGAATTTGCAGCCGATCAATTCGTAACCTACTCAGAAGCGGAGCAGAGGTTCTATAGGGGTTTCTAGGGTAAGTTTTTGAAGACTTTTCCATTACTGATTAATATATTGTTGTGCGAAAAAAGCATTTTGTGTAGCCATAAGGAGTGAATGAGCGCCGACCAGAGCGAGGGAACAATTCTCAGTTGTAAGTACTATAGAACTAACCTAGAGGGGGATCGATCTATCTCTAGTCCAGTAAGAAATTTTGCTACACATAGCCCTTTGTTGACGCCACTGTTGAACCCTCATAGGGGGTAAAAAATCACCTCCACCCCCACCGGAAGACAATATGGCTACGCACATGAAGCTACCCACCTTCAAAGGTGTGGGCGATGAGGACATGGATCGATTCTGGTTTGTCGCAGGTTCGGTATGGACTACGCAGAACGTAGTAAGCGATGCGGTGAAATGGGCACAACTATCCCTTGCTTTTGAAGGGAGAGCCCTGGACTGGTACATGGGATACATTGACCAACATGAAAATGAAAATATTGAGGAAATTAAGAATGTGTTAAAACAACAGTTCAAGAAACCTAAGTCCTACTCTCAGATAGTAAATGACTTGAAGGATTTCAAGCAAGGACCGTCTGAGTTCGTATGGGAAGCTGATCAACAATTAAAGAAAGTGATCAGATAAGGAGGATTCTAGTATGATGACAGGAAACACACGGAGTGGTTCATTGTTATGTTGCTGCCCCACCCGTGCGTACTTATGGGTCACCAAGCCATTGAAACAGAGGAGAAGGCCTTGGAGGTTGCCATGAAACTGGAAGTTGCGCCAAGAGATGATACCCAGTTAGGAGTACAACAGATACAAGGCCAGCTAGAAGCAATGCACATGGAGATTCAAAATCTAGGCAAGGAGCGAGTGATGGAGGCCAACCCCGAAAGATTGTGCATACGATGCAGGGTGAATGGCCACACCAAAGATAACTGTCTACTACTTGTAGACTACACCTAGGACGGGGGACCCAGGCTGTTGTGCCTAGGGAAGCTGCGGGACTGGGTAGGCCGATGCTGTGGTGCGATGACTGGCATGTTGTTGGGATGCATGATACAAACCACTACTCCCTCCTTTCTGCATATATCCCCGAAGTAAAACATATCCCCGAAGTAAAACAACATTGGTGTAGGTTTTGTAGGTTTGTAGGACACGACGAACATTATTGCCAAACATATGATTTGATGATCGACCAGGGAAACCTATATAGGGTACAGTCAGACCCCTCATCACCTAGATCCTTTATAGGTATAGGTGGATCCCTGGCCAGGGGAAAGGGAGGGGGATGAGGAGGAAGTGTAGGCAGGGGAAGAGGCCAATTAATATGATATAATTGCGGGGAAATAGGTGAATTTGCGAGGGACTGCATGAACCCAACTCGACAATCCTACAAATATTGCATAAATTTGGGCCATGTGATCGAGGACTGCCCGATTTTGATGGCCAAGGTATAGGAAAAGCATCAGACTCCCACACAAAATGTACAACGAGTGAAGGCAGAACCTCGTGAAGAGTATCAGAGCATTAATGTAATAACACGCAGCGGTATGGCCACCAGAGGGTCTGAGGAAAGAGTGGAGATGAAGTCTCTGATCTGTAAAGCAGCTACTAAACTGGAAGGTGTGGGATCCCAGAAGGAGGAGGAGACCTTCGTCGCAGCTCGGTAAGATTGTGCTCAAAACGAGACATCGACTCCAAACAGTGGAATCAAAGATGAGGTCAAACCATTCTTGCAGGCGTGCATGAAGCTGCTGTGCAACCAACAGGCGGTAGACAACCTCCAAGCCCTACTCGATGGTTGTGCAGAAAAAGCAGCCCCAACCACGAAGATTAAGGATGTGCACAAACTTTACGAGCAGAAGAGATGCACTGGGCGCGAAATGTGATTAACTGCGCAGATTGGTGATTATGAGATGGACCAGGTAATTATAGACTAAGGATCTAATGAAAATGTACTACCTAAGCAGACTTAACAACAGATGGGAGAGCCTAAAATGGAATGGTCTACTATCCAGTTGTGCATGGCTAATCAATAGAAGACCATACCATTGGGGAGATTGTCAAATATGGTCGTAGGTATCGCTGGGGCTAAGGTACAAGTTAACTTTGAGGTCATTTATATTGTAGAAGATGTGGACCCTTACCCAACACTCCTGGGATTCGATTGGGCAATTGATATGGGTGGAATTATCAACTTGAAGAAACGAAGCATGGTGTGTGAAAGAGAGAGAACTCGGGTGATCATCCCACTAGACCCCGCAGAAGGAGAAAGGTATACCGAGCCAGTGCATTAGGAAGACGGGATGGATCACATCTATAAGCTAACTACAAAGGACGAAGACTGGATCAACCCCACAGCTAACAGTATGCCTTGCTGGGAGAAGGACAACAAATGCATCTCTAACTTCAACGAAGAATTAGAAGATTGGAAAAATCGGTTGCAAAAAGTCTCCACACTGTGCTACTTGAAAATTACCAGGGAATTCTGATATATATCTTCTAAGGTAAGAGAATTACCCTGCTTTGATGGCTCTCATAGTATTAAGGAATTTTTTCGAACCTTCGAAGTTGAGGTTCCCAGAGAACGAAGGCTATGGGCTGTTAACCGTGCTATGCGCGCAATACCTGCGAATTGGTGGGACACACATAAGGGAGCGTTCCAGGAATGGGAGGAATGTCCGGATATGATGGTACTATGGTTTGAACCTCCAACCGATGTGCGCGTCAAGAGATTCCAGGGCCCAGGAAATCCACGCGAACACTTGTTCACTTGGATGGAGCGATTGTGCGATCGTACTATAGAAGAATGGGTTCACTTGTTTATTCATGCCTTAGGACCAATTCCCGCTGCCTGGTATCTCGATGCAGAGCTACGTCAACACACCTGCTAGTGGAAAACCCTAAAAGATGAATTCTTGGGGAATTTTGGGTTGACGAGAGGATTTGAGGTGCTTGAGGGAGCTCTGCAGGCTCTTGACACCGTTGTGATTGGTGAATCTAGCCCCGACACAGTAAGAGGAGGCCCCACATGGGAACCATAGATTCAGGATAATGTTGAGCCCCACAAGGCCACTATGGAAGAGTGCGATGTAGAGCCACGCAAGGTCTCGATCATAGCATCAGGGGAGGAACGCATAGCTGCAGGACCTCCAATACATGAGGCAGCTAGTACGAAACCACTAAAACAACGAAGAGTTAATGCGGAAATACCACCCAAGCGGGTTACGATTGGGAACTGCTAGGATGAGGGGACAACAGGCAAGATTATGGAACTAATCATGGGGTATCTAGATAACTGTTTAGGACCTAAGCAGGTCACGGGGAACTTGGGCAGTATGCACGTCACTCTCAACTCTGATGCGCGGCTGAAAGAACAACGACCTTATCATACGCAGAGGTGATGGAAGAGATTGGTAATACACTCATCGCACCAGTCACATAGGTAAAGCCCACGACTACAAAACTACTGCGCGAGATCTTGGGACATATGGACTACTATAGAAAATCCAGTCGGGGATATGCACTGATCACTGAACTTGTGAGAGCACTGCTTAAGAATGATATGTAATTCAGTTGGGATGACATACGCCGAAAGAGCCTTGAACAACTCAGGAACAGGATGGTCATTGCACTTACTCTCACTACCCCTGATCAGGCGATGATAATGCATAAGGATACTTCAGGAATCACCTGTAAAGTAGGTAGTACGCAGCTTGGCACCAGGGACAGTTATCACACAATCATAGGTACTAGTCAAACAATCTTGGGTGTGAAACAAAGTTATGCCATCACAACAAGGGAAGGGTTGACCCTGACCTACGAGCTACATAAGTATCAATTCCCTTTGTTAGGGAACCACTATAAGATGATTATGGATCATTGGGTTTTAGAACGTCTGAGGAATGCGACTGTGTTGGGGCGGGAAGTCTGCAGGTGGCAATTGCCTCAGGAATATGATGTTGAAATCATCGTTAAGCCAGGAAAGTTGAGTACGGAGCGGGATCACTTGTCCCGAATTGAGACGGGCGAGGAAGGATTGCCTGATATGCAGTTGTTCACAAGTAGGGTTTTGGATACACGTTTTTCCAATCTCTCTCCGTTCCTGACCACATGCATAGTACATGCCGAATATTCGATACGACAAAGAAAGGGGTTGGCGCATCGAGTGGTGGAATTTATTAGCATCACACCTCATGGAGTACTGTGCAATGATGGATTGAAGTATGTAAACTATGAAGATGTAACAAGGGGTCACTACGTAGGTAAGACAACAACACAAGAGGTCTTGAAGGTTGGGCTCTGACAACACAAAATTTTAGTTGGAAGGAATACCAACAGAATGAAGACGGTGCACCGGGTATGCGGGAGGATTGCTCGGAGCACAGGGCTACGCTGGGATCACAGGGGTATGTTGAGCGCACCCCGGGTGCGAAAAATAGTTGTTGAAATCGTCAAATCGGGTAAAAAAAACAAATTACTGTTGCATGGAGCAGGCGGCCAGCATTTAATGTAGTGATTTTGGGAGATTTTTTACCATTTCCTTGATAGTAAGTCCCGCGCGAAGTCTACCATACCATTGGATGATACCCAAGGCTATAAAATAGGTGAGATAGATCAGACACAATTTCCATATCGCTCGAATAGCTTGTACTTAGACTGGTTGTCCTGGACGAAGTTGTGCTATAAGAAATTCTGTGCCTCTAGCATCTTGTTCATGTCTGAGCAACCTGCCCCCTTTGACAGTAGCAATTCTGAGTTCATATTTCACGCCAGAATGACGGCCATGGACCCCGTCGAACTCTTAGAGCCAGTAACCTCAGTAGACCAAGACATTGAGGAAGTGGTGGAGGTCGAATCCGAAGTCGAAGAAATCCTCTCCACACCCAGCCCTACCACCAGGAAAGGAAAAGAAAAATTTCAGGGCTCAGGTAAGCCCTCGAAGCCTATGAAATGGGCTGCATGAAAGCCTTGTACCTCCTCGCGAAACATGAAATCCCCACGGGTTGCTCAGGAGGAGGCCTAGCCCGCTGAACCAATCAATTGGCTGCCCCCCTTCATACGACCACGAAGGACATCCACACATATGCCAAATAACCTCGATGGCTTGATCACTTACCTGCAGATGCCACTAACCCCGGGGGAGGTCCCCATCATAGGCGAACCTTTTGGTCGCCTTCATAAAGTTAAGTTGGATGATCATGATTTGGCCAACTTCGAGGATTTCCCTGAGCTAGCACCCGAGTTATACTTTGATACAGTTCATGACACCGATGGGGTGAAATTTTTCCCTCAACGCCGGGTACGTGGTTTGGCTTGGTCCGGGTTCCTAAATATGCTTAGGATGCCCCACTTTGGACACTACAATGTAATAGAATGGCTCACACGACAATTGCTTGCACTAATTCATGACGAATTCCTGTGGATCCAAGACAGGATCCCCATTGACGCGACACTCGTGCATCAGATTACTAGTCTCCCCATGAGCGGCCCGAACCCCTTGGAGCACGTGGGTAAGAAATATGAGGGGGAGACTGTTGAGTTTGTGCGCCAAAAGTATCATGTGGATTGTAATACTCGGGGATTTATCATCAAGACCATCAGTGACCAAGGTACGCAGTTGGGCACCATGCTGTTAGCTTGTAAAATGATGAGGAAGTGTCAGGTCACCTCTATTCCATCTTATGTCATTTGGTTGGCCGGCCAATCTATGAAAGGGGTATGTTGTAACTGGGCACAATATTTGTGCGATGAGTTTCTAACTAACGTTCGTGAGTCCCAGGAGTAGGGTTGCGCCTTTTGTTAATCTTGGTTGCTATTTATTATAGCTTTAGTTTCCTGGGAAGCTCCTACAGAATCTATCCTCCCTGAGATTACCCTAGACATGTGCGTAGGGGCTCGCTATGCACACTTATGGGATTTCTTGGATCCACAACAGCTCGAGGACAACCAGGTGTTTTGGGTCCTCTTTCAGAGTAGCATGGCTGCAGCTATCAAATCTTGACCACGGTTGTCCCCATTCGTATACAACAGATACCAGGGCATTGCTATTTTTCAGGTCACTCTACATAATGTTCAGATCAGAGCGCACAAGGAAAAAGCGTGTACCTCGCTTCCTTACATGGTGATGGACAAAGAAATCGACAATGTCATTTCACTCTGGCCCCCTAACTAGAAAATTGGCTTCAAAATAGGTGCGAAGGGTGCTAGAAGCACCAGCACATCTCAAGTCAACCCCCTTGTCATCGTCCCAGATATTAGAGGTACGCCCAAGAGTACCAGACAAGACACCGGTACGACCACCCAAAAGGATGCGCAACAATAGAAGGACGTTGAGGCAACGCCCCAGAAGGACTGACATACAAGGTTGGGTATGGAAGGTCTGGATGTCGACGGTCCTGCCTCCCCCTGCGACATGAAGCGCACAAGTGAGCCGGTCAGAACGCCCCACAAAAAGCAGCGATATCAACAAGTGCAATGTGATGAAACAATCACACTGACTGACAGAGACTTGGAAAAAATCGCTGATGCAGTCACTCTGGCTGCAGAGGACAGATGGGCCGCCTTAGAAAAATAGTAGCGGGCCACGGTTGACACTATTCAGGCTGAGCTGCGAGCCCTACAACTAAAGACAGACACGTTACATATTAGTGTGACCTTGGTATGCCCACCCTCCGCCACTAGTAGTGTAGCACTACCTACATATGAAAACTGCCTCTGTTCTCTCCCGGGCGCAGCTTTGGTGCTCAGTCCACCCAAACTGGGACCCCAAGTCCAAACCAGTACAGAAGTCGAGTTGAACTTAGCTTGGCTACCCCATGAGGCCTTGCAAGGTCTCCACATCACTATCTTTCAAGAAATCCACCATCGAGACCAACAAGTGCGCCAACATCTCAACATAGCTGAGCAAACCATCATTGCAAAGAATGCTGAGAGGTGTCTCGCCACTGCGAAGCACACAGAGATCGAAAACACAATTCACTGACTTTGTGTAGACGTTCCTGCAGAGATCTCGACCTCGGCCACCCCTCAAGAAAAAGTAGAAAGACTAGTCGCAACACTCAAGGCCTCCCGGGATGAAGTTCAGGTTGTTAAGACACGCATGGAGCAAAAGATCGCAGATCTGCAGACTAAGTTATAGCCCGAAACACCTCCGAAGGTCCGGGCCTAGCGAATTGCGCTGGTCACCTTGGCCACAAATGTTATCACAGGGCAGATCTCATAGGGAGCCGAGCTACTGGAGACCGTCATGTTGCTATGGACTAAGGTCCATCATGACCCGATCTTGCGAGGGATAAATCAGGACCTGAGGCAAAAAGAAGAAGAGTTCGAGACAATCG
Organism: Pinus albicaulis; assembly: GCA_034641835.2. Lineage (NCBI taxonomy): Eukaryota > Viridiplantae > Streptophyta > Pinopsida > Pinales > Pinaceae > Pinus > Pinus albicaulis. The sequence goes on along the minus strand of CM076577.1, from coordinate 986,120,649 downwards.
AAGCCACCTTGCCCACTTTGGTGCCTGCTCAGTGCTTGCAACGCCCGTGCACCAGCCAAGCACTCTAGGTGGATATCGAAGACCTACGACAAAAGAAGAAGATCCTTGGTGACCGACTGAAGCTGTGGGCTGACGAAGCTCTCAAAATGTCACAGGATGTCGATGTTGCTATTAAGAAACTGAGCCAAACTTTGGAGATCGTTACCGCCACGACTAAGGGACCACTATCAAAAAAGCTGGTCGACATTGCACAGAATGCAACTGTCCAAAGTGAAGGTGTGCTGCCTCCGTTGGCTGAGGCGATCAGAGTATTGCAAGCATAGGTTGAAGCCCCAACGACACAGTGAATCGGGATGAGTCACAAGATTGTGTTGGGGGATTGTTGGAGCAGGGTCTCCCAAAGGCTATGAATTTTGTCCATTTTTTGTATAATTTTGTATTTTTTAGTCTAACGCAGGGGTTTCGAGGTGAGTCAAAGCCCCTAATGCATTGTAAATGGGTCAAGGGTAGAAAAAGAGTCCACAAACCACAGTTTGCGGACCATTGGATGTATAGGCTAAATCGCGATAAATAGATGAACCTTTTTTTAGTCATAGGCAGGAATGAATAGAGATTGATGCGAAGTACGAACTATTAGTCTATGGTAGGGTTGTTTGGGTTAGGACTCCTGCTGGCTGTGTGCACGGAGATCCTCTGTCCTCCTGTGTGCGGACCCTGCTAGCTGTGTGCACACATGGAAATTTGGGGAATGTAAGAGGATTTTTGGGTAATAATATAGATGTACGAAAGTATCGCAGATATATAATGTTATCTAGACCTAATTTGTTATGGTTGATGTGGACTTGAGTTATATGATGATGTGTCTGTTTGTAAGTTGCGAACTGTCTCTGTTTATGGTAGATGTATCTGTGATCTGTTAATCTGCTGCGAATATACTGTTCTGTGATTATAGTTGATAGTACACATGTAGATGCGAGCCTGTTAATTAATTCTAATAAATTATATTCTGGTTATTTTTTGAAACTCCTGCGAAAGATGTATGACTGTATAGATCTGATAATTGCAGACGACTTTACTTACCTGCTCTCTTCCAGGGTGCAGAAACCTGGTTCCAACACCCTCCCATACTGCTTCGGGTGAGACTTTGGCCTGCGCAAGCATGTCATTGCCGAAAGGGCCAGTAGTATAGGGTTTGTTGGCAAACCTTAACCTTTGAACTTGGGTCAGGACCCCTCGAGCCAACGCTTTCTATCCAAGCATACCATGTTTAGAGAGCTTGCTTGATCTTGTATATGGATATCTTGAATTTGCATACGCAAGTCACTTTGATGCAAGTGTCGAATCCCTTCTGTTGCTCAATGTAAATATCCTCCTCAACAATTGCATTAAGGAAGGATATATTCATATCCATCTAGTGGATTTTCTACCCCATATATGTTTCAATAATTGCAACCAATTGGTAGATGAATACTTGACAACTGGGAAAAGGTCTCATCATAGGTAAATCCCTCTATCTGTGAGAATCCCTTATCCATAGACCTTGCTTTGTACTTCTGAATACTCCCATCAGTGCCATGCTCGATGTTGTAGACCCAACGAGATCCTACAAACGATTTACCCTATTAGCTCGAAACCACTTCCAATACATTTTTCTTTATGATGGATGCATACTCCTCCACTGATATGTATGAGATCTTAATGTAAATATTCTTGAGGGTTTATAAATTTCAAGTGTTAAAATTGAGTTTTATGAGCCTTTATGTTAAATTATTGTACACATAAAACATGAATTTAAACTTTGAAAATGCATAACCAACAGAAAAATACACCCTAAAAATAACCACAACACAACAAGTGATGAAGAAGTTCACCCCTCCTGGGCTACATCTCCTTGGTGCAACTTCCAATGGCTTGGCCTTATATAATTATGCTAAAAATGGTGGTTACATCAGTATACAGTGTTCCAATGGCTTCAAAACCTATTCCATTAGCTCCAAAACTGTAAAAAATGCTTATCTAGCCTCTTTCTGCTCCAAAATTCGTCAAAAACTGAAGAAGTTATGAGCTTACCTAGCTTTGCTGCTAGTCGCTCTACAAATTTCCAAAAATTCGGAATCGTCCTACAATTTCGCCCTGAATTGGACTAACAGAGCGATAATTTAGCGGATTGTCGAAGCAATTTATGGAATAGTTAAAATGCACAATAACACCATAAATATGATTTTTCAATCATATTACATAGTCAATTTTTATTTAGTTATTTTTAATTAAAAATTGGTAGGCCACCTCCGTTGCGTATGTGGTTCCTGAGCCATGGTCGTATGGTCAACATATGGGGGGGTGAGACTAAGCCCTGGCCCCTTACCCCAAACCTCCGCCACATAACATTTATATAGGGTTTTGATCGTAAGGTTAAACAAGGAACATGTTCATTTGCTTGGTTAAGATGTTGCACTGTCCATTATGAGGTTCGGTGTTCAACTCCTATGGAGGTCAATTCAGACTTAACCGAAATTTTCGGTGGCCCTTGGGCTGCCATGTGGCGGCCTCCGATTGGGCCATGTGGCACCCTGTGGTTGGACACCAACCACGCAATAGAAATACGCCAATTATCACCACCAAAATTTAGACAAGTGGCGTGAATATATTGGTCTAATGAGCCCAATCAACCATGCCTAGTCAGCAAGCCCAATCAGTTGTACGGACTGCTGACTGGGCTGCCTTCACAAATTTTTTTGCCAAAATTTTTCCTGTTTGGGAAAATGAACGTAACTTGTTTCTAAGAGTATATTGTGTTGATTTTCCGTGAAATGAGTTGCGCTGGATTTAGAACAATGAGATATACGTAGTCGTTCAGGTTCCACACTATTCCGACAACTTTCATTTTTGAGCATATTTTTGAGCACTTGATTTTCAGGTTCCATGGTGTCTCTCCACACTTGTTGAGTGGCTTCCTCGTAATAAATGGAAGGCTCAACATATATCAACTCAGTCATAAGTGATATTTATCCTATGTACCTTTGTGGATGTCTTCTCTATCGAATTGAAGTAATGGGAGAATGAATTTACCCCTACATATCTTGAATCAGGTGATGTTCCCATCTCGCTCTCCTTCTCCCTGTGATGGGAGTTGCAACCTAGGTGGGCTCGATTCAATATTCCATCTACTTGTCCTTATTATCGTCATTCTACCCATGCACCACTATGGTCTAAGGTACCGGCTAAGCCTCCTACTTGGAGCATACTGTTCATCCACCTACACTATATTCTGCTCACACTTTTAAGGATTTTTTCAAGGCCTTATGTTCCTCAAACTTCACTTCTCTTCTAATGACTATATTCCTTTGTGTTGGAATGCACACCCTATATTCCTTGGATGTGTCATTGTAATCCACAAACATTCCATTCTCTATTATGGGATTTAGCTTCTTCCTCTTCTTTTTTAGCACATAGAAATTTACAAGGCTATCGAATATGCAGAAATGAGACACATCTGGTTTCTTCCCCATAAACACATCCTCTAGTGTAACTCACGCAACACTTTGTGTGGGATATTTGTTCTTAAGAAAATCACTATATTGCATGCTCCACCTGAAGAAACTTAGGTAGCCCCTAATCATGCAACATGGATTTTCTTGCTCCAACTATGGCTTCTTACGTTCTTCCACCCCATTTTGCCAAGGGTTATATAATGTGGTCAATTCCCTCCTAATGTCCTCCTTGGCACACAAATTCTTAAATGCATTTGTGGTATACCCCCCACCATTGCATGACCTTAGCACCTTGATCTTTCTATCTGTCTAGTTCTCAACCAAGCCCTTAAACTCTAGAAACTTTGAGAAGACCTCATTTTTCTTCTTCATGAAAAATATCCATGTCTTCCTTGAGTGATGATTTATGAAGGTGAAAATACTTGCACCAACTAAGGGAAACTGCAGAAAAAGGACGAAATAAACAAAATCCCATACCCCTTGTTCCTCTCACACCATGAAAAGAAGTTGGACACACCATCCAACCTATTTTCAAATCTAAGACCCTGATATGCCATACTGCCAAATTGAGGTGCCGAATAAAAAATGTACTGGTAAAATCAATGGACAATGCTTATAACTTTAACAACCAAATTGATATTATACTTTCTCCATTTGAATCACATAGTTTTCTTGCAAAGATAAAATCCATGCTTGTTCTTCAACTACAAAGTGAGTTTTGATACCATGACAAATTTCCTTAAAACCTAGTAAGTTGATTTGTAATTTTCAAAGTGTAAAAACCCATAAATATAAACAAATGATATTATGAAAATTTAAATAAAAAACACACCGAGTTTTCTAACATTCACGAATGAAAATAAATCATAAGATAAACACATCAACAATAGGACATAAAATATACTCACGAAAACCCAACTTTGAGGAAAATTTGCAACACAATGTTTTTTTATTATTCTTTTGTAGAAAAATATTTTCTTCTGAGAATTGCATCAAGGGAGAAATGTTCTAGTTTATCACAATAAAACACTTGATCTCCCTGGACCTAAATCTATCTACCTTTCTATACACTGGATCTTCGAAACTACTACATAGATCAATAATTCGACCCAGATGTGTGAACACACTTCCTCTCTACTATGCGTACACGTGAATGGAATACTGTGCTGGGATGTAAGAGCTCAACCCTCACTCATTTTCTTCTACTTGGATGCTGCGTTCCGCGATCTGTTGAAACTCTTGCTCTTGCTTCGTTGCTCTCTCACACCTTCTTATGCTCAACTAAATTTCCACTAACTCGCTCTATCTCCTCTTATAATTTTGATCTCAACCCTGATCTCCTTCTCAATGGCCGAGAATGAATCATGCTCAATGGATGAGATTAAGCATAAGTTAACTTAGGAATTTTCACTTTTTCCTAAGTTTAAATTTAAGAAATAGCTAAATAAATTAATATTCTACTAAAGTGGCAGTGCTTTGTGTTCTTCTGCTAGTCTTAGCACTTAGAGAAGCAAATCACTTCTTCTCTTCTCTAATCAACTAATATCTAGTGTACTTGAGCCTATGGTTAGGTGGTGAGTTGTCCCCAAAACATTGTTACAGTCAGTGGGATCCGGATAGTCATACAACCCTGAAAAATCCAATAAGACATATTTTCGCTTTACATGTAAGTATTCTATTCTCATGTTTTCGTAAATTTTATGCTAATTTGTTGAACATTTTTTGGTGTTGATTTTTAATAGCATTAATTGATATAAATAATTTATATGTTTTAATTCAAGATCGTTATATATGCTATCAGGTTTCAGCTCTATTGGACCTTTCAAATTTCCTATTCTTATTTGCTAATGATTATAAATAATATCTTATAATTAATAAAATAATGATAATATATATGAAAAATATATATATATTTCTATCTTAGTGATTAATCTGAAAAATTCTCTATCTACATTATAGATCACAAAAGTCTTAAATCTAATATATATATATATCTTATAAGTGCCAAATTATATATATACATGCGACTATAGATGTGTTTGATATTGGATATATATGTATATAAAGAACTGAATTACTTGTAAGTTGGGACGTATCTCTATTCCTCAACCTCGTTCAGAAGTTTACACGGACAATTTAATTTTCCATACGTGCATGTAAAAATAAGTCAAACGGAAATTCCAGTGATGAAAAAGTCCAATCCGTAGTTAAGTCGACGTTTCAAGTCACCTTTGGGTCACAAACCTAACCCGAGTTTAATATGAGAGTCGGTGGGTCATTGGGTATTTAAAGCGACACAAACTTAACACGAGTTTAATATGAGAGTCGGTGGGGGCTTCGAGTGTTTAAAGCGGCTATAGTGTTTCTTCAACTTCCTTTTGTTTTTGCTCTATAAAAGTATCGGTAAAGTTGAAATTTAACTTTCAAGTTTTAAATCCTTCGTTCCGCGGGGGAGGGTTGATACTAAACCCTAATCGTAGTTTGTCAGGGTGTGGAGGGTTTTGCACCAAAGTTTATATTTTCTTTTGGTTACTGATATCTTCAGTGCTTATTTCAACGTGATAAGACGAGCCGGAGGAGTAGGAGGCTCACCAGTACTGAATATCTCTGTGAATTTTTCTCTCATTTCTTCCCATCCTTGGAATTTCTCTCATTTCTGTAGAGCAGAGATGTCGCCCCGATCAGTAAAGGAGGTTGCGGGAACACCAAATCCCAAAAAGCCAGCGGCGAAAACCCCTAACAAGACGCCTAAGAGTTCCAACAAGACCCCGCCGCCCAAGGCCGGGTCTGAAATTGTTAAAAATGTCGAGATCCTAGAAGAAGCCGAAGCCGCTCCTGTAGAGGACGTGAAGGTTTTCGAGGATCCAGTAAAGGAGGAGAAAAGTATAAAGGCTGAGAAGTTAAAAGAGCAGCCCCCCGAAGATTCTAAAGATGCCGCTGCTACTGAGAAGCCAGCTACTGTGAATGAATCTGCCGCGGAGGAAGCAAAGCCTCCCTTCGATGAGGATGACAAGGGGGAGAGACTCGAGCTAGTTGATAACGTGTCTGAATCAAAACCAGAAGAGGATGGCGAAGGTCCAAAGGTTGATGCAGCAGAAATGGATCTGGATGATGACTACATTGCACAGGAGGATGAAGAAGAAGAGTTAGGAGATCAGTTGGACGACGGAGTACACGAGGGTGATGAAGGTATAGGTGAAGAGGAGGAAGGTGAGGGGGAGGAGATTGTTGAAATTATTGGAAATTCCAAGCATACAGTGGAGAGAATGAAAATCTCCTCTACAACACAAAGATGTTTAGAAGAATAAAATTTCGATTTGCAAACAGAGATGGCATGAAAATGCTTTCTTCTATATCATTAAACAGAACAAAAAAAAACTGTTACAAATTTCTTCCTCAACAGTGAGGGATTCACATAATATGACTGGGACTGCTACTGACACAGTGCACCAAACAGATCTTCTCTCTCTGTCTCTCTTCAAGAACGCACAGAACCGTGCTCTGTTCTTCTTGCTGTGTTTTCTTTCCCTGCGGGCTCTCACAGCGGTCACAACAACAATGCAATGCAATTACCTTACTCTGCAATGTACGCGGGCCTTTTCTTCCTTTTATATGGCGCGGCGGCACAAATTACATATAAAAATATAAACCAATGTATAAACCAAAATACAAATGAAAATCTTTGCAAAAACATAAAACATTTCAATACGGCACGATGTACGAGTGGGACCACATCGCAGTCGGCCACTTTGCGATCTGCGATGGCGCATATCGCAATTATCAACGGTGCGATCAAAATATGGAGGAATACTCGTAACATGCGATGGTGCGATGGGCGCACATCGAAACTTCAACATTTGCGATGATACAATGCAATGGGCGGAGGGTGATTCTGCAAAATTGCAATATTGTGATGTTTGCGATTTGCAATGATCGCACATCGCACATCGTAGAATTCCACATCTAGAAGACATTTAACTTCTGAACTTGCAATCTTGCGATCTTGCGCTTTTGCGCTCAAGTGGTAGGAACCACTTGTCCTTCTGCTCATAAAAGACTTCCGCCTGTTTCATTCAATTTGGTTGTTGAGGGCTTTTACGCCCGACTTGACTGTTTTAATTAAACTGCTCCTCCGTAGACAAAGTCTTCATTCTGCTGTCATACTTGGCTGCGGCCCATCTAAATTTAATTCTTCTCCTTACGGATCTTCCATTCTTCTTAAATACATATTGCTGCTCACTCAATCTTCTCCTGCCTTGTACTTTGTTCTTCCTGTCACTGCCCAAGGCACGGCAGGTGACTTTAATATTTCTAACACTCCCCCTTAAAGTCAGCTGCTGGGTTGTCCATCATACCCAGACATTTTCTCAGAAATTCAAATGTTTTCTGTGCCAATGGCTTTGTCAAAACATCTGCATATTGCTCCTCTGTTTTACAATGTTGTAAAACAATTTCACCATTGTTCACCAATTCTCTGGTATAATGAAACTTTGTGTCTATGTGCTTCGTTATTTTATGAAACACAGAATTCTTTGACAATGCAATAGCTGAGCTATTGTCACAATAAATCACAGTGCCCTTTACCTATTCTTGGCACAAAATTCTTAACATTCTTCTCATCCAAATTGCTTGACACGCTGCTGCTGTAGCTGCTACATATTCTGCCTCTGCTGTAGATAATGCTACAATAGGCTGTTTCTTAGAAGCCCATGAAATGGCTCCTGAACCCATATGAAAAACATAACCGGAAGTAATCTTCCGATCATCTACACTTCCAGCCCAATCACTGTCAGTGTGTCCAACTAATTCTGAATTTTCTGAAGTAGTATATAAAATACCAAATCCTTTTGTTCCTTTCACATACTTCAGAATTCTCTTTGCTGCTTGCCAATGTGCCTCTTTTGTCTTCTCCATATATCTGGAGATTAAGCTAACAATATGCATAATATCCGGCCTAGTTGCAGTCAAATACATGAGGCTGCCAACTATGCTTTTATACAAACTTGGATCAACATCCTTGCTGCTGTCATCTTTTCTCAACTTCAATCCCATTACTGTGGGAGTAATTGCAGCTTTGCACTCCTGCATATTAAATCTTTCTAAAACTTGATTCACATACTTTGCTTGAGATATAAAAATACCTTTTTCATTTTGCTCTACTTCTATTCCCAAGAAGTATCTTAACAAACCCATGTCATTCATTTCAAATTCATCCTTCATGACTGTTTTAAAATTTTCAACAAGGTAATCATCATTACCTGTAAAAATTAAATCATCAACATATAAAACAACAATCAACATTTTACCATCCTTTTCTTTGATGTAGAGGGTGGGTTCTCCCTCACATTTTTCAAATCCATTCTCCAATAGATAGGAGTCTATTCTGCTGTACCACGCTCTTGGCGCTTGCTTCAGCCCATAAAGAGCTTTCTTCAATTTGCAGACCTTGTGCTCTTGGCCTTTCTTCTCATATCCGAGAGGTTGTTCCACATATACCTCTTCCATTAAAACTCCATTTAAAAATGCAGATTTTACATCCATCTGATATACTTTCCATTTGTTTTGTGTTGCTATGGACAACACTGCTCTCACGGTTTCCATTCTTGCAACTGGTGCAAAAGTTTCTTCATAATATATACCATGCTTCTGCTTATATCCTTTGACAACAAGTCTGGCCTTGTGTCTTTCTATCTTTCCTTCAGCATTGCTTTTGGTCTTGTAGACCCATTTAACTCCAATGAATTCTTTACCTTCTGGGAGATCAACCAACTCCCATGTTCTATTCTTCTCTATGGCTTTAATTTCATCATCCATAGCTTCTATCCATTTTCTATCTTTAATTGCATCTTCAAAATGAATAGGATCATCAACTTGACAATACAAAGAAAATAAGGAATTCATACATTCGTTTGCTTCTCCTTGCTCATAAATTTCTCTAAGGCTTCTGAATCTTGTTCCTCTTTCACTTGGTGTAGCCGTGCTTGATGAAGCACTCATTTCTGCTCCATGTGGTGTGCTTGGAGATGCACTCCCGCTTCTTCTCAAGGGTGTTCTTTCTGCTGCCTAAGGTGTCCCTTGCTGTCCTTGTGTTGGTGGAGGTTGTGCTACCGGTGGGTTATTAATTTCAACCACATCTTCCTCATCTTCATCATGAGACAAACAACTTTTAACATTGACTGTTTTCTCAATGCTTCCATCCCATGCTTCTTCTTCAATAAATTGCACATCTCTGCTTATTACAAACTTCTTTGTGGATGGGTTATACAATCTGTATCCTTTGGAATCTTCACAATATCCAAGGAAAATGCACTTCTCCCCCTTACTATCCAACTTCTTTCTCAATTTGTCTAGAATATGTACATATGCCACACATCCAAAGACTCTCATGTGGGCGACTCCTTGTTTTCTGCCACTCCACACTTCTTCTGGAACTTTGTTCATCACTGCTTTTGTAGGGCATCTATTCAAAATATATGCAGCACAGTTTGCTGCTTCTGCCCAATACTCATTCGGCAAATGTTTTTCCTTTAGCATACTTCTCACCATTTCCATTATGGTTTGATTCTTCCTTTCAGCAACTCCATTATGTTGCGGTGTGTACCTTGTGGTAAACTGCTTGTGTATGCCGTTCTCTCTGCAAAAACGTAAAAATTCCTTTGATATGTATTCTCCTCCTCTGTCAGTTCTGAGGACTTTAATGTACAACCCACTCTGTTTCTCTACTAGAGCTTTAAAGTGGCAAAACTTCTGAAAGACTTCACTCTTATATTTTAAGAAATAAACCCACACTTTTCTTGTGAAATCATCTATGAAGGTCAGCATGTAATTGCTGTCTGAAACTGATGTTGTTTGCATCGGCCCACATAAATCTGAGTGGATTATTTCCAAAGGTGCTTTCGCCCTTATGCTTTTCCATGAAGGAAAACTTTCTCTGTGTTGTTTTCCCAAGATGCAGCCTTCACATAGGCTGTCAGGCTTTTCAATCAATGGTAAACCTCTTACCATTCTTTTTCTGTGCAGCAAATTTAATCCTCCGAAATTGAGATGTCCAAATCTCAAGTGCCATAACCAATTTTCATATTTTTCTTCCTTCTGAAAGGTTTCTTGAGTTACAGCTGCTACATTCTTTCCTTTTTGCTTCAAGTCAATATTGAGCTTGAGCGGAAACATTCTATTGCTGGTCATTTGGATTTCAGCAATAATTTTCTTGCTTGGAGGTATATCTTTTATTGTGCACACATCATCTTTAAAAATTACATTGTAACCTTTGTTTATGAGCTGCCCAACGCTCAAAATATTACATTTCAGACCTGGAACATAATACACATCAGGGACAAATTTCTGCTCCCCATTTCTTGCTCTAATACTCACTCTGCCTTTTCCTTTAACATAGATCTTAGTATCAGTCCCTGTGGTCACTTCAGATTTTACTTCTCCATCTAGATTGGCAAACACTGCTTTGTTGCCAGTCATGTGATTACTACAACCTAAATCTAAGAACCAAACATCATCTTCTTTATTCTGTGCTACATTACAAGCTAATAACACATTACTTGGGTTATTTTCTTCTTTTGCTACATTAGCATTTTGCCTATTTTTCATGTCATTTTGCTTCTTTCTACATTCATTGGCATAGTGCCCATATTTCCTGCAATAATGACACTGGATATTGGATTTTTCATACCTTTTTCCATGAGCATGTTGGTGTTGATGTCCACCTTGCTGGCTGTTGCATTGGCCGTGGCTCTGACCTTGACTGTCACTCCTTCCATGTGAATGTGAAGGGTTGTTCCTTCCACCTCTATTCTGGCTTCTGCCTCTTCCTCTTCCTTTACCTTGACCTCTTCCTCTTCCTGAAGGCATCTGGGTCTTGAAGGCGTGCTCAAGAGATGAGTTTTCATCTCTGCTCAATCTCTGTTCATGATTTATCAACGAGGCATGAAGTTAATCAACTGTGAATTGTGAGAGATCTTTGGTCTCTTCTATGGTGGTTACAATAACATCAAAATTTGAGGGTAAGCATCTCAAAAGTTTCTCCATTGTCCTTCTTTCTTCAAGAGTTTCTCCATGGGATCTTATCTGATTTACAATCCCAATCACATGTGTAAAAAATGTGTCTACACTATCTGACTCTTTCATGCAAAGAGTTTCAAAATCTCTTCTCAGCAACTGAAGTTTTGCTGTCTTAACTTTCTCCATACCTTGATAGGAAACTTTCAGAGTTTCCCATGCCTCCTTGGATTTCTTAGCTGCTGCTATCCTTGGAAACACACTCTCATTTACAGCTTGATACAAACAGAAGAGAGCTTTAGCATCCTTCTTCCTATTATTTTTCAACACATCCTTCTCTGCATGAGTTAAGGCATTAAAAGCCTGCTCATCAGCTGGTTCTGTGAAGCCATCTTCTACTAGTTCCCACAAGTCTTGTGAGACAAACAGGGCTCTCATGGTAATGGCCCAATAATCATAGCTCTTTCCATTAAACTGTGGAAGTTGAACATTTCCAAGACTCATACCAGTAGTTGGTCCAGCCATTGATCTTGAACTGAACTCTGACTTTAAATAGACTGTCTTTCCTTCTTTGAAAGAAAAAACTTTTCAAACAAAATAACAACTCTGTTATCTTTGAGAAATACCTGACTTTTCCACTTCTGTTGGGCTTTTCACACTGCTGGAGAAAATGCTGCAACAAGTCTTCTTCTTTAGCTTCTTTGAAATCTTCAAAGAGCCTGAACTAGCTCCGATACCATGTTGAAATTATTGGAAATTCCAAGCATATAGTGGAGAGAATGAAACTCTCCTCTACAACACAGATATGTTCAGAAGAATAAAATTTCGATTTGCAAATAGAGATGGCATGAAAATGCTTTCTTCTATATCATTAAACAGAACAAAAAAAATCTGTTACAAATTTCTTCCCCAACAGTGAGGGATTCACATAATATGACTCGGAATGCTACTGACACAGTGCACCAAAAAAATCTTCTCTCTCTGTCTCTCTTCAAGAACGCACAGAACCGTGCTCTGTTCTTCTTGATGTGTTTTCTTTCCCTGCGGGCTCTCACAGCGGTCACAACAACAATACAATTAAATTACCTTACTCTGCAATGTACGCGGGCCTTTTCTTCCTTTTATATGGCGCGGCGGCACAAATTACATATAAAAATATAAACCAATGTATAAACCAAAATACAAATGAAAATCTTTGCAAAAACATAAAACATTTCAATACGGCACGACGTACGAGTGGGACCACATCGAAGTCGGCCACTTTACGATCTGTGATGCCGCATATCGCAATTATAAATGGTGAGATCAACATATGGAGGAATACTCATAACATGCGATGGTGCGATGGGCGCACATCACAACTTCAACATTTGCGATGATACAATGCAATGGGCGGAGGGTGATTCTGCAAAATTGCGATATTGCGATGTTTGCGATTTGCAATGATCGCACATCGCACATCGTAGAATTCCACATCTACAAGACATTTAACTTCTGAACTTGCAATCTTGCGATCTTGCGCTTTTGCGCTCAAGTGGTAGGAACCACTTGTCCTTCCACTCATAAAAGACTTCCGCCTGTTTCATTCAATTTGGTTGTTGAGGGCTTTTACGCCCGACTTGACTGTTTTAATTAAACTGCTCCTCCGTAGACAAAGTCTTCATTCTGCTGTCATACTTGGCTGTGGCCCATCTAAATTTAATTCTTCTCCTTACGGATCTTCCATTATTCTTAAATACAGAGTGCTGCTCACTCAATCTTCTCCTGCCTTCTACTTTGTTCTTCTTGTCACTGCCCAAGGCACGACAGGTGACTTTAATATTTCTAACAGAGATGGAAGGTGAAGGTGTAGGTGAAGAAGAGGAAGTGGGCGAGGAACATGAAGGCGAAGAAGAGGAGGATGAACAACATGAAGTTGTGAAGGAAAGGCGCAAGCGAAAGGAATTTGAAGTATTTGTTGGTGGCCTTGATAAGGACGCTGCTGAAGAAGATCTGAAAAAAGTATTTAGTGAAGTTGGTGAAGTGGTTGAAATACGACTTATGATGAATCCACAAACATAGAAAAACAAGGGTTTTGCCTTTATACATTATGCAAGTGTTGATCAAGCTAAGTGAGCATGCACAGAACTCAAGAATCCACAGGTTAAGGGTAAAGTTTGTGGGGTTTCACCGAGCCAGGACAATGACACACTATTCTTGGGTAATATATGTAAGACATGGACAAAGGAAGCTCTAAGAGATAAGTTGAAGAGCTTCGGCATTGATAATATTGAGGATTTAACTCTAGTTGAAGACCCTAAAGATGAGGGAATGAATCGTGGCTTTGCCTTTCTAGAGTTCTTTGCCCGTTCAGATGCGATGAATGCATATAAACAGCTGCAGAAGCGAGATGTTTTTTTGGGTACTGATAAAACCGCAAGGGTGTCATTTGCAGAGACGTTTGTAGAGCCCGATGAAGAAGTTATGGCACATGTTAAGACTGTATTTGTTGATGGATTATCACCTTCATGGGATGAGGATCGCATCAAAGAGCAATTTAAGAAATATGGTGATATCGAGAAAATTCAGTTGGCACGCAACATGCCTTCTGCTAGGTGGAGGGACTTTGGATTTGTTACTTTTTCAACCCATGATGCTGCTGTAGCATGTATAGATGGAGTTAATAACAATGGGCTTGGAGAAGGTGATAATAAGGTGAAGGTGAAGGCTAGATTATCAAAGCCTCATCAAAAAGGAAGATTGTTAAAACATGGTGTTCGTGGTGGTTACAAGGTTGTTCGTGGTCGTGGCAGTACACGGGGTGGCAGGGGTCCATGGGTTCGTGCTCCTGCCCATTTTGAGCCCCGTAGGTTTGGAGCTTGTGGTGGCCATTTCATTGGACGAGGAAGTCAAATTGTAGGCCGTGGAGTAAAGTGTCCTCTGGGACGCAATGCATATCAACCTGTATCAGAGAGACTTCCAAGTAGGCATTTGCCACCCTATGAAAGGGTACGAGATAGGCGCCCTCCAGCTCCAGCATATCCAAGGGGTAATGCAAGGGGGAATTACGGAAGACGAGACGAACCTTATGATGATCCTCAGGTACGACCAAGTCGATCAGCTTCTGATTTTGCTGCTTGCACTGCTTCTGGAAGATGGTCATCCTATAGAGATAGTTATGCAAATCATGGGCCTAGCAGCTCTTCAGACAGTGCACCTCCTCGAGGGGTCTCAAGGACTGTGTCACGTTGACCACCTCCCTATCCAGAAGAAACCTATGGTCGACGCATGGATAAGCCTTATCGTGATAGCTGTGGTCGTGATTATGACAATGTTTCTAGATCAAAACATTCATATTCAGCAGTGGAAGAACCATCTAGATATGGAGAACCTCCCATGAGAAACTCGAGGGCTCGTTTATAATATGGTGTTAGTGCTGGTGCATCGCAGTATGGTGACTATGGTGATTCCACGAGACTTGGGAGAGGCTCACAGCTAGGCTATGGGGGTAGTGCTAGACAAGATTCATATGGCTTATATTATGGACACCAATCTAGTGTGGGTTATGGAGGAAGTAAAGCATACGGCTCTCTTGGAGGCAGTGATTCCTTGTCCAGTGGAACTGATATTGGTAGCGGTTCATATTCATCTCTATATTGAAGCCGTAATATGGGAGGTGGATACTTATCTGGCAGTGGTTCAGGGTCTTATTATTGAATTATCTGTGTTCATGAGGATGTTTTAGTCTAGTTTCTACCAAACAATACCCAGTCTTCACCTATATACACCTATAAATGATTACATTTGTGCCACTCTTATTGCTGTTCAATGATCTTCACATTGACAGATAGAATGCATGTTTTCTGTATAGCCTAAGAGGGTTTTAATTTTTTTTTTTGTTTAAAGTGTTGGAAGCTTTATATCATATTGTTCAAAATGTCCTAATCACTTATTTTTTTGTTTGTAATTTGGGTCTTTTATTTTTATTTTTTTCTTCCTATTATGGATATTTTTCTACAATATTTGTTTGTGTTTATAGATTCTTTTGTTATGGATTCATTGGGTTGAGTTAATATTGTGTATCAATTTTGGATTTTACACATATATTAGGTGGATGTTTAAATCTGGTTTCTCTATCATTTTAGCATATGTAGAGTGAGAATGCTGTGAGTGTCTTTAGTCATTTTAAGGTAGCAAAGGTTTTCATTTTTGAATTCAAGGAACAACAATTTCTATGTCTTTCTCTAGCCATGCAAGTTTTTTTTTCACGTGTTTAATTCAAACAACGAGAAAAGCCCAAGTTAGATCTCTGAGGTTAGGGATTTTTTTTCCTTTACTTTATTGGAAAAGAATTCTTGAAGTTTGTCTGAAAATTATGAAAACACTGGCCAACAAACATGAAAAAAACATTCAACTGATATCATATAATTTTAAAAAAACATGATAAGAGAAGATTTACCTGTAAAGTGAAAATATATCTTACTTAATATTTTAAAGTTGCACTTTTTGGATCGTGTTGACTGCAACATGTTCTTGGGGATGACTTTCCACCTAGCTGTAGGCTCAACTACACTAAATTTTTCTACAATTTTCGACCCTTGAGCCCTCGATCAACTACTATAGCTTGTGAATCCTTTGTCTCCTAACATTCTCCTCTAGAAAGAATGAATGCCTCTCAACCCCTTTTTTATCCATTAAATAGAACAATTTATTCCAAAAATGGAAAGGGAATTTGCATGCATGTAATCTATATGTCATCTTTCCAACTTCTTTCCTTTTTTTTTTTGTTCAAAATTTCTTTCATGAGATTTTCAACGAGGCACAACTTTTAGAATTTGTCTCAACAATCCTTGCCCTCTCATTCTGACCAGAATTTTTGAGATTGGGGATTGGAGAATACCATAACAAAAAAACTTACAAACATTATTTTCGAAAGGATTTCTAGCCTTGGCATAAATGAAGTAGAAAAAAAGGAAACCATAACTTACAGAAACATATCAATTCTTAGGATCTCATTCTTTCTCATTCTTTTGGAAGGGAATTTATAGCAAGGCCTCTTGAAGTTCCTCATCCATCAATTCTTCATCACCATAAAGAATTTCCAAATGACAAATAAAACCTTGAAAATGCTTGCAACGATCTTTTACCAGCATTAAAGATGGACGTTTTTCTTTAAAATTTTCATAAAACACCATATGAAAATCAACAAGTGAATAAATACAACCAAGTGGAAAACCTTCATACCATGATCTTGCTTATTCCTCCAAGGTGGTCATGAACATATTTATCATACAATCTTGAGGAAATTTTACACTCAACTTGCGTGCATCCATGTGAAATTTGACGAGATGCGAAGCAGCATCATCTCCTTTCTCGTCTTTGAACTTTGGGAGATAAGTTTGCTAATCTACACAAGGCATGCGGTTCAGAAAACCAGGAATAATAATTCGATTCATAGGAGCATACCTTCAAGAAATTGAATCCATCTTGAAAATAATGATGTCACCAAGAATTTCTTTAGACTATTGGTTCCTGAAAAGTGTAGTCACCATGAAATTTCTGAATCTTTGGATTTTTCGACACTGGATTCGCCATGTAAAAGATGCACAACCTTATTTATGTCTGACCTCTATTCACTATCAATAATCATATCTAATCCTTTTCGTTCTTTCTCGGGGAAGATCTGTCACCTTGTTCCCTAGTATGGTCACAAAGATGTTATCAATCCACTAGATCTTCGAAGGCTGAGAAGGATACCAAAAAAGGTAACCAAAGACCGCTTTGGCCTAGTAGCTAGCCCTACTAGGCAGGAGAGGTCTCTCCAAAATATCACAACCAAATTGACTAGATAATGAGGATTTTAGGCTAGGTATAGTAGCGCTAGGTTTTGATTGGTTGATTTTTGGTGCTTGATGGTGAATTAGGTCAAAGAAGGACTAGGTCAGGGCACTGAGGATCATAATTGCAAATATTTGAAGGGGCAAGGTAGGCACATCCTTTAACATATTCACGTATCAAGATGAGTATGATCAGACTGGTAGGGTTTCAAAAAGAGCATGTAAATCATGAATTATTTTCAATTAGAAGAAATTGAAACACAAGTATGATAATTCCTCCAAAACACAACATTAAATAATGAATTATGCTTATCTAACTTAGGAATCAATCACATTGAGATATGGACATGAAAATGGAAATCATAATACATTATAACATATGAAAACATAAGAGGAAAAACTTCTAAAACAAATACCACATGAATCCCACCTAGATATCTGCAACTCTGTTTATTAGTTCCTGCCAAAAATGACTGATTACACTAGTGTTCAAAGATCAATTACACAACATCCAACCCTTGAAATGACAAAGAAAATGAAAGATATAGAAGAAAACAGACTTCTCCCACTCTCAGGGGTTGAATCCATGACTTGGAGCTATTCCCCAAAGTCCTCAATTGGAATCCTAATGATTAGGGAGGCCAACAAACTCTCCCTATCTTTGATGAAACTGATTCACTTGACCAAAAATTACATATTTACATGATGTATATACCTCGAGTAACTATAAAAGACATAATTAAATTTAATTTTTACATTTACATCAGTAAATATTATTGGAATCCATCGATCAACTGAGAAAAAGTGAAAATTCTGAAGAAATC